>JAQNBH010000008.1:32556141-32988641 GCA_028752905.1 Cladorhizidae sp. MBARI D1340-BT2
TGTTCTAAGTTTTCTTTCTTAATCAGCTTTTTGTATTTAGTCTCATCATTTCAACTGAAAAACTTTGGTCTTTTTATTGTCAACATTTTATTCGGTCTTCACCAAATTATTTCAGTTGAAGCGTCGGCACAAAAAAAATCTCTTTGTAAAAGAAACCTTGATGTTAGCAGAAAATAATTTAGAAGTATGTATAAAAAAATGCCATGGCTTTTAGCCACAGACCTGTAGACAGCTAGAATGGGAGATAGCACAATTAGCAATCACTTCTGTTGCCCCTTCCATAAAAAATAATTGTTGTGAAGTCTTAGCCTCATTACTGGTAAACTAAAGAAAGCAATTAACCACAAAAATCCAGAAGAGAAAAATAAATGAGCCAGGAAAAAAAACAGTATAGTAATGCTCTTGGCTCTTTCGGAGTTTTATGGCCCTCTTTATTTCTCTCAATAGCTTTAATCTAAAGTGTTTAGATGATATCGGCTGAATAATGAGATGCCCACTACACAATGGAAGGGATAGTAAGTATGAAATGTGGCTGCGAGAGGGTTTTAGACATAATTAGCCAAAAATTGGGTAGTATCTATGAGTGAGGTCATCAGTTCTTGCTGGGAGAAACATTGTCTGAGTATGTGGTGGTGGAAGACCATGCAGAATCTAACAAGAACTTCAGACATTATAAGTGAGGTTCATCAGGATCCTGCTAGCTGGAGAAATTATCGAAGTACTGAAGGAAAGAACATGCAAAAACTGAGTTTTCAATGAACTCTCAGTTGACATAACATTAAAATCATCTTCTCAATAATCAACTTCAAATTTTATTCACTAGACGTTTAGACTAGATGCTCTAGTCTTAATCAGGAATTATTCTTGATGAAAACTAGAGCATCTAGTCTAAACGTCGAGTGAATAAGATTTGAAGTTGATTATTGAGAAGGTGATTTTAATAATTAGATATTATTTTATTCACTTGATCTGCTTGCATTTAGTATATGTTCTCCATCATTAGCAAATCTCTCCTTTATTTATTACGGGTAGTCAGTCTACATATATATGTACTAGTATTTTGGTTTTTCACTTTGTCATACAGTTAGAGAGTGGTACCCGCGATTGGCAGTAGATGCAAGTAATTATGTTTTGTCTTGCCAAGCTTGATCACCATGTCAAAAGAAATGGTGTAACCATGCCATAGCTGGATCAAGTTTAGTAACTTAGTAGTTATGTCAGAATGAAACCCTGCCCTGAAAGCTATATATTAACCCATTCAATGTTCTTATGCACCTGTACCTTATATATGTAAGACCATTTTTCTTAAAATTTATTGTTATATTATTGTTGTTGTTGTTGCTGTTGGTTATTGTTATTCTTGTTGTTCTTCTTTTGTTGTTGTTGATGTTGATGTTGTTGTATTTTTTTAATTAGTAATATTGTTTATATATTATATATAAAATCAAAACAATATTCTTTAAAGAAAGAATTATTAACTTTTATTTTATATTGATGTTTATTTCATTTTTCATTTCTATCTATTATTATTTTATTTTTTCACATCTGGTTCACGTGCTAGATACGTGGGCCTGGGTGTGGTTTGTATCAAGTGGTGTATAGCTAGCTACCAGTATTATTATAACAAGCTCACATGAGTTTTAGCATCTCATTATTCCTGATGAAGGCTAGCATGTACTAGAAACATCAAGAGAATAAAAATTCAAAGTTTATTACTGAGAAGATCATTGTAATTTGATTATGTTTACTGAGAGTTTATTGAGAATTTAATCATGTTTAGAATACCAATGGTACTAATACTTCTGGCAGTAACTCCATGTGCTCAGCACCACTTCAATATGTGACGAACAGTGGTATCTGCCTAAGAGAATTTGCCAACATTCTTACATTCTCCAACTGTTCACCTGATCCAGAGGGAAATGTCTCTGTCGTGAGGAATGAAGAACCTACAGCTACACAACTGATTCATCGACTTAAAACTTTGGGAGCAAGTGCTGAATGCATAAGTAAAGCCATTCCATTTTTTTGCCTGCATTTGTTTGGGTTGTGTGGTGGACCAGGAGTGTCCATCCAGCCTACCACTAGTCAGTGTGAAGAGGTCAGAGACACACTGTGCCAACAACAGTGGGTGCAAGTTCAAATACATGGCACTAGTCTCCCAGACTGTGGGATGTTTCCTGCCAAGGCTTCGTCCTGTCCTGCACTAAATAACAGTCTCTCTACAAGTATAACAGGTATAAATATTATATATTTACATTATTGCATGCATAGCTATATACACATCTAGATGTGTTTTAAGGAGCAGTTAGCTAACCAATTTTATTAAGTAATTTACCCACATAAGTTTTAGATGTAGCTCTGATTATCATTTAAGGATTATTGTTTGAGTTAACTATATATGCTAGAAGATTAATTTCATGTAACAAAAATGTATACAGATTACATGGAGTTTTGTTAAAATCGCTAGAGAAGAATGGTTATATAAACAGATTGTTTCCAAGCAGACAACAAGATATGAAAAACTCCCATGTCAATTTCAAGCCATAGTTTGTATATTGTGTATATTTGTTTACCTTTGGGCCTACCCACACATCATATATATGGTAGTGTGTGCATTTGTGTATGTGTTTGTTTGTGTGTGTGTGTGTGTATGTGTGTGTGTGTGGCTTATAGACCCAGTTACTTCTGGCCTACCCACACATGTTGCATATAATATATATGGGAGTATGTGTGTGTATTATATGTATGCCCGTATTTGTGTGTGTGTAGCTTATACTCTCAGTTACCTTTGAATCTACCCATGGCACACATAATTGGAACAGGTAGACCTCAGGAAGATTTTTGACATGTTTTGGGCCATTTGCCATGCTTCCTGGCCATGCCATGCCGCCTAAGCTTCAAAACTGCCTTAAGGCCACACTAGGCCACATACATGTGTGGTACTGATGTGTTTATAGACAAAGTTTACTTGTGCGCTAATGTAAGTAAGTACTATGAATAAGGGAAATCATAAACCATAGAGCTCTTCAACAACATTATTGCAGCAGGAATGTAGTCAGTGAGATTAATCATTTATGTTCACCACTTTCAACCCTTACCCACTCCCCCTACCCTTTCCAACCCCCCCCCCCTTCCACCCCCTACACCACCACCATCATGCCCAACACTCCCCTACAAGTCATCTCCCTACCGTATTTATACTTATAGAAATAGCATAACATTACACTGGCTGGAATATATTTTGTCTCTTTGTGTGTTATATGTTTGCATGTCAATGTTTATTCAGTGATTGGAAACATTGATACATGCTCTCACTGAGAGCTGATAAGTCACTTAGCCCTTTGGAGAAGTTACATGCTCTATTTTTGTGCCTGCATCTATTTTGTTTGTGTGGTAGATCAGAGGACTCCATTCAGACTAACCACTAATCACTAGTAAGTATGAAGAGGGAAGATCCATGTGTAGGAGGTCTGGATCTGGAACCCCCCCTCCCCCACCCTCCCTATCCCCATCCAACTGCTCATGATTTCAAATAGGTTACTGTTGGGATCCAAGTCCATTGAAGAATGTACATCGAAAGATGTGATTTAGAGCGGACAGGGTGTTGATGTGTAAAACAATTAATGTAGCTCGTGTTAGTCAATAATTATCCTTGTCATTATGTTAAGTTACTACCTCCTTTGAAGATCAGCCCGTGCATCTTCATTCGGCAAGCCTCACCTGTTAACTAATTTGAGACAATTATAGCTCTGCCTAATTCAGGTCACACAGTTTCTGGTTATGCTAAGCCAACCAAATAGCTATTCGTTTATTCATGCATACTTGCTTATTCGTCAAGCTAAGTAATAGAAGTTTTTTTATATACCAATAAGCTAGAATGTGTACGTGAATGTAAGGCAACACCAGGGTGTAAGTGTTCTAAAAACATTATTATTATTTTTGTCATCTTGCATTTTGTCAGATTATTGGTTTTGCTTTTTACATTTTTTTTCCTGACTAATGTCATGTAGAAAAGTATCCAAATGGAACCAGAGTTGCACTTCTGGAATGCACTGAAGATTTTTACCGAGAAAACGGTTCAAGTATCTGTATACCAAGTTGTTACACCTGGACACAAAACAGCAAAGGATTGAACATAACAGGAGATGCGATCACCTTAACCGCTATATTCATTGGATTCGTAGCAGCTATAGCAGCAATTATAATATCTTGTCTGGCACATAAGAGAATGTGAGTTAATTAAAAGTGGAGACTGAAGATGGATCTGCTAAGCTGTGTTGTGTTGCATTATGTTGCACTGAAGCATGTCGTATTGCATTGCCTAGTTCACAATATAACACATTATGATATTGACTTTGATCTTGACTCCACCATCAATGGAGAACAATATCAACTAAAGTACAGATTTACACATGTTTATCAAAGGAAAGTTTACGGTGCTATAACTAGCTACCTCATCTGCATGCTATTAATAGTGCTACATTGCTACTAACTAGGTATATCACTACAATACAAGAGGGATGTATCTGACGAACTTAAATCAGAGATCACATGAATGTTAATAGCTATGCAGAAAAAATTATTGGTTCCAGAATTTGCATAATAATATACGTATGGAGTTATTTAGAAATCTTCACTTCAAAAAACCCCGGCACAAAAGAGAATATCGCTAACTAAACAACATTATTAATTAATGTTCAACTATTGAATCTTCTACCAAAAATTTCTTATTTTTTTGGATGGGAGCAGAGAAGGTGATAGTTAGAATGACCTTTTCAAGAAATTTACTCTCTGGATATGTTGACTAAATGCTCTAACCTTGTCAAGATCTCATTATGAGAAGGTCGTTGTAAACTGAGAGTTCGTTGAAAGGTAATAGTTGCATGAGCCACATGAAGAATAATCTAGCCCAGCAGGTCATACATTGGAGCTTGTCTAATGAGCCAGACAAAACAAATCTTGAGTTAGTCTCCCAAGCATCACCAAGAAGGAGCTAGTGATGGTCTTTCATCGACATTTTGGACATGTTCCGATCGTCTTCACTCTTTTAAGTTCACTTTTTATAAGTCCATTTAGCCAAAGATGAATACAATGTTTGTGATAGGCTAACTATCCCACTAGCTGGAAGTAATCATTGTAAAGGGTGCAATTGACTGTCTAATTTTTTTTAACCTCATTTGTCATAAAGAAGAGTTTTAATATGTACTAGACAAGGAAGTGACAAGGAAGTGACCTGTAATTATTTCATGGGCAGAAGGAAGCTTATCAGAAATCATAAATTGTATAGTTGCATAAAGGGATAGGATCACACAAGTTTTCCCAGAAGTACAGAACTCTGACTTATTGTGACCCAATAGTTTGCATCTTTTTCTTGTTCTACTCTGTAAAACAAGAAAAATTTCAATGGGAGACTTAAATTCCAAAGAACGAAACAATTCTAAAGTTTGATAATTCATCTTCTAATAATATCCAGAGAGACCACAGTTGTGATCAAAAAAGCCATTTTGCAACAAGAAGTATTTGGAGTTTGAATCATATATTGCATTATATATACTTGGATTTTATACAAGACTCATAATTACAAGAGTAGCAAGATTCCCACTGTATCTTTCAGTTTTTGGTTAACTTGCTTCCTCTCTGATGATGTCCAAAGAGCTTTCTAATAGATCCTAGCATCAGCAATTGCTCAAGAATGGCAGAACATCAGATGTGATGAACACTAAGTAACTACATAGATCATAGTTAATTATTTCACATAGTTGAGTTAGATAATTTGATAATACACTCAGTATATATGCATTATTTGGATAGTAAAGAATGTTATGTGCACAACAGCAGAGTCTCTAGATTTAAATTTATCATTATTTCTTCTACTGTCTGGCAAACTATTCCTGTTGCTACTTTGGTCGTCAGATTTATATATGACATAAATGGACAACAACAAGAAATATGTTTTCAATGAACTCCCAGTTGACATAGTAGATAAGATGACTCTCTCCATATAATCAGTGGGATATTTAAGTTGATCATCAAGAAAGTCCTTGCAAGAAAACAGTTTGAAGTGGCTTCTAGTTCCATCCATACCCACCCATCATCTACGATTTTGCAGTCCCTACAAATAGTTGAGGTTTTATACGTAGATTCTGCCTTTTCAAATTTCTAGTTGGGAAGTCTTAGAGAATGCATTCCAAGTTGCTTAACTTCAGATTTACAACCCAAATCAACTGAAGTAAGAACTACACCAGCTATAATAGTCAAGTGCTATATATACAGGAAATTTTAAGCCGAGGAAATTTTCTTTTGATCACCAGAAGGTCCATAGACATTATATTTTATGATCTCAGTCCTTCCAAAACATGCAATGTTTACTGAAGATGTTTAACTATGTATTTAAACACACACTTTTTAATTGCTCATGTGAGCCATGCAGTGATCCTCAAGGTTATCATATCTATGTGAAATGCCTCAATCAGAAAACTGGAAAAACCAGCAAACATGTGTGAATGATCAATTTACTGAGTTTAGTATTTACAAACTGTAAGCACAAAGACTACATCATATACAGTTGCCCCACTGGACTTGCTTTCTTTATTTCAGAAAAGTCAAGTGTGGCTTCAAATACATGCATAAAGTATGAGAGTTCATGATCATTTTAGCTCCTGTTCTCACGATAAAAGCACTTGAAATAGAACTAATCAGTTGTGATTTTTAATTACTACGGTACTAGTTCTTAGAGCTTGGTGGGTGCTAAACATTAAAATTGCTCAATAAACTGAGATTACAGTGTTTGTCTTTAGGTAGCTATCTGCAATATAGTTTGCTAATGTAATTTCCATACTATTGTCTTCAATGTGTAATTTTTTTTCCTTTCACTGCAGGCTTGTTTACCCACCTATTTTTATAGTGTACATGACTATTGACGTCTTGGTTGTATGTAAGTGTTTTATGTTGTTGTTGTTGTTGTTTTGGGGGTGTTAATATTAATAACATGAACACATTGAACATGATTATCTTCAAAATATTTCAGCTGTTTTTCTTATGGTTGGCTATATGGATCATCCAAGGCTCTTCTGCTCATCTAGGAGTCTAATTAAAAGCAGGATGGAAGTGACTCCCTTTTGTGTAATTTCAGGTATGATATTCTCAAGTAAACTCATGTATATAAATACATTTTTATGTGTCATAATGACAGCATGGTTCAATGCTAGAGGGGAGGCAGAATCTTTGGGATAATTTTTTATAACTTCTAATTATTTGACGTGTCTATTTTTCCCATCAAAATATTGCATGTTGGCTACCATTCCTGTGGAGCGCAAATCTTCCTTATACCCTCCATTTCAATATTTATATCTTGAAAAACTGCTGCAGAAATTCAGCTTTTCAAGACTCCATCTGCTGAAAATGCATTCAGACAGCACATTAAGATTTAGATGTGCGTAATATGTTTTGTGGAAGCATACAATGGAGGAGTTAGGAAAGAATGAAGCTTCTAAACATGTCATTAGTTCTATTATCCAAATTCTGCATAGCAATGCAGGAGAAAGTCCAATCCCCTCCACAACACATTGTAAACACTGCTGCTGCTGCTGCTATACTAGAAACTGTTATACCTAGATTCAGAATGACTTGCACCTGACCAGTCTAGTACCTTCCATTTCTATTGGAACAGCAACAAGCAATAACACAAAGTGATGTTTTAACATAGAAAGAAGAAATTAGCTGAATATTTTTCACGGCAAAAATTAGTGTCTGTGTGTGTGTGTGTGTGCAGGTTTATAGGTGTAATTCAGCAGAATTAGAATGGTATAAGTAACCATACATGATGTACAGAGAATAGACTTTATTGCTGATTCAACTGGCTTGATTTTTAAGACTGATGGAAAAGCTGCAATCAATTAGCAGATGCCCTATATAATTATGTTAACTCTATTTCTGGAAGACTAGCTGTCTTCTGTAAAGAAAATGATGGAGTGACCCCTCTATAAACACAACAAACCTTAAAAATCAGTAACATATTGGATCAAATTGCTTTAATAGTTGTACATGTGATATATTCTGCAGGAATTGTGATCACCTATGCGTACTGTCAAATATCGCTATGGTGGCTATTCCACATAACTACCCTCGTTTGGCAAGTTACATTTCCATTCCATGCTCACACCTTTGAAGCAACTGGCAAGAACAAGTACATTCACATGATATGCATCACTCTTGGAATTTTACTTCCACTAGTTCCCATTATAACTATAATGGCTGACTTTGCAGTGGATCTTCAGAAACAAAATTATAATTCCACCTCCCAACTTAGGAACAGTTTGTTCTTGTTGGGAGGACTGGGATTTAAACCTAGAACATATCCTACTACTGTGTGTCCTGGAGTAGATCCAGATGCATTTTTCTACGGGATGGTCCTGATGATAAACATCATAATGGCATTTGGATGTTCCCTTCTCATCATCATATTCTCCTCTATACACAAAGCTCACATCAAAAGAAAGGAAATGCAGGTTACTAAACATAGCATTAACATGATAAGTCATATTGTGAATAATATGTTTTTATTTCATAATAGTCAGAGATCAACAATGGAAGATTAGGACATTTATTCTCATTCGGAAAAGCTGAGAAGAAGCTGCTCTTTGTGCTCTGTTACCATGTGGTATTAATTATTATAACCCCAATACCCTTATCTTTGAGTACTAGATATTTGCCACAATTTTGGAATAGTTTGCAAAATTACTTTTACTGTGAGCAGGGAGGTCATGATCCAAGCAACCCATGTAGTCGTTCTGATGTTGAAACCAATGGCTTTGCATTATGGAATTTTGACAGGCATCTTGCCACTCTTGTTTCCAGTTATGAACCTGATGTATGCTGTAAATACTCAAGAAGTAAAGAAAGTGTGGGAGCAGGTTCGTGGTGTATGCATCACCCACTAACATTACTGACATTTCTACTACAGGAAACACTGTTGCTAGAGTATATTGAAGGTTGTGTGCAACTACAGTTTGTTGTATTTATATTTCTAGAACTATTTCAGCTTGACTCTTATTCAAAATAGTGGTAGCCAAAACCACACAAATATATCTGTAAAACTCATTTTGGCAGCTTCTTAGCATCTTAGACATTGATTCCTCCTGGGTTTAGCTCCAAAAGCACTCCACGCAGTCTTAAATCAAGGTAGTAAACTGTTAGCTAAAAGATGTGAAATTCGTCTTCAAAGATCGATCATCTGTTTATTTTTATATAATTTGTATAGTCATTTGCAAATTTTCCACTTTTTTTATTTAAAAAATACCACAATTAGTAAATATCATCAATACAACAAAATTAATATGCTCGCATATGTGTATACAAATTGAGCATAATTGAGCTGATTGAACATCTACTACATGTTTTTGTTACATGGAAATAAACATGTTTCTGAGAAATTTATTCATATGACAAAAGTTTACAATACAGACTATCAAAAACAGAAGTATCGACTTATGAGCCATGCATCTATGTGTGTCTACATAATGGCATACTAAATAGCATACTAAATATAATAATTATTTAGATCTAACGGTAAAATCTATAATTGGTTAGTTCTAAAGTTCTAAGTAACTTCTTGAAGAAGCTGCTTGAAAAATTGAAATAAGAGCAATCAGAGATCATAAACCTCTGTCAGATCAAACAATTTTTCTTTTACAATCATTACATCATATTGACCTGTCAACAAATAAAGTGGGGGTCAGCTACACTAATAAATTGCTTGCATTTTGAAAGCTAACATAGCTAGTATAGTTTGTTGGTAATAGTGCCACCATGTTGCATAATTTGATGCTATCATTGCCAGTGGCAAGATAAATTTGAAGTTTGTAAACGGGGAAAAGGTAAACTTCTGTGGGGGAAAAGGGTGGAGGGTATATTATGTTATTAATGTTACTGTTAATGGTACAGATCTTCTAGTGTGGTGGTGACCTTGTGAGGCTCAACATTAGCAAGATTAAATTATGAACAAATTAAAATTGTAACAACAACAACAACAGTGTTGGTGAGAGAAGTGGAATTGAACAGATTGCTATGCATGGCTGGTGGTGTATAAAGTCCAGACAAGAACATACTAGACCAAGTGGGCAGACAGAAAAGGAATGTTCTGCTGTGATAACTGATCCTGTCATGGAAGATTTTATCCATCCCTAAATGGACCCTCCTCATGGCCATTGCTTATGTAAAAAAAAAACATTGTATAGAATCCTCTTACTACAAAGTAATTGCACCTTCCTAGTACTATAGCCACACCCAGGTACTCAGAGTTTGAGGTACCCCAACTTCAGCTGCATGTCACTTTGGTATATTATATTAGAGTCATGCAACATATTTAGTATTAAAAAAGAATACACATAAATATCTATATTTTTAGCTGTATACCTACTTAATTCACTGATGTGCGCAAAATCTATAGAGTGGCAACAATTTTAGCACTCATCTAGGTTGGTGTTGAATAAACAAGAAGCAAAATTGCAGGCTTCATCTTCTTTAGGTTTAACACCAACCATAAGTTTATATAAATACAAGTCAGTGAGTGGAGAGCAAAGGCATGATGGAGAGGGTGAAAGAGAAAAGACAAAAATTATTTTAGTTTGAAATCCTAGATTGCACTGCTGTAACCATTGTGTTAGCCTTAGCATAGCTAATGAAGTCTGAGTCACATTATTCATGTCATCATGATATTGTAATGCGTGGATTGTGATATGGATAATTAGCAAAGAATTTATGTATTAATGTGTTGCTTACTGATTCTGAACTGGTGCAGGGTGAAACAACCTCCTGCCTTGCAACATTATGGAATGGCCAATTCAGAAACAGAAATATTGCTTGTGGAAGTGTGGCAATGAGAAGGGTTTTGAAAAAGTACTTGTAAGAAACTTCAACTTCGCTGGCAAACTGCTTGTGTTATGTGAGAATTAGTGCAGGTTCGCCATCACCAACTTGAAAGACGCATGCACAGGTATTTGCTAATGACCAATGTTCGCAATAGTGTGATGGCTTCCTGGTATTCAGAAGTTCAGTTTTACCTAACTCAAAATAGCTCATGCCCATCCCAGTGTAAAAGTACACCTTTCTGGAAAGGTTGAGATTCCTTGCTTCAAAATTATGCTAGTACATAGAGGACACACAGATAGCCTCAGAGTATTCCATTGAAATATATTTGAGGTACTCATGAAGTGTGGGGTAAAGTTTAGGACTATTGCTCGAATCAGAGGAATGGCATCACAGATAATCACTTTGAATTATTTTTTTTGGCCTCATTCTTGGAGAGACACTCTATCACACAGATAACTTGAGCAGGACTCTTCAGTATAACCATTTCTCAACAGCAGAATCAGAATGGCGGGTGGTTGTAGCTATAACTCTCACTGAACTGACACCTTGTGAAATAATGACATGTTTGAAAAATTGTTGAAGGTAAAAAAATGTCAGAAGAGTGAAAAGTGGATGAACTAACACTATTCTCAGCAATTGGAAGATGGGCAAACACCAGTTCGTGTTTATTAGTATCGACACAATATCTATTTGCAACACTCAATATAATAGCATATTCATGGATTACACCAGCCAAGAGTAAGGCCATCATATTTTGAGTACAATTGCAGAGACTCACCACTAACATCAAAGTGAATGTAACAGATAATATTAAATTATCTGAACTCTCTGGTGGCTGATGAAATTAGTTCTCATAATAACAATAACCTTCTCAATAATCAACTTGAAATTGCATTCTCTCAATGTTTCAACTAGATGCTCTAGCCTTCATAAGCATTCTGGTTCTTTTTAGTAGCATGAAAAGATTGAGGCTCTAGCTTTCATCAGGAATAATGAGATACTCCACATCGGCTCATTATTCCTGATGAAGGCTAGAGCATCTAGTTGATAGATCAAGAGATTAAATTCAAGGAAAAGTTATTGGAATGTTATTATGTCAGCTGAGAGTTCATTGAGAGTTTTCATTATGCTGGCAAAAGCTTTAAGTGAAAGGACCTTCAGTGTGCTATGTGGCAAGTGAAGTCATAATTGAGTCAACCACATCACAAGAGTGGTTGAATCATTTGATGATCCTACACTTGCACAAGTAGGTTGACAAACTGGATTGTAGCTAATGACTTTGTGAGTAATAATGGAAATAGCCACATCGGGCACATTTCAAAAACATGCCACATGAAACCATCATCATTATCAATGTGTATTTTTTAATAGATTTTTGTTGTTGTTGTTAATTGTTTATGGAGGTGAAGGGGGGAAAGTTTGGGGTTACACTTTCCACTCAATAATTGGCCCAAGAAATCCAAAAGAGCTTCCTCCGCCCCTTGTATATAGGTAATTATGGCTATAGCATGTTGCTGAATAGAGTAGCCATGTCAGAATGAAACTTCGGCATCCTTTGCTTAGACGAGCAGCAGCCCCTCACGAATATGAGAAGGAACATATTTAGGTTCATTTATTGACCATGCTGCATATTGTCACCTACCTTCTCAAAATTCCACATATTCTTCCTCGAAACTCATGTGCCTATTATCCTCCAACTTACTGGCTATCTCTTTCACTGCAGCTATGGTATCCATCAGAGGTAGACTCTTTGGAGCAGGAATAAAGTTAAGACCCAAAGCAAGCACTTCTTCCTGAGCTGGAGAAAGGTTCTTTTCTGTCAGATTTACCACCCATCTTTTTAAGTCTTGAGGTTGAAACTTCACTTCTCTCGATCTCCTTCTCTCCAAAAGTGTCTCCAGCTTCTTTTGATGCTTCTGCTTGTATTTGCTGTGGTCTTCTCTGCTGCTCCCCTACAAAGGGCCTAAATCCTCTGATAGTCACTTCCCAATGCTAGTTCCAGTTTGCTTCCAGATCTTCACAGTGAGCTGTTAAGGCACTACTTTTTATGTAGGACTAGCAAATTCTCTCTGATAGGAATGCTTTGCTGGCTCTCTCCACCCTTAACTTGCTGCTACGGCATCTCATGCTGAACACGTGGTGATTCTTTCACCGAGCCTTCTGGTGTAAACTCTTCTCATAGCATCTCGGTAATTTCTGGGTATATTGCTACTGTAGGTTTCCTTTAAATAAACTCTCAATGGTGAGCCTTAGTGTCTCATCATTCTCCTGATGAAGGCTAGAGCATCTAGTTGAAAGGTTAAGTGAATACAATTTGAAGTTGATTATTGGGAAGGTGATTTTGATGTTATTTTATCAACAGAGATTTCATTGTGAGGTGATTATTATTATTGTTGCTGTTCTTGTTATTATTATTATTATTATTATTTATTTATTTAATATTATTATTATTATTTTTTGTTGTTGTTATTATTATTTTATTATTATTATTATTATTATGTCTAACAAGCAATATCAAACAATAGTAAAAAAATTAACTAACAAACAACGTTGACAACCAGTTAGTAAATACAAAAATACCAAAATAATAACTAATTAACAAAATAAATAAAAAGATAACGACAAGTTCAACTCCTGATCAACCCCAAAACAGACAAGGCATTCCCCCACAGGACTGCCACTGACAGATGCTGAAGGAGGTGAGCACGGGCCTTCACCTCCCCAGTTCTTTGCCATATCCTGAGGCTGAGCTCCTTCAGGAAAGCCACTGACCTGTTCCCGATGCTCCCAACTGATTCAATGGCCATGGGCACAAAAAAGTGGCAAGGATCTAGAGTGGCATGTTTGGCCACTTTCTTTTCCTCAGCCATAACAGCACAGCTCCAGTACCTACACCCCGATATCTGGACAGGTCGCATTCCACACCAGTTGCTTGCCATACTTCCATGGAACCATGGTTAACATATCAGGCCTTTTCCCATCAGAATGAAAGAGACCCAATGGTTCCAGCCTGGAAGGGTCACCTGCAGATGACAGTGCCCAGAAGAGGATGTCGCTGATGGCAGTATAATGGTAGAAATGTCCTTCACTCCTCTTGCAGCTAAGACTATGTGTGGCAAGACGATCCACTTCAGCTGCACAGTACTGGCAGTTATGTGGATGACACAAAGTGGAGCCCAAGTGGAGACCAATGGCAACTCTGATGGTATCGTTATTCAGCTTCAAACCCCGGGATGAGATGGGGAGGGCATTTAGCCATGCACTGGATTCTTTCAAAAGCCAGGATTGAACCAAATCATCAGGTGCAGCATTCTGCAACAAAGATTCCATGGACCTTGACATGATGCACACATCCCAGGACTTACGATCAGATGTTGGGTGATTGCCATTATCCATAGACCATGCTGAAAGGGTATCATCCACAAAAGGGACAGGGAATGAAAGCAAGTGAGGATGGCTTGCACCAGGTCATAAGTGGCAGCAGCTGAGGCCAAGAAGGCAGAGTGGCTGAGGTGCCATGTCCTTGCTGAGACTACATTCTCAACTACCTTCGCCACTGGCTGTTGAAGGGTGTATCCTATTGCTATGGATCTAACCCCTCACCCTTCGTTCTCTACAGCCAATAGGGTAGCCCAATCGGATAGAGGAAAGAAGTCTTCCCTCTAGGACTATCATGGTCGAGAAAGCAGCTAAGACTAAGAGAAAGGAAGAGGATTCATTGGGATGCTACAGCATGTCCTTCAGTTGTTGTAGTCATTAGGAGCACTGGCTGACCCACTGGGGAAAAATCTGATTGCTCAAGCAGCATCCCCTTCTGAAACAGTAAATTACAAGGGAACGACATCAGGTGTGGGTGAAATGGATGCATCAGGATCAGGAGAGGGGTGCTTCTGTCTGAGGTCAGAAAAGGTGGCATCAAGCCGCTCTGCCATGGAAACCTCTGAGGAAGCCAAGTGAACAGCTCCTTTAAAATCTCCCTCCTCCAGCTTCTCAGACACCCAGTGACCCACTGCCTCAAAGGGAGGGATCCAGAGCAGTAGCTCTAGTCTTCCTAAGAGGGTTTCTAGGAGAAGGGTGATCTTCTTCCTCTATAAGATGCTTATTACCCCCAGATGGTAAGGACCAATGCTGACTACACCTTGGGGGCACTCTTAGTCGTCTGGAAATGAAGAGGAAAAGCTTCTCCCAAGCACTTTGAGAATTGCTAAAAAAAACTACACCTTCGATTATGGTAACTAACTGTGAAAGGCTAGGGGCTCTGGATCCACTAGAGATCACCTTTAGAATCTTAGACCTAGGTACTTCACTAAAATCGAACGATGAAAGCAGCAGCTGACCATTTGGAGATGCTGCTGGAGAGGAAAGGTGCACCAACATCTCCATGTGGCATGGGACTATATGTAGACGGCAATACTGCAGCAGTAACTCCCGATGGTTGATTCGATCCACTATTAAAGGGTGGTGAGACGAACTATGTTAGAGTATCCGACCACAAGAGACCTAATAGATACCAACCATGGTAATTCGCTGCCACCAGAGTCTCTCCCTAACTCTCCCTAACTTCTTCTAGCTAAACCCCAAGCTTGATAAAAGAGTTTTAGATCTTAAGTAGCATATATTAAAACAACAGTCGAGTAGCAGAATATGAAGATAGGATGAGACTTCCCAAGCCTGGACTGCAGAAGCGTTTAAATACCCTTGCAGCCAGGCTTTCACAGCTTATGGTGTTGATAACAGTGTGAGAGTAGTAGAAATACTGTATGTCTCTACAGGACTTATCTAAGAGTGTGAGATAATAATTATCAGGATTGTCCTATGTGTTGATAGTCTGAGGTCATGAGTTCTGATTGTCCTATGTGTTGACAGTCTCAGTTCTAGCTGAGGCTGAGCCAAGCCCGTAGCCAGGGGGGGTTCTCAGGGTTCTCTAGAACCCCCCCACTGGCTGTGAGGTCCACCCTTTCAGTTGGGTCCACCCTTTTAATTGGGTCCACATTTCCAATTGGGTCAACACTTTCAAATATTGCTTTCACAAAGCTACTTAATTAAAGAATTACACATAGCTACAATGTTGTTAACCACATCATGGAGTACATCTACAATGAATTTGTGTTGGTTAATTTGTGGTTTGTTAAAAGTTATTTAGAGAAAAGCTGACAGCATGTGGTGAGCACTCAAAAGAATCAAGTATGCCTGGTAGGTCCCAGCAAAGAAAGAGAGAACTGAAAAAGGCAGCCAAGAACTGCCAGGCTAACTTCTTTTTTGCACCTAAAAAAGCAAGGAGAAGAAAACTTTCAGAAAGTATATGACCAGGCTGTCTTGATGGCTGATAAGGTGGGCACCACCCCGAGTAAGCCAAGGATAGCAAGCAGACAGCAGCACCGTGGTAATGCACCAGCAGAATCAGTATTTGATTACTTCAAGAGTAATCTTGCTATTCCATTCCTTGACCATATCTGCACTAGCTTAAATGAAAGGTTCTCATCATTGTCAGCAACTGCTTTATCTCTTCTGGTACTTGTACCATCTCTGATTACCACAAGATAATTTGATATCAGCACAGTTGTTGAAACTTATCACCAGGATTTGCCATCACCAGAACTAATAGAAACTGAACTCACTCGCTGCAAATCAAGATATGCAAATGTACCCTTTCACAAAAGAGAATCCACACCATCTAGTGCCTTGAAGGATTGTGATGCAGCATTTTTTCCAAACATTCATGTTCTCTTGCAAATCGCATGCACTCTGCCAGTAACACCTTGTGAATGTGAAAGAAGTGGCAGTACACTTAAACGTCTCAACAATTACCTAAGAGCATCTATGAACCAAGAACGCCTGACATCTCTAGCACTCTTACATGTACATTATGACACAACAATTAATCTGGATGAAGTTGTTGAAATATTTGGACACTTACACCCAAGGAGAATGGAACTTGAAACTCTTATTAGATAGTTTAATCTCTAGTTTAATCTCATAATAAATAGTCATTTATTATTATGTTTAGAATGCTTATTTTGTTTCCGATATTTGCACAGGAGAGAGCACATTCCCCTACCACACCTTCCCCCTTGGGTCGCTTAGAGACCCAAAAGGTCCCAATATTTACCAACAGAACCCCCCCACTCATTTTTCTGGCTACGGGCCTGAGCTCTATTTATAAGTTCTATTTATAATGTTTGATCTTTGCCAGGGCTAAAATAACCAGGCATGTGCACCCACTTCCTTCCCTGCATCCTTATAAAATAACTAGTTGCAGCCAGTAAGGGCTAAGGCCTGACATCACCCCCTCTTGAAAAGGTTGTTGCCATTCTTTTTCTTCTTCCTACTCTCCATTCCAAGCCTGATGATAGAGTCCGTCGGCGTTACCATTCTTCGGGCCAGGACGATAGCTGGTGGTGAAATTATAGGGTTGCAGCAGTAATGCCCACCACATTAATCTGCCATTGAGGCGAGTTAAAGAGTGGAGATATGTTAAAGCCTTGTGGTCAGTTTCAACAGTGAAGGGCTTCCCCACCAGGTAAACACCAAAGTGCTGGAAGCTTCGTATGATGGCCAAACATTCGATCTCTGTGGCAGAGTACCTCATCTCTGCTGGATGCAGCTTCCTGAAGTAGAACCCCACTGGTAATTCTTCATCTTCCCTCATGACACTCAGAACACCAGTAATTCCCTTAGTGGATGCGTCTCTCTGTAGGATAAATGTGTCTGTGGGAGTGTGGATGGTAAAGGAAGACACTCGAGAAAGGGTATGGCATAGATAATAAAATTCATCATTCGTAGACCAACATACAACATTAGCTGCACTCTTCCGCATCGCATTGGTGAGTTCTATAGACTTGTGGGCATAATTAGGGATAAATTTCTTATAGTATCCTGTGGTACCCAAAAAGGATTGTATGTCCTTTTTGGTTATAGGTCTTCTCACATAGTGCTTCCACTCTGTGGTCTGGTGTGGACACCTTGCCTCTTTCCACGATGTGTCCCAGAAAGGTAAGGGATACTGACCCCCACTGGCATTTTGCAAGTTTGGCAGTTAGTCCAGCCTTCCTTAGTCTGTTTAGCACACATTTGATGTGTGCCACGTGGTCTTCCCAGGTCTGACTAAAAATATGATATCATCCATATATGCACCATTAAAATCTTGGATGTCGTCTAGGACTGTATCGATCATCCTTTCGAAAGATGCTGGGCATTCCTCAATCCAAAGGGCATCATAGGAAAATGGAATTTTCCCATGGCATGCAAAAGGCTGTCTTTTCCTGATCTACATGGGCCAGGGGAATTTGGTAAAAATCTTTGTTGAGATCTAACTTTGACAAATAATGGGCTTCCCCAAGCTGGTTGATCACCTAGTATATGCGGGGCATTAAATAGGGGTCTGGTTTTGTGATGTGGTTAGCCTTTTTAAAATCAAAGCACAGTCGTAGGGTGCCATCAGGCTTACGAACTGGGACCATGAGTGAGGCCCAAGGGCTGGTGGATGGCACCACTGTGCCTGACTCTAGTAACACCTAGACCTCCTCCCTCATCTGGTTTCTCCATGTCGGAGCTAACCTATATCGCCATGTCTTGATGGGCTTCTCGTTGCCAAATCAATCTCATGAAATATATCCCTTTCTCTACAAACCTCCTGCCAGACTACATCATTATATTCAGCTAGTAAGGCTCCCACCTCACCATTCTGCCTGTCCATCAGAGCTGACAGCTCTGCAAGTACTTTATCCTGCTCCTGGCCCTCGTATTCCTCTTCTGCTACTACAACCATGCCTAGTAGCGAGGCATCAAGAGGGTTCTTTAGGCCTTTAACATGTTGATATGAGCTATTCTTCTCTTACTCGTTCTTTCAGGTACAGCTAGTTTGTTTGTAACAGAGCTTACTTTCCTGATTATTTCAAAGGGGCCATCCACAGGTGGTCTAGCTTTCCGCTCAGATTAGGGGTTCTGATCAAGACTAGCATACATACTTCAAGTTCACAGGCTCGTACCTTTTTATCATACTGGGCTTTCGTGGATGCTTTGAGTGACTTCTCTCTCCCCAACACTACCTGTCTCATCTCTATCAGCTTCTCTCCAAGCTGGTCTACACATTCTACTACAGTCTTCTGGTCCATCTCCCTACTCAACCAACCACCCATCACCACATCCAGTGGTCCTCTTATTGCCTACCAATGCTACCTCAAATGGAGAGAACCTGGTATTTGCATGTGGATCACTTCCATAAATGAATAGGAAGTACTTTAATACATACCTGCTGCATTTCTTCAGCATGTTCTTTAATGACCCATGCCAGCGTTCGAGGCAGCCATCCATTTGTGGTGGTATGGAGATGTCCTCAGCTGTTTGACATCGAGGAGTCGGCACAGCTGTTTGGTGAGGCACCTCATGAAGACAGAACCTTGGTCTGTCTATATTTCCTCTGGCAATCCTGTCCTGGAGAAGATCTCCATCATGGTCTTTGCTACCGTCTCCTCATCTACCCTGCGTAATGCAACTGCCTCAGTGTATTTCAATGCAAGGCACATACATGCAAGTATATATCTGTTGCCAGACTTGGCCTAAATACCCTTGCAGCCAGGCTTTCACAGCTTATGGTGTTGATAACAGTGTGAGAGTAGTAGAATTACTGTATGTCCCTACAGGACTTATCTAAGAGTGTGAAATGATATAGTCTAAGGTCATGAGTTCTGATTGTCGTATGTGTTAATAGTCTGAGATCACGAGTTCTAGCTCTATTTATAAATTCTATTTATAACTGCTCTGCAGCCAGTCAGGGCTGAGGCCTGACAAACTAGGCCCACTGAAGTCAAAGAGAAACACCTCAACAAAATAGACAGGTGAACGAGCAGACATTTTTTGCATTTTTATTACTATTGCTATTTTTAATATAATATTATTATTTGTAATATGTCAAGTTGTATTATTATACAGATAATAAAAGAATTGTTTTAAATAAAAAATTAATTTAAAAAATCATGATAAACAGAAACAGTTATCTTTAGTGGTCAACTTGAACCCAGCACACACCCCATGCTGGACAACAACATAAATTCAAAATAATAAGAACATGGTTCATCACACTCACCTTTTAGATGGCCACCCAACTCTAGGGCTTGCTAATTTTTCCATACATAATTCTATTCAAAATTTCTCATGCACAGTGCCTATAATTCTTTGAAATCCACCTATTATTCTAATGACCAAACCTATTTTTCTAATTATTTCAATTCACAAAATTCATTTCCTATAATTGTTTCAATGTAGTCTTCCATAGAAGATGTTTGTAGATCAGTAAAAGTACTGGATAAAAGTGAAAAAACACGCTCTGCTGTTGCTGATGAGGGCTGTACAAGCAAAACTGTTTTGCATGCTCTTGACCATCGTGGAAGTTCACTTTCATGGTTCTTCCACCAATCCAATTTGGTCATTTCTGGAGAAACTCCTTTTGATTTAGCTATATAAATAGGCAGTTCACACTTTAACTCATCCAGCTGATTATCAGAACTGATGAAAGGAAATACTTTTAACTGGTCATGGTCATTGCAGGATAGTTTTAACTCACAAATCTTTGCCAGGTCAAACAATCTAGCATACTTAAAAGCTTCAATAGTGTGCTTGAGGTCATATCAATTTTTTTATTGAAGTATCTGTATGCAGTTTCAACAAATGCTTTGGCATAGTCTGTTCACAAACAGGGTTGGAGGACAGCTTGCTGGCAACTGCTTTGACATTTGGCTAATACTGAGTGGAAATAGAAGCAGAAAGTACATTTATTTCTTCATGTATATATATGCATTGAATGTAAGTGGTCCATCCCCTTCCAGGCAATATGTCGCTTTAACAAAAGGTTCACCAGCAATCAATTGTCATTGCAAGTTGCATCTGTAACTTATGATTCTTAGAAGGGTCATCAAGAATCTCCTGAAGCCTCAACTTTGAGAGTGGAAGATCAACATTTTGAAGAAATGAACAAACTTCACCAAATGCCTTAAGCAAGTGGTTCATTACTTCCCACTTGGACCACCACTGAGTGGCTGAATATGATGGTACTGGTAAACTTGTAGCTGTCTTCCAGGCTAATTTCATCTTTGGACTTCTTGAAAAAGCCCAACCCAACCCTTCATAAATTCATCAAGCACAGGTGTCTTGATTCTCTCCCCCACATGATCCAAGGTGTGAGAAAAGCACCCTACATCTAAAATGTGTGGTAAGGATATTAACACCCTCGCCAACATGGCTGGAGTTGACACTCTTGCAGTAATAATAATAATAATAATTATAATAATAATTAATATAATAATAATAATAATAAATATATAACAACAACAATAATCATAACCATAATCATCATAATAATCATAATCATAATAATTACAACAACAATAATAAGAAGAAGATCTTTCAAACCATTTCTTGCTGCAGATGATGATATGATGATGATGAATGATGATGATGATGATGATGATGATGGATGATGATGATGATGATAATGATGATGGATGATGATGATGATACGATGATGATGGATGATGATGATGATGATGATGATGATGATGATGATGATGATGATGATGATGGTGATGATGATGATGATGACGATGATGATGATGATGATGATGATGATGACGACGACGACGATGATGACGACGATGACGATGATGACGACGACGATGATGATGATGATGATACTATTATATTACTATTATCATTATCCTTATCATTATCATTATTATTATTATCATTATCAACATTGTTGTTGTTGTTATTACTATTATTATTATCATCATCATCATCATCATCAACTTTGTCATTGTTGTTGTTGTTGTTGTTATTATTATTATTATTATTATTATTATTATTACTATTATTATTATTATTATTATTATTATTATTATTATTATTATTATTATTATTATTATTATTATTATTATTATTATTATTATTATTGTTACTATTATTGTAATGTTGAGACCATCAAGGCTACCACATGTTGAATACTATTATAACATCGACTTTTTAACATTAAAATTACAGTGCCACTTGTTGTGGATGCTATGGTCTGATGGACAGATGATAAGTATGACAGTGGTATTAGGTGGCTGGTGTTATTAGCAAGACCTAGTGACCTCCCCCCCCCCCCCCCCAAAAAAATATTCACACTGGTGAAGGCTCAGGGAGGATTTGGCTAGAACATGTAGCAAGGTTGATTATTGAAAAAGACAATAAAAATATAGCATTTGGCATATGCAGAGCAAAATCATCTGGCAACAAATGGATGCCAGTTCCAACAGCAGCGTCAAAGCACAAAAGCTAAAAAGTTAAAATGAATGCTTCACCGTCAAATCTCATGGGGCATTAATTAGGGTTAAACTTAGTATGGAATTATAATGACAGTTAGTCCTTGCGACTTGTAGCAAGATAGGGTAAAGGGTGCTCAATACACAAGGTCCACTCCCCACCCGATCCATCTTATGGATGTCCAACCATGCCCTGCAGTGCTGCCGCCCAATATTTCGAACTCTATATACCACCATCAAAACATGGTTTCATGCTCTGACATTATGGACTCGTGACGCCAGAGTTTCTGACTGCAGGGATGCCTGACAGTCCCTTTATTGTAGCAATGCCACATTTTATTGCCTGAGGTACTTATCTGTCCATATGTCATCAGGGATGTATACCTGTTATCCCCCACCCACTGCCTGGGTCTTAGGCCCAGTTCAGCAGTGGGATCATTGCCAGGATCTTAGCCATTCCCCAATTCGGCAGTGTAACTTTTAGCATAATTATAACCAGACTGCATGATACATGCCTCTGGCACTACAAGTAGGCCTACAGTGGCATGTAGTGGGCTCTGTACTAGATATGAGTCAGGGAGTGTATGTCAGTTATGACATCCTTCAATGGAGCAATGCACCACATTCCTCCAATCCCACAAATATTGTACACATAATTATTATCACATAGTTATGCCATAATTTTAGGTACACACTAACGGATCAATGAAAAATACAGTGGATAACTAGATGAAGTGTCAAGCACCCTGTGAACTAGAGTGAGAGGTGACAAAAGTTACAGAGACAGATGCGACCTGTTTCGAGAGAGTATGAATGTAGAGTGAAAAATCCAATGATTTTGACGTCCAAGTGTCTTTATCAGAGAGTCGCTCAAGTGACTTTAGCTGCCATTGTGGCTGCACTAATATGAAAGCTATAACTACTGAAACATGAATCATCTATGTCTACCACTCTCAGCACCTGGCCACAGAGACAGGATGAGTTTCATTCTTGAAAGAGTTGCACCAACACTGAAGATGAATAGTGGCCTGTTGTGTTGGGGAGTGGACAGCTAAATATCCCAACACTGAAGCAACAGAACAAGGAAGGTAGCTCCAAGATGGCAAGTTGTTCCCGCCATTGTTACTCCATTTTCAGGTGGACTATGAGGTGTGTCTGGAACACATTAAATTGATTGCTACATTGCCTGATGTGAGAATGTCTGAAGAGAAAGATTCATGTGAGGGGCTGGTGGATTCCACTGCATGCATGAATCCGAAGAAACCTAAACAAAATGCCGCCAACAACAACATTGTTTTATTGAACTCATGCGGCTCCCTTGCCCATACATTTTAGATCAAGAGCTGGGATAATTGGTAGCCAAGGACATCCCTGCCATTGGGGTTTCAATATCTTGGCCCACTTCAAGGCATAATTTAATAGATGTGCTACCCAGACCAGTGCCTTCCCCAAATGACTGCTGTTAGTACAACTGGTACCAGTTCCTTGACAATAATTTCGATGTCTTCCGACTCTTGTGGCCATGCCTTGTACAAATGCCTAACAGCCATGGGATCCTGAAGCATCAGACTAAACATGAATGGCTAGATTAAGAAGTGGGAAAAAAGATGAACCATTCCAGTTGTGTAAGAAGCATCTCCACCAAGCTAAGTTGGCCTTGGCTCCCAGATTGAACCAAATGAAGTGATTTGGTGACCTGATGTAGCAAGTTGAACAGCTGGCATAGGAAGGTACAACCTGGGCGGATGATGGTGGCTGAATGGGATAGGTGTCCCAGCAAGGATTCCATCTCTTTGCTCTTGCAGACCTTCTTGGAACACCGGGATTGAAACTTTGTCTGGAGACATTCTATCTTCTCTTCTGGCAACCTCAGCTCAAAGTCCACAGTTTTGATGATAATTCCCAAAAAGTAGTTGCTGAGCTCTCCATCTTGTGTGCTGCCACTGTGTCAGATTCGTATTCCAAGATTCTCGAATAATCAGCTCTCTTAGCTCATTCCACGCAATCCGATGATGCCCAAGCCTACCCTTTAACTCTCGCTAGTTAAAGTCTACTTGGACCAGAACTACTCGCACACGATCCTCCCTTTCTCACCAAGAGAGGTGTAGTAGTTGTATTGACTTTGCTACAAATAAACTTAGATGCACAACAATCAAATACTTGGACAGTTCAGAGCACAATCAATAAACTGGTATAATAATAACACAGAGAATGGCAGAGTATTAGTACCTCGTTATTATCTCTCCCTCTTTAACGACCTCTAATCTCTGCTCTCTTCTCTCTCTAATGACATAAAATGTCTGTCTCTTTTATACTCTGTTCTCGTGACCTTGTTAGGTCATTTTCTGTGCTGCTTTTATGTCAAATCGTTCGTCTGGTCTGAACTCGCGATGAACCGTTGTCCGCTGGTTGTGGTCTGGCCCAAATCTTGCCACCCCAGTTCCATCGTGGTGTGGTCGTCCCGTACTCACGCTTGCTCCTGACCTCCACTCAGGTCCTTCAGGTGCGCTCCTCCTTCCCCAGTCAAGAGTTCTCCTGACACACTGGCACTCATAGATATTACAGAAGTCAGGAGGCTGTACCTAGTGCCTTTGCCCTTCCTCTGAGCCAGGTGACACCCCATGAACAAGAAATCGTCAAGGTGGTACTGGGTACCTGCCAAATGCAGTACCCATGCCGTCATGTCTGCCACTGCGGAAATTTTTTGGAGGCTGATCTCTAACCAAAAGGAGGGGCGGTGTCTATGTGCATCTTATCTTCACATGCAATCACTAGCAGGCAATGATTTTATAGATGGATGGGGACAATGCGGTAAGCATTTTGGAGATCCAACTTTCCTAAGCGAAGGATGCACACAATTGGACCATCTACTGAGGCATACGAAATAGTGATAAATCCCGAGACACGCCATTGTTTATACTCTGGTGTGCTGGGTGTGATAGGTTGACCTATCATGTGCCATTTGTTGGTTAGATGGGACTTCGGAACCAAACCAATTGGACTACTGTGGGCCACCGGGACATGTTGATTCTGTAGAGGTCCAAGTAGTCGCACAGCCTCTATCTCTGTTGTGATGTAGTTCCATGTGACTGTTGTGTTGGCTAGAGTTGATGTGTGGTTCCTGGTGGATAATCACAGTTTGGTGGCTTGCCGGTTGAAGCCTATGTAGAAACCTTCTAACAAACCTGCATAGATGTAGGCTGTGAAGTGGTGGTCAGAGTGGGCGAGGAGAAACTCAAGCCGGATTTTTAGGCTAATTGGCGTTTAGCAGACTGCCCATCTCGTTTTGGTAATGTCTTTAGTACATGCATCCAACCTTTTTAAGTCTTCCATGTGGATATACCGATATTGGCAGCCTTAGGGGAGATTTCACCTGTGGCACGTGGGAACCTTGAATCACTCTCGCTACCTATAATGTTAAGTGGATATGTATTCAATTAAAACTGATTGGCATACATGGAGTGCCCTGCATAAGTATTTGAGTGATATGCATGACTGCAGATCTAGCGAGTCTCAATAGGGAGTGGTTCTTATGTAGTGCCAACACCCGTGAGTTCACCTGCTCCAACTTGTTTCATGGTGTATGTATTGCGGCACCTTACACATGTCTCCTGTTTTCTCTGGTTTAACGTGGGTACTTGACATAACCTGGACTGTATATCGATGGCCATAACACTACAGCATAATACAACATTCACCCTTGCCCCACCTGGCCATAAACCAGCAGTTACATGTAATCAAATGGTGTTGCAATCAGAATAAGACTAATCCTAACACTCAATAGTAATGAGTGTGGAAGAGATGCCACGTGAGTCGAGGTCACTTAGGGCTTGTTGGTAAATTTTCTTGTTCTCTTTCCGACACTTGGCATTGGCTAGGGGCTCAGGGTAGTTGTTTGCATTGGCCAGGGACTCAGGGTAGTTGTATGGAACAGTAAGTTCAAGTGGCATGACTTCCCCAGGTCTGACAATCATGATATCTGGATGAGCCGAGGTATCTAGGATGTCTATTGGAATGGTGAAAGGTGGTTCTCACTTGCTCTGGATTCTGGAAGATCTACATACATCCTTTCTCCAGGCTCAAGGTGATTTGTTAGAGCGGAGACCAGTTTCTTCAGAGCACTATCGTGTCTCCATGTGTGTCTCCCCTGGGAGAAGGCCACCGGAGAGCCATTGAGAATATGGTGGATGGTACTCCAAGGGCTGTCGCACAGGCATCACTTTGCATCTGGTTTCATTTTCCACCGCCTCAGGTTCATTGGGGTAGGTAAGGTGTCTGAGCTGGCTCGCAGTAGAAAAGATAGCTGCCCAGCTGGGAGACCAGCTTGGATGCAATTTCAGACCCTATTATGTGATTCCAGTTCAGTGATGTCAGTGAACTTGTTCTGGATCACCAGTTCACTCAGCTTGCTGTTCCAATGTCCCTCCCTGTTTTTACGAGATCCCTTTTTGCAGCGCTGAGCGATGGTCCTCGAGGTGATCTTTAATATTGAGCCTTTTGCAAGGTCCATCAGCCGATTGCTTTCAGGGGGGATGTGCAGAGACTTTGAGAACCTATGGTCAGTAATAAGGAAGAGATTTCCTCAATCACAGGGTCATTCTGGATGAGAGGAACGTGAGCTTAGCTTTGGTACGATATTCTGAGAGAGTTGGAATATCAATCACATCTGGATGGTGAATGAATGGCTGTACGGCTGTAGTAGTACTTCTGGTTAAGCCAAGCCAGACTTTGATCTTCCTTGTGCAAAGAGTTCCTTGTGCAAAGAGACTGCACCTTCCTGATGCTGGAGGGATGACATCAACAGCCAAGGTGACGTGGAAAGAAGGGATGAGGAATCTGGCGAAGAATCCACAATTTGTATTCACCACGAATGGGGAATCAAGGTTGGTCAACTTCTCCTGGAAGGTCGCAACAAATTTCTTCCCAAATTCCTTGATTGTTACAGATGTATTATGACCAAGGGTACAGCCAAGGAACTTTGTGACGCCAGAACAAATGCTGCGGGTGTGATCATTCCCAAGCTGAAAAGTGGTGTGCGTCACCTTCTTCCCATTGTAGACAAGTAATATACACTTGTCAGGCTTTAGCGTCAAGATTGAAAGGCCTCTCTACCACGTGCATTCCTTATTCATTTCCTGATAGGAGTACTTACCTACTCGCCAATGCGCATTCCACACTATGTAATCTTAAGGGGGGACTATACCTGAAAAACTTTGGAGTTTTTTATTTGTTTTTTTATCAGTTCAGCTGTACATATCTACTAGCCAATTCTAAAGTTTTAGAGCTATTGGATGCTCCATTTCAAAGTTATGATGGTTTTTGTCCATGCAATTTCTCATTGATTTGAAGAGAAACCAACAAGGAACACTAAAGGGGGGGACAGCAGCATTTTTAAAATTAAAACAAACTAACTTGTGGTTACCACTTTATAGCTCCGTAGATTCGGTAAACTTCATGGTATGGACTTGATATATAGCTCAAACGATAGGTCTCTCTTTGTGCTCTCTGTTGATACTAAAATATTTTTCACAGGTATTACTATATATAGCCTAGTTACTAGACCTAAAGTGGAGGGAACCTCAAAAACCTGAATGCCTGAACTGGCAGTATAAATATCTCCTGATTGCCAAGTGCTAGAGAGTTGAATTAGCACCAGTGGCTAGAGGAAGCCCTACTCTATTCAACGAGTGTTTTCATAAGGCGCTAAAATGTAAGTAGGTGGTCAAGCGCGCGGGTGGAAAATGAGTTTTATGGATTATTAACGAAATTCATTTTCCACCCGCGCGCGCTTGACCACGTACTTAGATTTTAACGCCTAATAAAAACACTCATTGAATAGAGAGTAGGGCCCACTGGTGCTAATTTCAACTCTCTAGCACTTGGCAATCTCAGGAGATATTTATGCTGCCAGTTCAGGCATTCAGGTTTTTGAGGTTCCCTCCACTTGTAGCTCCTGTAACTTGGCTATAGTTATACCTATGAAAAATATTTTAGTATCAACAGAGAGACCTATCTTTTGAGCTATATATCAAGTCCATACCGGGAAGTTTACGGAATCTATGGAGTTATAAAGTGGTAACCACAAGAAGAAAAAAGGGGGGAAATACATGTGGGTCACTCTCCCCCCAAAAATGCAACTGTCCCTCCTTCAACACATTATTGCCAGGAATTTTGAAAATCTATTTTGTTCTGATTTTGCGGCGAACATAACTTTGCCATACTTGACTCAATTTCAATATTTGAGGATTCATTTCAGAGCTCTTTTAGTGATCTGTGATATAACGGTTTGATATATTTTTTTACTTGAAGCATTGCCGAGTTATGATGATTAGAAGAGGTGACTGTCACCGATTTTGCGTTTATTTTGTGTGGTTGGAAATGAAATGCATTAGAACTAATGAACAGGATATGTGTTGAAAAATATGCCTACGTTATATCACAGCTAAATGTCTTGGTAAGCTACAAACCAAATTTGGGCATCTGTAGACCAGTCACTTGGGAAATATCCTCTCCGCAGTTTGGGGGGTGCAATTTTTGGAGTGACCCTTGCCTTTTTGGATGTATCTTCTAAAAAAATGTGCCTATAGAGACATTTCACATATTATCTTTAAAGCACACAGAATGAGCAACAAGTTGGTATCAAAAGTATCTTCACAGAAGAAAGGGAGGGAAAGCTACAAAATTGTGTTCAAATTTTGGTGGTTTCAGGTATAGTCCCCCCTTAAGGGAGGATGAGCGTCACGAGAACTGGTATAATGAGCACCATCGAGGAGAAAAGTTCTTCGATCGACCGTACCTCTGCGGGGTTCAGAAAGAAGTTCTGGCAGTATGTGCGAGTAGCGCTGCCTTGGTAGAACACTATTGGCAGGGAGAACCCACTCCAGACTCCAATAATTAGCACGCAAGGCAGCGCTACTCGCACATACTGCCAGAATTCAGGGGTAAGACACTGGGTTATTAAATTTCAAATTTACTAAAAGTTATGCCTAGCTTTCCAGGAGGGAGGAATGTTAGGGATCTCCAATCCATGGAAAACCCTATCAACTAACACAAGTGCGAACATTACAAATTAACTAACAGTAGAACATGCACAAACATATAGGGATCATACATGCCTAATTAGACCTTATAAAGGAATACTGTAACCTCTGGTCAGTTAAAAAGAGCCAGGTAGAATTTAGCTGAGTGTATATACAGGTTGAAGCAGTTATTGTACCATTCCTCCCTC
This sequence comes from Cladorhizidae sp. MBARI D1340-BT2, assembly GCA_028752905.1. Taxonomy (NCBI): domain Eukaryota; kingdom Metazoa; phylum Porifera; class Demospongiae; order Poecilosclerida; family Cladorhizidae; species Cladorhizidae sp. MBARI D1340-BT2. The sequence continues at coordinate 32,585,536 of JAQNBH010000008.1, forward strand.
CTGCTCTATACCTGACCACGACATCCCTAATTCCCCAATATTCATGTCATCAGGAAGTGCTTCCTGATAGATGAAAAATTGTCACAGTATGGAGTGGAAGACCATGCAGAAAATCCAACAAGAATTTCAGAATTATCCAAGTTAAAATTTTAGTCAAATTGCTCCTCTATTAAATTACAGATAGTCAGTTATCTATCCTCTACATGTACATGTAGTAGTAATTTGGCTTTTCACTTCATCCTACAGCTGCCTGAGAGAGTGGTACCCATAATTGGCGGTATATAGATACAAGCAATTATCTTTTCCCTTGCTAAGTTTGACTTCATGTCAAATTTTGTAGCCATGCCGCCGCCATGGCTAGATTTAGTTGAGGAACTAAGTAGATATGTCATATTAACTTTGCAAGCGATCAAAGTTCTTGTGCACTTCATTAATATTGTACAAACTTAATTATAATTATTATCATCATTATTATTACTATATTACTAATAATTAACTTAAATTTACTCTCTCTTAACGTTTCGTGGAGTTGATTATCGAGGAAGTTATTCTATCTGTATTATGGCAATTATTATTAGAGTAATATTATTATTGATCACTTCACAAAACCCAAAGCGAAGATTTTCTTTTGCCAATTTCATTAAGTGGAATGATGAAGACTTTAGCATTTGTTGGCATAGAGACAAACATGAGCTGAATATATTTAGTTTTTTGTTTTATTGTTGTTATTGTTTCTGGTTTTTTATACATGCAATATGTATACATAACTTCCCACACATGTCACATAAATATGGGAGTGTATATGTGAGTGTGTGTGTGTGTGTGAGTGAGTGTGCGTGTGTGTGTGAGAGAGAATGTGTGTGTGTGTGCATGTGAGTGTGTGTGTGTGTGCATGTGAGAGTGTGTGTGTGTGTGTGTGTGAATGTGTGTGTGTGCATGTGAGTGTGTGTGTGGGTGTGTGTGTGTGTGTGTGGCTTCTACTCACACATGTTGCATATAGTATATCGATTGTATTAGACATAATTTAATCATATTTAGAATACCAGTGGTAATACTTCTGGCAGTGACTCCATGTGCTCAGCACCACTTCAGTATGCTACGAACAGTGGCATCTGCCGAACAGAATTTGTCAAAATTCTTTCATCCTCCAACTGTTCACCTGATCCAGAGGGAAATGTTTTTGTTCTGAGGAATGAAGAAACCAGAGCTGCACAACTGATTCAAGGACTTAAAAAACTTTTGGAGCAAGTACTGAATGCATAAGGAAAGCTGTTCCATTTTTATGCTTGCATTTGTTTGGGTTATGTGGTGGATCAGGGGTGTCCCTCCAGCCTACCACTAGTCAGTGTGAAGAGATCAGAGACACACTGTGCTGGATGCAAGTCCAAAGACATGGCACTGGTCTCCCAGCCTGTGCAATGCTTCCTGCTGAGGCTTCATTCTGTCCTGCACTAAATGATGGTCTCCCTACAAGTAAAACAGGTATACATATTATATATTTACATTATTATATGCATATCTAGATGTGTTTTAAGGAGCAGTTGGTTAACCTGTTTTAATTTACCCACATAAGTTTGACTTGTAACTATATATGCTAGTAGACACAGATAAATCAACTGGTGTGACTAGAGGAGAATGGCATGGCTATGTAAACTCTTCCTTTTCCAAGCTGAATATATACAACCCAATGAAAAAATCCCATATCAGCCATTTAACTATAATTGTATAGTGTATATATTTGGGTACATTTGAGGCTACCCACATGTCACACACACATATATAGATATGGGATTGTGTTTGTGTGTTTGTCGCTTAAGGACTTAGTTACCTTGTCACATACAATTGGAACCTCTTGACCTCAGGAAGATGTTGCACCTGTTTAGGACTTGCCATGCTCGCTAGCCATACCGTACCCCCTAAGCTTCAAAACAGTGTTAAGACCAAACTAGGCCACAAAGAGGGCTGGTTCTGATGTGCTTATAAACTAAGTTTTGTTTGTGTGGAAATAGGGAACTCATAAACCATCATAATCCTCAACATTAATGTAGCAGGAATGTATTATAATGAGAATAGTATCATTTATTTACAACTCTTACCCATCCCCCATCCCCATGCTCCACCCTCCCTTTCAAGCCATCTTCATTCCATATTTATACTTATAGAAATAACGTAACTGCAAAACTCGTTATACCGGAATATAGTTTGTCTCTTTGTGTGTTATAGGTGTGCATGTCAATGTTTATTCAGACAAATTGACATTGATATATACAAACTATCTTGGGAAAAAACCTACCTTCACATGGAGAACTTAGGTTGTTCTGTTTTTTCAACCTGCATCAATTTGGTTTGCGTTGTTGGTCTGTGATGTTGACTTCGAACATTGTGTAGTTGTTTATGTGTTATTGTAATATGTGTAGCTTATGGCTGTAGCTTGTGGTCAGGCTTATCAGCAGCCTGCAGGATCTTGCACAAAACTTGCACAAACTGCTAGATCCTGCTGCTGCACTGCAAGAATATTGTTGTGTGTTGTTTTGTCTATAAAATGGCTGTATATACCAGCTACTGCCTGTTCTGTTCTTTGTATATTCTTAGTTAGCTTTTAGTGTTCTGAATCTTGCTGAGTCTGTCCAACTGAGTTGTGTTCTGTCTTCATTACTATTGAATATAATATAGTAATAATTTGACTACATTATTGGAGGTTCATTGTACTACCTTTGAGACCTCGCAGACAATCCATCACAAGGTCAGAGGACTCCACTCAGTCTACCACTAATCACTAGTAGTGTGGAGTGGAAAGATTCAGGTGGGGAAAGTCTGGAAATGCTCCCCTCCCCCCCATCCAACAATTATAGACACTCTTGGTTTGAATTTGGGATCCAAGTATATGGAAACCTGTAGACAATAAAAGATGTGAAATTGTGCCATTTATAGCCGACAGAGTCTTCATTGTGTAAAAAAATTAATGTAACTTATGAATTTTTTTAGCAAATAAATAATATCTTGTCAATGCGAGAAGTTACTACACCCTGTGAATCTGGTTAGATCAGCCCATGCATCTTCATTTGGCAGGTCTCACCTGTAAACTCTTTCTTTCTAATCTGAGGCTATGCCTAATTCAGGTTACACAGTTTCTAGTTATGCTGAACCTGCACAAAACAAACAGCTATTCAATCATCAAGATAGGTCCAATAAGCCAGATAGCTCCCCAGCAGCCATGCAAGTCCATTCCACAGTCTCGATTGAACCGCTCACACTTTGGTGCTAGGTTGATGTGCAATGCCTCCTTCACTACAGTTCTTTCTGTCTTCTGTCCTGGATGGTGGCTTCCTCCCACAAAATAGTATGTCCATTATCCCGTGCATGCTCAGCAATTGCAGAGTTCTCTTTATGACACTTTCTACAGGCATTTGATGTTCTTTCACTCTGGTCTCCAGTCTTCTGGTCGTCTCCCCTATATAGTATTTCCCACAGCTACAAGGGATGTGGTACACAACACATGAGTGCATTTTAGCTGGTAACACATCCTTCACTCTGCTCAGTTGTGTCCTCAGAGTTCTTCCCGATCTGAAGACGACTTTGATGTTGAACTTCCTGCAGACCCTCCTGATGTCTTCACACATCCCTACTGCACAAGGAATCACTATCATAAGATCCTTCTTTTTATACCCCTCATTTTTTGTACTGGTGTATTCATCTTCCTTTCCGTGTTTAGATGTTTATGCAGACGAAAGTTGATGAAGGCTTGTGGATAACCATTCTCGATGAAGACCTTATTCAAATGATGTTCTTCCTTCCAAAGGTCCTCCTTCTCAGTCACTACTCTTCTGGCTCTATCATACAAGCTCTTCAACACTCCTCTTTTGACGTGGATAGGATGATGTGATCTATAATCAAGGTACTGGTTGATATGCGTGGGTTTTCTGTAGACGGTTGCAGTTAGACTTCCATCTTCCTTCCTGTGTATGTGGCAGTCCAGAAAGGGTAACGATCCAGCCACTTTAAGCTCCATGGTAAACTTTATGGATGGCTTGATGTTGTTCAGATGGTCCAACAACTCCTGCTCACTTCCCTTCTTCACAATGCAGAAGGCATCATCCACGTATCTCTTCCAAACCCTTGGCTTCAGTGGGGCAGTTGTGAGTGCCAATTCCTCAGAATTCCATGTAAAGGTTGGCTACCACTGCAGCCCATTGCTGCACCCTCTTTCTGCTCGTAGTATTTTTCTTGATACCTGAAGTAGGTGGATTTCAGGCACAACTCCAACAGTTCAGAAATCCTGTCAGCCCCTAGTGTAGTCCTCTCACTCAAGCTCTCATCTTTCGTCAACATTTAAAAAATTACTTCAACAGCCTCATCTATGGAAACATTGGAGACACATCAAAACTGACAAGACACTCATCCTGTGCCAAACATTCATCCTGTATACACTTGATAAAATTCCCAGAATCCTTGACATATGTACTTGTATTTCCAGCTAGAGGTCATATCAAATATGCTATGAACTTGTAAAGATTATACGATGGTGCACATATACTGTTACAAGACACAATAGGCCTAAGGGGAATATCAGGTTTATGTATCTTACGGAGCCCATAAATCAGTGGTGGTCTACTTCCAGTGGCCATAATTCCATTGTATAATGCAGTTGTTATTTCTCCCGTCTTCTCCATATTCTTTAACACACAATTCACCTTGCTTTCCTGTGCCTTGGTAGGATCCTTCTTCAGTATTCCATATGTTTTGTTTTCCAGCATTCCCGACCATCTGAACAACATCAGGCCATCCATAAAGTTTTACCATGGAGCTTGAAGTGGCTGGATCATTGCCCTTTCTGGACTGCCACATACACAGGAAGGAAGATGGAAGTCTAACTGCAACCGTCTACAGAAAACCCACGCAAACCAACCGGTACCTTGATTATAGATCACATCATCCTATCCACATCAAATGAGGTGAAGAGCTTGTAGATAGATCCAGAAGAGTAGATACTGAGAAGGAGGACCTTTGGAAGGAAGAACATCATTTGAATAAGGTCTTCATCGAGAATGGTTATCCACAAGCCTTCATCAACCTTTCGTCTGCAGAAACATCTAAACACAGAAAGGAAGATGAATACACCAGTACAGGCAATGAGGTGTCTAAAAAGAAGGATCCTATGATAGTGATTCCTTATACAGCAGTGATGTGTGAAGAGATCAGGAGGGTCTGCAGGAAGTTCAACATCAAAGTTGTCTTCAGATCGAGAAGAACTCTGAGGACATAACTGAGCAGAGTGAAAGATGTTTTACCAGCTAGAATGCACTCATGTGTTGTGTACTGCATCCCTTGTAGCTGTGGGAAATACTATATAGGGGAGACGATCAGAAGACTGGAGACCAGAGTGAAAAAACATCAAAATGCCTGTAGAAAGTATCATAAAGAGAAGTCTGAGCATGCATGGGATAATGGACATCCTATTTTGTGGGAGGAAGCCACCATCTTGGACCAGGCCAGAAGACAGAAGGAACTGCTAGTGAAGGAGCCATTGCACATCGGCACCAAAGTGTGAGCAGTTTAATTGAGACTGTGGAATGGACTTGCCTGGCTGTTGGGGAGCTACTCTGAAGAGCCTGAACTTGAAGCCATGACCACCATAATTACTTTTTTTCTTTTTTTATATATTTTTTGTTGTTGTATTATTATTATTTTTTTCTCTTGTTTATTTTTTTTAAATTTTTTAATTTTTTAAATTTTATTGTTATTATTATTATTATTATTATTATTATTATTATTATTATTATTATTATTATTATTATTATTATTATTATTATTATTATTATTATTATTATTATTATTATTATTATTATTATTATTATTATTATTATTATTAACAAACAGACATTTACTAAACAGACATGCTATATAGTTATATAATAAATAATAACTACTAATTAACAATAAATACATACATAAATAACTAAAAATCAACTCCCGACCGACCCCAAAACAGACATGGCATTCCCCCGCTGGACTGCCACTGAGAGACGCTGAAGGAGGTAAGCACGGGCATTCACCTCCCCAGTTCTTTGCCTTATCCAGGCTGAGCTCCTTCAGGAAAGCCATCGACGTGTTCCCGATGACCCCCAGTGACTCGATGGCCACAGGCACAAAAAAGTGGCAAGGATCTAGGCTGGCATACTTAGCCACTTTTTTCTCCTCAGCCATAGCAGCCACAGCTCCAGGACCACTCACTGCTGCACCCCGATACGACTGGGAAAACGTATCTGGACAGGTTGCATCCCATACCAGTTGCTTGCCATTCTTCCATGGCACCATGGTTACCCCATCGGGTCTTTTGTCTTTTCCCATTGGAACGAAAGCGACCCGACGGTTCCAAATTTAAAAATATATATATTTATTTATTTTTATTTATTTTTTGTGTTATTGAATTTTTTTGGTATTATTGTTGTTGTTGTTGTTGTTGTTAATATTTTTTTAATTTCTTATTTTTTATTATTATCATTGTCATTATTATTTTTTTAAATTTATTATCTGTTTATTATTTCAAATTTATTATTATTGTTGTTGTTGTTATTATTGTTGTTGTTATTATTATTATATAGTTATTATATTATATAATATGCAATTGCATTTTATTTATTTGTTTATTATTTGTTCATTTAATTTTATTTGTTAATTTGTTCATTTTTATTTTTATTTGTTTATTTAATAATTTTTTATTTTTTATTATTTTTTTTTTATCGGTGCACATGGTACTGGCTAGGCGCATGTACTGGCATATGGTGGATAGCTAGCTACTGGTATATAACAGGCTCACTTGAGCCTTAGCGTCTCATTATTCCTGATAAAGATTAGAGCATCTATCAAGTTAATAAAAATTGAAGTTGATTATTGAGAAGGTGATTTTAATTCCCTTATAATATCTTTATATCTTAAAAAAACTGCTGCAGAAATTCTAGGTATTAGCTTTTCAAGACTCCATCTGCTGGAAATACATTCTGACAGCATATTAAAATTATAGATGTGCGTTAAGTGTTTTGTGGAAGCATAGTACTACATGGAGGAGTTGGGGAAAAATCACGCTTCTAAAAATGTCATTAATATAATTATAGTCATACTAACCGAGCTGCAATGCAGGAGAGATGTCCCAACTCCCCTCCGTGGTATACCTAGATTCAGAATGACTTGCACCCGACCAGTCTAGTGCCATCCATTTTTATTGGAATACTACAATCAATAACACAAAGTGATGCTTTAACATAGACATAAGAAATCAGTTGAGTATTTTTACCTGCAGGTGTGTGTGTGTGGGCAGTTTTATATGTGTAATTCAGCAGAATTGGAATATTATAAGTAACAATACGTAATGAACAGAGAGTGGACTTTATTACTGATTCCACTTGCTAGATTTTTTAAGGCTGATAAAAAAGCTGCAGTCAATGAGCAGATTCCTTATGTAATTATGTTAACACTTTTCCTAGAAGACTATATAGATGTCTTCTGGAAAGAAGAGGATGGAGTGCCCTCTCAAATATAGAATATTAAGGCATAAACCTGGAAGATTCAGTAGCATATTGGATCAAATCGTTGTACATTGTGATTTATTCTGCAGGAATCGTATTCTCCTATGTGTACTGTCAAACAACACTATGGTGGCTATTCTATATAACTACTCTCTTTTGGCAAGTTACATTTCCATTCCATGCTCACACCTTTGAAGCAACTGGCAAGAACAAGTACATTCACATGATATGCATCACTCTTGGAATTTTACTTCCATTAGTCCCCATTATAACTATAATGGCTGACTTTATGGTGGATCTTCAGAAACAAAATTATAATTCCACCTCCCAACTTAGGAACAGCATGTTCTTGTCGGGAGGACTGGGATTTAAACCTAGAACATATCCTACTTCTGTGTGTTTTGGAGCAGATCCAGATGCATTTTTCTATGGTGTGATCCTGATGGTAAACTTCATCATGGCATTTGGATCATCCCTGCTCATCATCATATTCTACTCTATACACAAAGCCCACATCAAAAGAAAGGAAATGCAGGTTACTAAACAATAATATTATTAGCATGATATATAATTCATATTGTGAATAGTATTTATTTTTTCCCTTCATATATATAGTCAGAGGTCAACAATGGAAGATTAGGACATCAATTCTCATTTGGAAAAGCTGAGAAGAAGCTACTCACTGTGCTCTGCTACTATGTGGTATTAGTTATTATGGCCCCAATACCATTATCTTTGGGTACTCGAAATTTGGCACAATTTTGGGACAGTTTGCAAAACTACTTTTACTGTGAGCAGGGAGGTCATGATCCAAGCAACCCATGTAGTCGTTCTGATATTGAAACCAATGGCTTTGCATTATTTGGAATTTTGACAAGCATCTTGCCACCCTTGTTTCCAGTTATGAACCTGATGTATGCTGTGAATATTCAAGAACTAAAGAAAGTGTGGGAGCAGGTTCATGGTGCATACATGACCCGCTAACATTACTGACATTTCTACTACAAGAAACACTTCTGATATAGTATATTGAAGGTTGTGTGCAACTACAGTTTGTTGTATTTATACTTTTGTAGAACCCTCTGACTCCTACTCTAAATAGTGGTAGCCAAAACTACACTAAAAATATCATTTTGGCAGCTCTTAGCATTCCAAAAACACTCCATGCAGACATAAATCAAGGTAGTAAACTGTTAGCCAAAAAATGTGAAATTCATCTTCAAATATCGATCATCTGTCTATTTTTAATCTAAATAATTTGTAAATAATATATTATGGGCATTTTACTAATAATGACTGCAAATTTTTCAAACATTGCTCTTCAAAACTACCGAAATTAGTAAAGATCATCAATACAATAAACATGCTCACATATGTGTATACAAATTGAGCTCAGCTGAGCTGATTCAGCATCTGCTACACACTTTTGCTGCATGGAAGTAAACCGGTTTCCGAGAAATTTATTCAGTTTACACAAACCTTTATCATTTTTCTTTTACAATCATAACTCTACTGAATTGACTTGCCAACAACTTTCTCCTGCTACAAAGTAACTGCCTGCTTATACTATCTAATAGCTGCGAATCAGGCACACAGTGTTTTTGCTCCAATTACAGCTGATTGTCACTTTAGCATTTTAGACTACTGCAACATTTTTAGTATTACTACTTCGTGTGCAGGAATACAAAAATTATGGTTTAGTCTATTAGTTGGTGGCAGTCCAGTTTTAGCACTCACCTAGGTTGGTGTTGAATAAACGAGAAGCAAATTTGGAGGCTTCATCTTCTTTAGGTTTAACACCAACCAAATGTTTATAGAAATGCAAGGCATTGATTGGCGAGCAAAGGCATGATGGAGAGAGTGAAAGAGGCAAAGACAAAAATTATTTTGAAATCCTAATATTGTTAGTTTGTCACCCAGTATGTTGCTAGGAAGTTGATGATTGGATATGGTTGATACTGAAAACTGGGTTTAAAATTAATGTTTTGCTTACAGATTCTGATCTGGTGCAGGGTTGAACAAACTAATGGCCTGCAACATTATGGGATGGCAAATTCAGAAACAGAAATGTTGCTTGTGGAAGTGTGGCTATGAGAGGGATTTTGAAAAAGGACTTGAAAGTACTTCCCTTAAGATGGGAAGTACACTACACTAATAAGAGTGAGCCCATCAGGCATGCTTTCTGTAGGGATCTCTCTAACCACATAGCTACTAAAAAGAAGACCATGTAGAAGCTGACAAGAACTTTTTAAAGAAATTTTCATATTTCAGTATGCTCTCAACATGAGCGCACTTCTTTTCTATTGATCAGTTATCCTTCCTACAGCTATGTGGCCAGTTCTCTATCCATTGAGAAGTGCAGTGCATTTCTTTACCTTATCAAGAGTTTTGCTAATTATGAAAAATATGGTATATCACACCTCTATGGCCATAGGTGGAGGAATTCTCAGCATATTAAAGAAAATAATAATCATGTCCTATGAATTTCCCCCCCCCCCCCCAAATGCCTTCACTGTGGAACTCATTGCCAGATGACAAGACACTGCATTTTTAATATTTCACGATTCTTTTTTTGTTTGATTGATTTTTGTCCTTTCATTTAATGGTAGGGTTCATTCAAGAGGGATTTCACCAGCCAAGAGTAAGGATTAAAACCCTTCCACCGCTGGATTTACACAGCACTTTAAAAAAATAGTGACGTTATTTTACATAATATTTTATATTCAACCAGGAGTGCACAAATGTCCCTAGCAACCATGGTTGATGTTATAGCATTGGTGTTGACAAACATTGTGGTCAACTGTAGGTTGCATAGCAACTGACCACATACGATGAATATCATTATAACATTTGATTGTTTGTTTTGATTGTATTTTTAGGCAGAATATGGACAGAGATTACATCATGATGTAAATATAATAAAATGACAACGTCATATTTTACTAGGGCAGATAATTAGAAACCGTAGCTAACTAACTACCTACTAGCTTTATATTATTATAGAGGATAGCTAGTACCCACGAAGTATCCAGGTAAATGCTATTTTTTATACAAGTCAGAAAAAAAGCAGTAATGCTAAAGGATCTTACATGTATGGCTATTTATTTTCCTGGGACATCTTGTTCCTGTTCTTCACCATCGTCAGTCTCAAGACCTGGATCCCTACGCAAATCAGTGCTACTATCTCTGGACTGGCCAAAAAAGGTTCTGAATCTACGATGTCATTCAGAGTTGCTAGCTCTTCAGGATCTCTAGTCTGTTCTCCGTGGTAGGCCCTTCTCCTTCCTCATCACTGCTTTCAACCTCAGACAGACCGAATTCGTCGTCATCCAGCATTGCCAAAACATCGTCCAATTTAGTCTAGAAGCCATTTTTTAATTGATCAGCTGAGTTTGACGTCACGAATACCTTGGTTACCTAGGCACTATACCTCAGCTATTTTAATTCCAGCTCTAGCAAAGCAAGGGACATCCTCAGGTATATTTAGCACATGCGTAGCTAAAACTAACGATTTTATATATTTGTTTTTGTCGCGGTCATTTACTACTCCGCCATATGGCGGATACGGCGGTGAGACGGTTAAGAGAGTTTAATTTCAAAGATGTAAAGTATGCTGATTTCGGGATGCTTGAATACAGTGGTTGAAATTATTTTAAAGAGTACAATTGCAGACATTCACTTCTGAAATCAAAGAGAGTCTAATGAATATATTATTAATTATAACAAATTATCTAAATGGTCTATATACTGGCTGATGAAATTAGTTCTCATTATGTTAGCAAGAAATTACCAATCCTTTTAGGTGTGTGACGAATGAAGTCATACTACTTGAGGTCAACCATAAGAGCAGTTGAATCATTTGATGATCTTACACATGCACAAGGAGGCTGACAAACTGGATTGTAGCTAATGAGTTTGTAAGTAATAGTAAAAATAGCTACAGGATTTCAGGCACATTTCAATAAAATGCCACATGAAACCATCATCATTATAAATGTGTTTGTGTTTTTTCTTTTCGGGGGGTGGAGTAGGGGTGGATTCATTTTTATGGTGGGGGATGGAGATGGTTAGGGGTCACTTTTTCCGCCCAGTAACTGGCCTCACCGATCAAAAGAGCTTTCTCCACCCCTTGTATATAATTATGGCTCTGGCATGTTGCTGAATAGAGTAGCGCATATCAGGATGAAACTTCAGCATCCTTTTCTTACACAAGCAGCATTCTCCCCAGGATATGTGGAAGAACATAACCATTTATTGACTATGCTGTCCATTCTCAGCCATCTTGGAGGTGACCAATGCATTTTTGAATATGTGAAAGTAAGGTGCATAGATAGATACATAGATGCATTGTGAGACAAATATGCCAGACGTGCCAATTTCCAGCATTGTATTTAGTAAAGGGTCTTGCTTTACAAACATACAAGTGTATTTGGCAATCAACAATTATTATTGTTATTATTATAATGTTACTATATTATTATTGTTGTTGTTTTATATTCTTATTATTATTGTTGTTGTCCTTATTATTGTTATTGTTATTATTGTTATTTTTATTGTTATTTGTCATCACATCATCATGATCATCATCATCATCATCATCATCATCATCATCATCATCATCATCATCATCCATCATTATTATTATTATTATTATTATTATTATTATTATTATTATTATTATTATTATTATTATTATTATTATTATTATTATTACCAAAACATTATTATTATTATTATTATTATTATTATTATTATTATTATTATTATTATTATTATTATTATTATTATTATTATTATTATTATTATTATTATTATTATTATTATTATTATTATTATTATTATTATTATTATTATTATTATTATTATTATTATTATTATTATTATTATTATTATTATTATTATTATTATTATTATTATTATTATTATTATTATTATTATTACCAAAGCATTATTATTATTATTATTATTATTATTATTATTATTATTATTATTATTATTATTATTATTATTATTATTATTATTATTATTATTATTATTATTATTATTATTATTATTATTATTATTATTATTATTATTATTATTATTATTATTATTATTATTATTATTATTATTATTATTATTATTATTATTATTATTATTATTATTATTATTATCAAAACAAAACCATTATAGGGCAAGTTGTATAACAGAAAATAATAAACATCTCTAGTGGATCAACTTGAACCCAGCATAGCCACAGGGTTTCCAAGCTGGACAAAATTATCTGAAGAAGAAAATAATGAGAATATGGTTCCATCACACTTATCTTTTAGATGGTCACCCAACTCCGTATAAAACAAAGATGCCTCTATACAATGGGAACTAAAAGATGGGTAAAAGCAATTGCAATGACCTTCGCAATTACAATGACCTCCTCAATAATCAACATGAATTTTACTCCCTCAACGTTTCGATTAGATGTTCTATCCTTCATCAGGAATAATGAATTGCTAAGACTCATGTGAGCTTGTTATATTACTGGTAGATAGGTATTTACCATGTGATACAAACTACACCCTGGCATACACAACCAGCATATGAACCAGATGTTGGTAAAGATAATAATTGACTAGATGCTCTGGCTTTCATCAGGAATAATGACTAGATGCTCTGGCTTTCATCAGGAATAATGACTAGATGCTCTGGTTTTCATCAGGAATAATGACTAGATGCTCTGGCTTTCATCAGGAATAATGACTAGATGCTCTGGCTTTCATCAGGAATAATGACTAGATGCTCTAGTCAATAATAATATATAGGGGCAAAATACACATGCAAATCAATATAAATTTATAACATAGAACAAAAAATAACATTTTTTTATAGAAAAACAGCAAACGAACATAAAAATACATTTAGTCGAAACATCGAGAAAATGCAATTTCAAGTTGATGGGTTATTGTTGATATATGTAAATAGAATACAAAACTAATAACTAATTAATAAATACATACATACATAAATTACTAAAGCTAACTACAAGTTCAAATCCCGACCAACCCCCAAGCAGATAAGGTATTAACCCTCTGGACTGCCACTGAGAGATGGTGTGGGGGGTGAGCACGGCATTCACCTCTCAAGTTCTTTGCCTTATACTGATGCTGAGCTCATTCAGGAAAGCCATCTACCTGGCCTCGATGAACCCTAAAGACTCGATGGCCACGGGCACAAAAAAATGGCATGGATCCAGACTGGCATACTTAACCACTTCCTTCTCCTCTGCCATAGCAACCATGGCTCCAACACTACTCACTGCTGCACCCAGATATGACTGGGCAAGCGTATCTGGACAAGTCACATCCTACACAAGTTGGTTGCCATTTTTCCATAAATGGTTACCCAATTAGCCAGAACAAAACAGCTTTTTCAGTCAGAACAAAAGAGACCCGGTGGTTCCAGCCTGGAAGGGACACCTGCAGATACCAATGCTCAAAAGAGGATGTCATTTATGGTATGACGATAGAAACGTCCTTCACTTCTCTAGCAGCTAAGACCATATGGCAAGACTATCCACTTCAGCTCCCCAGTGCTGGCAGTTATGAGGACGACACAAAGTGCAGCCCAAGCAGAGAACCATGGCAACCTGATGGTATCGCCATCCATCCTCAAACTGAGGAACGAGATGGGGAGGGCATTTACCCATCTTTCACTGAAACAGCCAAAAGCCAGGCTCGAGCTAGAACATCAAGAACAAAGATTCCATGGACTTTGATACCATGCATGCATCCCAGGACTTCTGGAAGCATGCTAATTGACCAGATGGTTGGTGATTGCCGTGATCCATAGACCATGCTGAATGAGAATCATCCATAAAAGGGAAGGGAGTGAAACAAAATGAGGTGGAATAAGGTTTGGACCAAGTCATGAGTGGCATCAGCTGAGGCCAAGAAGGCAGAGGGAGCAAGCTGCATTGCACTCCTGATTTCAAGACCCCCTACCCAAACAGGAGAGTGCCCTGCAACCAATAATAGACATCTTCAGAGAAATTAATGTTAGTAAACAGCTCACAGTTGACTTGAGACTCTCATCATAATCTATTAGGGAAGGAGAGAGAAAACATGGAGAAGTCCTGAGGGTGTACAACTTAGGAATAAAAAATGAATTAAAGGCATTCTGAGCACTGAGACTGTCCCCGGCACTGATTTTGTCCAAAGTTGAGACAGAACCCTAGCTACTCAGAGGAGAACCCAGGAGACGGGCATAAGAGGGATCAACCACATGAGCTCCTGGGATGAGCATAAGATGATTCCTCTAGAAACTGTGTCATGGCAAATGATCTCATATTTGTCATTGTTCAAACCCAATCTTTTCAGTTTGTTGTTTGATGAGCTCAAGATCATAAATTATATCTTCAAGTGAGCCCCTGTCAGAGAAAGCCATGACAGCTGTTAGAGAGGAAGCTGTTAAGGGGAAACATGTCGGAGGGAAGTAGATAGTACACTACCACATTTACAAACTATACACCCACAAGTGGCAGGACAGAACCACCAACTTATAACCAAAAACACAACTATGGATCATCCCACTTCAACAGTGGAGACCCCTGATTGGTTAGAAAAAGCAACTCCTGATTGGTCAGATCAGTCTCTGGGGAGAATGATCCTAGGCGCAAAACAAGAGAAACCGGCTGCCTATAAAAGAACAAGAGACTTCGAAAGAAGAGAGAGAGAGAGGAGTAATCAACAAAACTGGAGAAAGAAGGAAAACCCCTCAACGAACTAACTCCCCAACGAACTGAAGAGAGACTCAGAACTGAGCTGAGCTGGCTCTGTGTAATATATATATAGGTGTGTGTATATATATATATAATTCGGCAGTAAACAATAGGAGTAATGATGTATTGATAGACATTGTGGTCGTATACATCATTTTGTTATTGTTGATTATAATCAACTTACCTTATACAGAAAAGGAGGGCAGAGGTCTAGAGAGAGAGAGAGAAGACTCTGGTTGATTATATACTTGGTCTAGATAAGGATATTGTGAGAGAGAAGCAATAGTAAGGTCTGGGTGTCAAAGAAAGTGAACCTGGAAAGAGAAGTCGGGCTGAGACTTTTTCTGGAGAATTATATTGTTAGGAAGTATTATTCCAAGAGTGGGAAGAGGGTTCGCCTTTCTAACACTGGTGGCAGTGGTGGGATTTCGCTGTAATAGGAAATCCTGGACCCAGGCTGTTGTCTAAAGAGATAATAGGTTATAGCAAGCTAACAAGGGGAAATAGTCCAGGTGTGACACCTAGAGGATTTGTTGAATCAATAACCTTGCTGGGAATTATTATCATTTCTTTTTGGTTTGAGTTGTTGTAATTGTTGATTGGTTATCTTGTCTGTATTGCCTTCGATAGGATGTCAGAGGAAAGACGAGCAATGGAATCACGAAGGATCCCAACCCGTGGAAACCCTGACTTGCCGACAACCCAACCTAACCCTCTCAACGTGACCAAATGGGGTGATTTATACTCTAGATGCAGAGGTTGGAGGAAGCTAAAGATGCGAGGGAGGAGCTATGTGCGCAAAGAGCAGAACGGGAAGCTCAACAAGCCACTGCTGCGTGGGTGGCTCGAATCCTCGACTACTGCAGTGCAACCACAGCCACTAGCAGTTCCACTACCTACACCGGTACCCATCCAAAAATTCCAGGAGGGGGACCGATGATATGGGGGCCTTCCTGCCCATGCAGGTCGATGGCCAGAGGAACACTGAATTGTGTTCCCTCAGAAATTCACTGTCTGGGGCCGGTCTGACAGCAGTTGCTGCCATGTCAGCCGACCAACAGGCAGACTATGAGGCTGTGAAAGCAGTACTCCTGAGCGAATACCGGATTTCAGCTGAGACATACCGAAGAAAAACCTTCAAAACCCCCTTCGATTTCCAGCTATGGCTCAGACAGCATCGACAAAGTTTTCGTCAATGGTTAGCAGCATCCCTGGGTGATGCAGAGACGACCTTCCTCCTAGAAGTAACTCTGAAAAGACTACTTCGTTGGCTCGAGGTTCAAATGCGAAATTTGAACCACCAAACTTACGAGGATTGAGACACCTCACCAACCAAAAACCCATACGAAAGGAAGGAGACTTGCCTCCAAGAAGGCCAGAAAACAGGGAACGATTCCGACCCCCACCTACCAAGACCCCAAGGTGAATGCGAGTTCCTGAACCGAGACGATTCGAGATGGGAACACCCCCATGAACCCCGTTTCCCCCAGCCAAGGACATCGAATGTTTCCGCTGTGGAAAGAGGGGACACATGCTATGTGACTGTAGAGTCAAGATGGAGAATGCCCACTTTGGTCACAGCATGCACATCCGAACCGACCTCCCAAAGTGAACCAAAGCAGTACAAATCAATGGAAAACCAGTGACAGCACTTCTTGACACAGGTTGTACGAAGTCAATTGTGCACCCAAGGTGCGTACGAGCCAAGGACCGACTAACTTGGAAGATTCTGTACACCACTGCAAGTTCCCGGAAGACATAGTTTCTGGCAGTCCGAATAGAGCAACAAATTGATGGGAAGACTCACGAGTTGGCAGTGGGCATGTCAAAGAACATCAACATCAACGTTCACAACAACCAGAAAAGGAGATGAATCGAGCCATGGTGGCCACGAAGGCCCATACAAAAAGGATCGAGGATCTAGAACAAAAGGAGTCAGTGTCTTTTGGTAAGAAAAACATTTAATAAGGGCGATACTAACGTACTTGTAGTTCCCACAGTTTGCAGGACTGAGCTATTAAGGATGGCCCACTGTTCACTAACAGCGGGACACTTTGGACAGGCTCGTACGCTGGACACACTCAGGAAGCGGGTAGACTGGCTACACTTGGTTAGTGATGTGAAAAACATGTGCGAATCGTGTTCTGTATGCCAACGCGATGCTCCCCTCAAATCCTTACCAGTGATGAAAGTGCCATTCAGGAGGGTTGCCATGGACATTTTCAGATCACTCTCTAGGACATTGGCTGGGAACAAATACGTACTTGTTCTCATGGATTACGTGACTAAGTGGCCGGAGGCATTCCCCCTCAAGAATGTCACCATGGAGTCTGTCATCAATTGTTTGGTAGAGGTAACATCACGGTTGGGGGTACCTGAGGAGATCCTTATGGCCAACTTTATCTCCAAAACTATGCAAAAATTTTGTTCCATTACAGGAATCAAGCAGATCACAACCTCTTCCTACCATCCACAAACAGACGGCATGGTCGAACAGTTTAACTCGACCATGAAGCGGCTCCTCAGGAAGTTCACCCAGAAGAATGTCAAGGAGTGGGACCAGTGTCTTCCGTTCATTCTGTGGGCGTATCGTGGAACAACCCACAAGTCCACTGGTTTCTCTCCATATGAACTATTATTTGGGAGACAGATGCGGATGCCCCTTGACGTACTGCTGGATCACTGGCTGGGCAAGGAAGAAAAGGATGACATTGACGTCGTGGAGTACCTACAGCTTTTAAGGAAAACGATTGCAGTCATACGAGAGATTGCTCAAACTACAGAAGAGGAGGCCAAACATCAACACAATAAGTACTATGACCGTCGAGCGACCGATCGCAACTTCGAAGAAGGAGACCATGTACTTGTGTTCAGGCCTCGGAAACAAAATAAGATACTGTGCGAGTGGAAGGGACCAGCACAGGTCACCCGGAAGCTATCAGAAACAACCTATGAAGTTGACATGGGTGAAGACATGAGGAAGATACGAACCTTCCACATCAATGCCCTAGAGCGATGGAATGCCCCCGATGCGGCCATATTTTTCGCGATCGACGAAGAATCAGATGACCATCTTCAGGAAGACGGAGATCAAAAAGAAGTCAACCTAAGTCCACAACAGATGGAGGAATTACATGACTTGAAAGCCGACTTTGAAGATGTAATTAGTAACATACCAGGCCGAACTCACCTGGTACAGCACGAGATCTCTGCAGCGGATGCAAGCCCGATCAGACTGCCTCCGTACCACCTTCCTCAACGCAAAGAAATTAAAACCTTGCTCGAAAGAGGTATCATCAAACCTTCCAGAAGTCCCTGGGCAGCACCCGTTGTGTTGTCCCAAAGAAGGACGGAACGAAATGCTTATGCGTGGATTATCGCAAGCTGAACCTCGTAACCCGGCCAGATCCCTACCCCATCACACACATTGAGGATCTGATTGACAGGATTGGAAGAGCTAGTTTTATTACATCTCTTGATCTCACGAAAGGGTACTGGCAGGTGCCAGTTGCCAAACCCCAGACGGCTTTCATTACACCGTGGGGGAAATACGAGTTCCAGACTATGCCTTTTGGTTTAGTGGCAGCCCCAACAACGTTCCAACATCTCATGGACCGGATACTCGATGACACCCATCCGTTTGCGGCGGCATATCTCGATGACATCGTTATACAAAGCGACACTTGGGAACAACACCTCGCCCATCTGAGAGAGATTTTCGCAAGACTACGAGAGGCAGGACTAACCATCAAAAATGACAAGTGCAAGTTTGCATGCAACAGTTGTGTGTATTTGGGTCATGTAGTGGGGAAGGGACAAGTACGACCCATGGCTAATAAGATTAAAGCAGTGAGAGAGTTTGCCTTGCCTCGTACAAAGAAATATGTCAGAGCCTTCCTGGGGTTGGTAGGCGATTTATACCAAATTTCTCTACAATTGCCACACCCTTGACCGAGTAAAGAAAGTCAAGCCGGTTAAAATTGAATGGAGTAAGACTGTAGAGGATGCGTTTAACCAATTGAAGGAAGCCTTAACAAACTACCCGATCCTAAGTACACCCAACTGGGAGAGACATTTTGCAAACTGATGCCTCGAATATGGGAATTGCCTATATTTTGAGCCAGAATAATGATTTGGGGGGAGAACATCCGATAGCATTTGGATCTAGGAAGCTACTGCCAAGAGAGCAAAACTACTCTACAGTAGAGAGAAAGGCCTTAGCCATTGTTGAGGGTGTAAAACATTATCGAGTTTATCTAGAAGGTGTACCATTCCAGATACAAACTGACCACAACCCATTAGTCCGGCTAAACCACATGAAAGACATGCATGGAAGATTAACGAGGTGGGACCTAAAGCTTCAACCATTTAAATTGATATCAAAAACCAGGATCAGTGTGACGAGAATACCCTTCTCTGGGACAATGCCTTTTAATTTCCCAGACAGATCCGTATCTCGTTCGACGCCAACCTAACCTTAGTTCCCCACTAAAGTCTCAGTCAGCCAAAATCAACTCCCTTAGTTGTTTACCCTCTTACGAAAAGAGATAGTATAGTTAGACAGCCGATCTAGAAAATACCATACCATTAACGATGCTTTGGCACAAACGAGGTATGCCACCTTTTCAATTATATCTCATACAACAAGGCTCTAGAACATAGTACTCACTCTGGAGTACAACAACGCATACCACTCAGTAACGTTAACAAAAACTATCTAGTTCAGTTCTCCCGTCTCTCATTGGTCGATCAATCAGAGAACGCCCACCGGCTTCTGGAATTCATCTAGAAGCTTGAGCTCCGTATTCTTCTCGACCTCACCCTTGACATCAGGTGAGTTCATTCTTAGAGCTAAGTCCCTTCTTCCTGTTGTGGTTATGATCTCATCATTAACGACATGTACTTCCTCCCGTGTATTGTCAGAAATGCTGATGGCTTATCTCGAGAGTTTGACTCTTGGCTAGAGGAAGGGGGAGTGTCAGAGAAAGCCCTGACAGCTGTTAGAGAGGAAGCTGTTAGAGGGGAAACATGTGGAGGAAGGTAGACAGTACACAACCACATTTACAAACTACAAACCCACAAGTGGCAGGACACAACCACCAACTGATAACCAAAACCACAATTATGGATCATCCCACTTCAACAGTGGAGACCCCTGATTGGTTAGAAAAAGCAACTCCTGATTGGTCAGATCAGTCTCTGGTGAGAATGAGATCCTAGGCGCAAAACAAGAGAAACTGGCTGCCTATAAAAGAACAAGAGACTTCGAAAGGAGAGAGAGAGAGAAGGAGTAATCAACAAGACCAGAGAAAGAAGGAAAAACCCTCAACGAACTAACTCCCCAACGAACTGAAGAGAGACTCAGAACTGAGCTCTGTGTAATATATATATATATATATAATTCGGTAGTAAACAATAGGAGTAATGATGTATTGATAGACATTGTGGTCGTGTACATCATTTTGATATTGTCAACTTACCTTATACAGAAAAGGAGGGCAGAGGTCTAGAGAGAGAGAGAAGACTCTGGTTGATTATATAGATAAGGCTATTGTGAGAGAGAAGCAATAGTTAGGTCTGGGCATCAAAGAAAGCGAACCTGGAAAGAGAAGTCTTGCTGATACTTCTTCTGAAGAATTATATTGTTAGGAAGTAATATTTCTAGAGTGGGAAGAGGGTTCGCCTTTCTCACAGCCCCCCCCCCCAATCTGTTGTCATCTAGAAACATTACACACAACTCTGACGACAACCTAGCACAATTATGATGGAATGAGAGCCAGAAAAGGAGAGGGCCAAGAGGATCTCACCCCTTTGGCTAATTGCAATGACTTGTCACCCCAGAACTAGGAGGATGGTAAAGAGCACACAGAATCAACAAAAGGTTAGATTACAAGTTGAGAAACTGCCTGGTGTGCATGGACAGCTGCTTCCCCCTTCAACCCTACCCCCCCCCCCCCCCCCCCTTACTCACCCCCAAACCCAGCTGCCATGCCATGTACTTGCTGACCATGTTCCCAGCTACCTTGGCTACTGGCCGACATCCTTTTGCATGTTGTCATGTGTAACTGACTAACAAGCACACTTGAGTTCCCCTATTCCTACTCCAAGATCTGCAGCATGTTGTCATGTGTAACTGACTAACAAGCACACTTCAGTTCCTCTATTCCCACTCCAAGATCTGGAGCATGTTGTCATGTGTAACTGACTAACAAGCACACTTCAGTTCCCCTATTCCCACTCCAAGATCTGCAGCATGTTCCCACAAGGTTGGATAGAGGAAAGAATTCTTTCCTCTAGGACCATGATAGCTTTCCTCTAGAGAAAGAAGCTAAGACTGAGAGAAGGGAGGAGACTTCATGGATGCTTCAGCATGTCCTTCAGATAATTGTGGTCTTAAACTATGGTGGAAGGATCTGATTGCTCTAGCAAGATCCCCTTCGGAAGCAGTAAATGATGAGGGAAAGACATCTGAGGTGGGTGGGATGGACCTATCAGGATCAGAAGGGGTGTGTTTCTGTCTGAGGGCTGAAAAGGTGGCCGCACACCTCTCAGCCATGGAAACTTCCGAGAAAGCCAAGTGAACGGCTCCTTTAAAATCTCCCTCCTCCCGCTTCTCAGACACACAACAACCCAGTGACTCAGCAGGGGTCTTCTTCCTCTGTCAGCTGCTTATTAACTCCATATGCTAAGGACTGTGATGGATTGTCGCCAAGGTTTCAAAGGTAGCGCAATGAATCTCCATTAATGTACAATAGCAATAAAGACAGTACACAACTCAGTTGAACAGACTCAGCCAACTCAGAGAACTAAGAGCTAACTAAGAATATGCAAAGAACAGAACAGGCAGTAGCTGGTAGATCAGCCTTTTTATAGACACAGCAATGTTCTTCAGAATCCTGCACACTCACAAACACACATCAAAGGGTGGAGGATTAATCTTGCAGCAGCAGGACCAAGCAGGTTTGTGCAAGATCCTGCAGGCTGCTGTTAAGCCTGACCACAAGCTACACATATTACAATCACACATAACTACACACTGTTCGAAGTCAATATCACAAGGATCAATGGCGACCACACCTTGGGGGCACTCTAAGACATCTGGAAGTGAAGAGGAAAAGCCTCTCCCATGCACATTGAGAATTGCAGGTTAGAATCGTAACCATAGGTACTTGATAAAGATGAAAATTATCATAAGAGCAGTTGTTCTCATATCTCTCAACAAACTCTCTGTTGACACAATTTAGATACAATGACTTCAGTTACATTAGCTTTAGCAAAACTAACGCCTAGCGTTCTATTATAGCTAGCTCTTATGGTCATATTTGTCATGAAGAAAGTAACTTACAATTCCCAATCTTAGCTTCTTGAAGGTATTGTTGGGCAGTCGAAAGACTTAGCTTTTAGTTGGCTACCAAAACTAGATCACCTTACCTTCTGTAATAGCTCTGCTTCTTAGAAGAACAGGATGCAAAAGAAGATTGTGTTGGTTACCCCTCCCATCTGGGCACTAATTATACATTTTTCTGACAGAAGAAAAACTAATATGCACTAAGTTGCCTATAAGCTAGATTTGCTAATCGCTGATTAAAAAAAAAAAACATCAATGCTAGTGCAAGTAGCTAAAGCCTAGAAGCACCATTGATCTGTTGCTTGTTAGTCACTGCTATGCAATTTCTTTTCTGTATAACTTAACTTTTTCTATGGAAAACTTACTTAGTAGCTATAGACATGCATTTGGGGTGTAGAAATACTTAAGCTGTCGGAATCCTCTGGAATATGCTGTAGCTGAAACTCTGATCTGGCATAGTATACTACCACGAGAATTGTGTGTGTGTGTGTATGTAAAATAATATTGCCAATATTTGTATCTATAATGCTTGAGAGGAGAAAGTGGCCCTATCTAGCAAAATAATCTAGCTAGCTACACATTCATGTTCAGATTCAATCGTAACTGTATTTTTTATATACTTCATTGCTAGCCTGTGCTTGGCATCATCCACCATCGAGAAACTTCCTTCAACTATTGTAAAGCTTCTACACTACATCTGTCCATGTTTCTACAAGGGAAGGAGTGCAATAAAACTGTGCCTAACTAAAGCTTGAAGATTGCCTTTGAGGTCCAGAAGCTTGAAATGGACACTAAAGTGTGACACACTATATTCAATGGAGGGCTTGAGATAGCTGTAAGAAAGCTAAAGCTACAAAGCTAAAACTACTACATTGTACTACTAGGCATGATCAGAAGAAAGAAATCATCCGATTAACTACTAATTCTCTAAGCACCCACAGCTTAGGTTAACTTGAGCTACACAACTTACTTTGTTTTGATTATCAATAAAGCTCTCGTCTAGAACGTGCTGCGAGAAAGCTATAGTTACAAACCACAGCTGTATTAGCAGGTGCATTGGTCTGGGCTAAGACCAAAGAAGGATTTACTGCTAAAAAACTACAATGCTAGCTGCTACAAAACTCTGAAATCCCACAGATTTAGTGCTATCTAGCTTTAGAGGTGTGATTATAGTTGTCATGTAGATTTTTGCGCACATGTGCATACAGTTATGTGCATGGCTGCAGATTCCAAATCTTTTTAAACAGAACAGCTATATAGATGTTAGATTTGTCAGAAAAGGAGAAAGAGAGAAGCTAAAGCCAGCTTTTGAACAGGCAGAGCAAAGAGAACTGAAATTTGGAAGAAAAAAGATGACTGCTATACACAAAATTGTGGGAGAAGACACCATCACGATGAAAAAGCTTACTTAGGCTCAGGTGAAGTTTCATTCTGACTTAGCCACTGTATTTACCAACACTATCTATGGACACATTTGCTAAAATGGAAATGATTTTCACAGACAAATTATAAAATAGAAATGTTCGTTATTGTAAATATTGAGCTGGCAACCTTGAAAAATGTGGAATATACTACTCTTACTTCTGCATATTACAATCCAATCTGATGACATCACAAATTTACAGATCAGTGTATAGTGCCAGGCCTGCAGCTATGCTTGAATTACGACAATACTTAGAGCAATGTGATATAAATCTCAAATTGGTGTTTTTATTGCACCTTTGCTCACCACGCAGAGCCTTGGGCATTTTGTCTAGTGCAGATAATAAAATAACAATAAGAAACTACAAAAGAAATTTTTTTTAAATAAAAAAATATTATAATACAAAAAAAAATAAAACGAGATATTAAAAGATCATGAATAGAGAAAAATTATGGTGGTCATGGCTTCAAGTTCAGGCTGTTGAGAGTAGCCCCCAGGAGCCAGGCAAGTCCATTCCATAATCTCGATTGAACTGATCGCACATTGGTGCTAAGCTGATGTGTAATGCCTCCTTCACTAGCAGTTCTGGCCTGGTCTAAGATGGTGGCTTCCTCCCACAAAATAGGATGTCCATTATCCCATGCATGTACAGCAATTGCAGATTTCTCTTTGACACACTTTAACAGGTATCCTGATGCTCTTTCATTCTGGTTTCCAGTCTTCAGTTGGTCTCCCATATGTGCTTCCCATAGCTGCAAAGGATGTCGTACACAATGACTGAGTGCATATTACCTGGTAATTCATCCACACTGCTCAGTTGTGCCCCCAAGAGTTCTTTGGCAATCTGAAAATGACTCTGATGTTGAACTTCCTGCAAACCCTCCTGATATCATAACGTATCCCTGCTACATAAGGAATTACCACCAATGGATCCTTCTTTTCTGACCCTTAATTGCAGGTATCAGTGTACTTATTGCATTTAGATTTATCTACAGACAAAAGGTTCTTAAGGCTTGAGGATAACTATTCCCTACAAAGACCCTATTCAAATGAATTTTTTCCTTCAATAGGTCTTCCTTCTCCTTCACTACTCTCCTGGCTCATCATACAAGTTCTTCACCACCACTCTTCTGACATGGATAGGATGACGTGATCCAAAATCAAAGGTACCACTCCTCCAACTCCGACTGCAACTCTGACCCTGACTCCTCTGACTCCTCCGACTACTCTGACTACAACTCCTCCAACTCTGACTGCGACTCCAACTCCTCCGACTCTGACTCTGACTCCTCCAACTCCTCCGACTCCTCTGGCTTCTCTGACTCTCCAACTCCTCTGGCTCCTCCGACTACTCCAACTCTGACTCCGACTCTGACTCCTCCAGCTTCTCCAACTCTGACTCTGACTCTGACTCCTCCGACTCCTCCGACTCAGCTGGCTCCTCCTACTCCTCTAACTCCGACTCTGACTCTGACTCTGACTCCTCCGACTTATCTGGTTCCTCCGACTCCTCCAACTCTGACTCCAACTCTGACTCGGACTCTTCCGACTCTTCCGACTTGTCTGGCTCCTCCGACTCCTCCAACTCCGACTCGGACTACTCTGGTTCCTCTGACTCCTCCAACTCCGACTCCGACTCCAACTCCTCTGACACCTCCAGCTCCGACTCTGACTCTGACTCCACTGACTCATCTGGCTCCTCCGACTTCTCCAACTCTGACTCTGACTCTGACTCCTCTGACTCCAACTCCAACTCCAATGCCGATGCCAACACAAACGACAATGACTCCTCCTCCTCCTCCTCCTCCGACGATGACGACGACTCCGACTCGGACTCCGCTGATGATAACAACAATTACTAAGACCCAGTGATGCCACCCAAAAAATATATCAAGCTAGAACATGGAGCAAGGTTGATTGTTGAGAAAATGTGTACTAGCTATTGTAGGAATAGCCATGCACAATCATCTGGGACCAAGAAGATACAAGTCTCAACAGCAGTGTCATACAAAACGGGCCCATAGCAAGCAAATTATGAATCGTTCGACCAAGAACTGGGTGTGGTTTTAAAATTGCTGCATCTGGAATAGGATGTGGTTAATTATAAATACATTTAGATAATAATTCATTCTCTTTTCTTACCTAGATATTTCTCGGACTGTGCTCTTATTATAAGTATCAGTAATGTTTTTATGGTCTCTCAGGCACATGTATCCCAATAACTTTTTTAAATATCAGTTTTTACTGTCATTTATGCAACTACTGATTGACTTGTTCACATTGTGTGTTATAGCTAAAAGTAACTTTGCTTTTCATGTACTTTTAATTCCCTATGTAGCTACTCCTTAATTGGTGTGTGAATTATTATTACAAGTGAAGTATTAGATGAGTTATTCCAACATAGCAAAGATATTTGATCTGTGATCTGAATTTATAAATTCAATGCTGAGGGTTTTAAGGCCCTGTGTGATATTAAATTATTATTATTACAATAGTGTGAAGTATTAGATGAGTTATTCCAACATAGAAAAGATATTTGATCTGTGATCTGAATTTATAAATTCAATGCTGAGGGTTTTAAGGTCCAATTTATCCTTATGCACATGAAAGCCCTAGCCCTAGCCCTAGCCCTAGCCCTAGCCCTAGCCCCCGAAGAAGCATTACTGTTGTGGATTCTACTCCTTTACTGGCAGGGAGCAGTCCCTGCAGCAGGCAGAGAGGTTGCAGAGCTCCCTGACAATGACACAACTTCTGTTAAAGAGTACAAACAGTTCCATAAAGTTGAAAAGGAAGTTAATGTGCCCATTTTGACAAGAAGGAGCGATTTCAGACAGATTTTCCTCAAAACGCTCCAAAATGAGCTTCTTTCGGTTAAAAATGGGAGATTTCTCACCAAAAGCTATTTTCTGTCATTTAACAGTTCCATAATGTTGCTAATGTTCCCATTTTGACAAAAATGAGTGATTTCAGACAGTTTTTCCTCAAAATGCTAAAAAACGTCCCAATTGGAGGTCTTTTGGTTAAAAAGGGGCTCACCAAAAGCCGTTTAAAGAGTAGAAACAGTTCCATAATGTTGAAAAGGAAGCTATTGTGCCCATTTTGACAAGAATGAGCGATTCCAGACAGTTGTTCCGCAAAACGCTCAAAAATGTCCCGATTGGAGCAAAATAGAGGTTAAAAAGGGGAGATTTCTCACCAAAACCCGTTTTCTGTTTAAAGAGTAGAAAAGGTTCCATAATGTTGAAAAGGAAGCTAATGTGCGTATTCAGACCGTTTTTCCTCAAAATGCCCAATTGGAGCAAAATAGAGCTTCTTTCGGTTAAAAAGGGTAGATTTCGCCATTTCTGTCATTTAACACACCATGCATAAAGGAGGACTGAGGATGTCGGTGACAGCTGAGGTGGACCCAGACTTTCAACAATACTCAGTGTGGCTATAATAATCTGATTGGTTATGTAACTTGTACAGTAGTTGACCTCATAAATTATGGTGAAATCTGTAAGGGGGACCTGGAAGCCTATTATACCAGGGAACCCATTCTGGTGCTAGGTCATAATTATGACTGTTATAAATACTATGCTGTCATAATTAGACATTAAACCAAACCATTATTATCAATTATATGAGACAGACAGTGGGAAAATTGAATCAGACAGTGTAGATAGGCAGGTTAAGGTTTTGTCAGGCAAATCCATTACATTTCCATTACATTTACATCAAGTGGAATCCTTTATGTCAAGGAATAAGATTTAAAATAAGGCCAATTTTTTTTTTTTTTTGCCCTTCAATTTTTTTGGTCTATATACCTTCACAATTAAACTAACTGCATTTCAAGTTTCAAATTGTAAACCATTCTTGAGTTATGATACTTTTTATCCACCCATTTCATCGTATATCTCTGAAGAAATGAATAAGAAGATGCCTGAATGCAGTAATGTCCATAATAAAATAGGCTTTCATGCGAAGAGTTGAAACTTGGCTCAACTGCGCAAAAGGGGTGCTCCTGCACATGCCACACTGTTCTTGGTTCTCAACATTGATCGAACCTCCGTGTGATTCAATGCGATCTAAACCTACTAACATGCAGCGTCCCAGTTCTCTTTTGAAGAAGAGAGCTAAAGTCTTCTATGGGGTACTGTGGGTAAAGAAGAGGAGAATAGAAACAAATGAACCTCTCCCACGTCAAACCCTCAGGTTCAGACAGGTAGCTGGTCCTTCCCGAGTCCAGCTAGAACAGGTCAATGTGCTTGGTGAGGCTAGCCTTATGCATGCGTGCATTGAACTTATTGTCTTGGGGCAGACTGCTGGAGTGCCTGCTTCAAGGTGAGGCAGATTGTTGGAGAGTCTGCTTCAAGTGAGGGTCAGATTTCTGGATAGTCTTCTTCAACCTTGGGACCAATTGCTTGGGAGTCTGCTTCAATTTTGGGCCAAATTGCTGTGGAGTCAGTTTCAACCTCTGTGGGGTCTGTTCCTGTTACCATGCACTCTCAGACTACTAGTCAATGTAATTGAAAGTTGGTAGTGGGGCTGGAGCTTCTCGATGAAGATGTATGGGTACGGTAATCGAATTGTCAGTATTCCCACATTGTTGGCTTAGTGAATGTCTAATCTGCAATTCAGTAGCAGGAAATAGAACATTACTGATACATATAGCAGTGATGCTAAGTGTTTGAACTGCAAGTCTGTGTTTGCAGGTAAATTGATGGGAGGGAAGGCCAGGACTTGCTACAATGTCTGCAGCTCTAGATTTTCCCCCTCCAGTGACTGGAGTGACTGGCAAACTCTTACTCCAGAATGTCTGTCATTTTCTGGGTGAAACTCTCCGTCAAGACCAATTAGGTGCTATGGCACATTTACGTGCTCAGTACAATGTTGGCCCTGGTGAAATTTGGTCTAAATGTGGTTTTACCACATTGTATGGTATTAATGTTGTCATGACCTGGGGAAGTCCTCGATACCGAGCTACTTTGTAAGTACTGTTTGGGTTTCAAATTGTACAAAGAGCCTGAAAAGGTCCTGAGTATGAGCAGTAGTATGAGAGGCATAAGAATCACTGCAGCCTTACACATGCAGGTTCGTCACATCACTGTCTGATGGGGGATGGCTAGACCCATTGTCTCCTGACTCAGGAGAGGTGCTTCTTTCTAATCACTCTTTGGCACATACCCCTCAGCTGCATTTCTTTCTTGGCTGAGGGGTTGTGGTGTGTGGTACCAGGGCATGCAGATTGGGGATGTCCACTACCAGGATAGCGTCATTCAGATTGCCATTCAATGCCATGGGTAGTTGGATTTTCTTTCCCCCCCACCACCAGGGTGATCATCATCCTCAGGTATCGGGTTGTTCTCTGGTTGGGCCCTGGATCTCCACTGCTCCTTGCTTGCTGTAATTCTCTGAGGGCCATCCAGGGTGCACGTGCGAGCCCATTCATTTTCCCTGGATAGACAGCAAAATTTGGTCAGGTATACAGTATACTACACTTACCAGGCATGTCTTTTTCAGGTACTTGGCCACTACATTCCCAAAATCCTGGCAGTTACAGTGGGGTCCTTTCACTGGGTTGAAGCAGGGCACTCTGGGTATCTCTAGTTTGGTGGTGGTGTCACTTCGGTAAGGTGGTCTCAGTCCTGCATTCTTCTAATGCTCTGGTCTGTTTGAGTTCGACTTCTTTGGCTCTGTCTGCTTGGGCTGGATGAGGATGTACTCATCACCCAGTCGGGTGGGGTTGCCTTTGCTGCTGTGTCACATACTGCCAGTAGAGAGGTTGCTGTGACAGTGGACTCCTTACTGGACGAGTCCGGGGTCCTGCATTTCACGGTCGGATGGGTCAGCCTTAGCTTTGGAACCCTTGGTTGTTTTCATTACTCACATTTCTGTGGTTAGCTTCTAGAGAGGTTTCCGCTTGACTTTAAGGAGTAGAATCCACAACACTGGTGGCAGCAACAAGGAAACATTCCCCAATCACAGCAGACTCCCCTCTAGGTCAAGGACAATCACAACTTAAAATACAACTTGGCTACACCCTTAGCAGGCCCGTAGCAAGCAATTATGAAGTGGTCCGGCCAGGAAGTGGGTGTGGCCACATGGGTGTGGTCGGGTGTTGTCATTATACCAATTATCATCATTGCTAACAACTAGAGTGGGTGGTTTGACACCATGTTGGAAATTAACACATAATAGTTAACACTTTTTTTAGAAAGGCAAAAATAAGCAAAAATACAAAGATAAAAGATGATAACAAACAAAAAAGAAAGTTCATTATTCAATCACAAAACAAAAACATTGGTCACTCCTTAGCATAAGTAATAAAAAAAATAAAGATAAATACAATATCAGCTCCATCAAACAATTAAAATAATCGAAGTTGTATAATTATATATATATTCAAAATTTTGCAAATATGTTACATCTGTGTTCAGAACGACTTACAAATTCGTTATGAATAACTTTGAGATCCAATGCATCTGTTTTGTCTTTATGTACATGTAGAAGCATCAGATAATTCAGCCGTTCCTGCTTCATTGTTGCACGAAGATACATCTTGACACGCCTTAAGGGGGGGGGGGGCTTCAGGTCCAACAATGATTTTTGTTTTTGTTTTTTGGGGGTTTTTTTCTTCCCATAAATATGTCGCCAGGACCTGTAAGATGCTGCATTCCAAATTTGAGAAGATTTGGATGCTCCATTCTGGACTTATAGTGACTTTTGTACATACACCTCCATTCAATTCTTGGGAAAGAAGACTGTCCGTGGAGGGCGAGTTTCGATGGTATTTTTTTTAACTTGTGGTTATAACTTTAGAGCTCCGTAGATTCTGCAAACTTCATGGTATGGACTTGATATATAGCTCAAAAGATAGGTCTCTCTGTGTGCTCTCTTTTGATACTAAAATATATTTCATATATATAACTATAGGCAAATTACTAGACCCTAAAGTGGAGGGACCTCAAAGTCAGCTTAAAAGGGAATATACATACATTCACATTACATATTATCCAATCAGGTACTAGTCTACTATCTCTTTGATGTTTCACAGTTGGTTTTTCAGCTTGTTCACTCTCTCTTGTCATGGATCTCTTTGTTCTATCATATCTGCAGGCAGGATATCCATGATAATAAGGTATCTGAAATGATCCTGCTTCATAGTTGCCCAAAAACAGGTTTTCAATCACCTTAATGCACTGAAAGACCTTTCTGATAATTCATTTGTGGCAGGGATGACTAATATGAGCTGCCTAAGGCATTTGACATTTGATATGAGAGATACTTGCTGAGCAGAAGAAATGAAAGCAAGTAATTGATTTTTTTATTGGGTCTGTGTCTTTTTGGGAACCTGTTGAAAGTGTACAACAAAGGTTTGAAGTGTGCACAAGAGCTTATGAACAAAATCATCTTTGTAAAATTGGCTGTCAAAGTCCTCGGATTTGAAAGCTTTAAGCAGAAGGGTTTCCAATGAATGAACGCTTGGTACCCAGTTTGATCAAATTTATCTTCAATGCAACTGATAATTGCTGTTTGTAGAGAGGAATTTTCGTGATGATCACCTTCTGATAAACTGTCATCAATCTTCTAGGAGGTTTCTGATGACATGGTAATTGAAGCTCATCTATACCATGATTCTTAGCTCTCTGGTTTACATTTGACCAGAACATGTCAAATGACTCACCACTTACAGCAGCTTTATGGTTTCTATAGTCACTGCCTGACCCTCAGCAGTTGAGAAAATCTTGGGCTGCTGAGTGATGCTCAGATTATCTGCATGTTTCAACAACATTTCTCCAAGTATGTTGCCAAAGAGATACTTGAATGTGAGCATCATTGCAAATACTGCACAGATTCTTGCCTTGGTTTCTGTGTTTTGCACCATGTCAGGGATGACTGCCTGACAACAGCATAGTAGCCAGCACTGGGCTAAAGGAACGGATGTTAATTAATTAGCTTAGTTAACGTTTCATAGGTTTGATGATTTGACTAATTATTAAGTTGTGAGGATCTGTTCACTTTTAATTGGTCCATTTTGTATTTGCTGTATATGTCGGCAGTGGAGTGCCTACTTAAGTAAGCTCTCTATAGCCTCTGTTGTGTTCAGTTGTGTTCTGTTCTGCTACTAATGTAACTGCAACTACTGTACTGTATTCGACTAGAGTTCTGTGCGCAAGTTATCTTTTACCAATCTTGTGTCCTAACATTGCATAGAGGCCTGTTTAACCAGATATAGGCTAAACACCAGAAAGAACCTTAACAATTTGGTGGCAGTGGTGACAATCATCGAAGCAGATTCTACAAGACTGCAAGTAAACTGTGCCTCAACCGAAGATCCTGTACAATGACCCTCGACTCAGCACTCAGATTTTTCACTCGACCCTGACCAGAAGGCAGTAGTAGAGAACTACCCTTTCATCCAATTGATTGACCTTTTGACCAGACCAGGCTGATAGAGACTCTACCCCATCCAATTGAACTTTGATGTCTATTTGAACTTCAAATGGAGGAGTAACACTTGGTGAGAGTTAACAAGATAACCACTAGAGCAGAGATAGCTAGGGGCCAAGAGCAGCAAGATTCCTGGGAGGAGGAATCCATGGAAACTTTGACTAATTCAAAAAAAATGGATTTCACCTCCACACGACAATTCATCACCAAATGGAACAGGTATGATAGATTTCTTCTCCCAGTTTTTCACCATGCAGGCACAAGAATGCCATGAAGAAGATATTAGAAGAGATAAACAGCATCTAGAGGATGAGAGTTGCCACAGATAGGGGGAGGCCAGGTGGTAAGAAAAGCGTCTGGAAGAGGAATGACATACAGAGAAGAAGTCAGGAGATGTGACAACCAAAAGAGAGGAGGCAAGACTCTAACAGCTTATTTGTCAGTAACAGCAGAGCACGTCAATAAGTATAAAGAGATGAAGGTCATCCTTCAGCAGTTTGGTTTGACCCAACAGCTCTACCAACGTAGATGGTAGAACATCAACATCATGCCAAAAGAAACGGCAACAGAATTCGTCAACCGACTTGATGACCTTGGAAAGAGATACATGGAAGGATGCACGATGGTGGAGGCATGCATGGAATTGTTTAACTTCGAACATTTTCTCAGCCAGCTGCCTCATCACAAGCCACGATGGTCAGACAGGCAGCTGAACTCACTGGGCACAACATGAGAGAGAGACATCTGGACCCATCGGCAGTAAACAAGAACAAGAAATGGAAGCAGGATGGCCAGATGCAATTCACCGCAGAGGCCAAAGACATCAAACCCTTCAGCGACAAGAGGAAGAGTCAGACAGTCAGAGCACAACTGCCGAGAGACTTCCATGACCAATACCCAAACACAAAAGTAAGGACAAAGGCAAATATCATTTGTCTAAATATTTTGACCCGGATTGAGGCGCCCAGTGTTTTAACTGCAAAGACTGCGGGAATCTGAGCACAAGCTGTCCGAAGAAGGTGCACCGAGTGGATGCCAGGTCCACATCTGAGGAGTTCCATGCAGAAGGATTCGCCAGCGGCAAACACATCAGACACATCAAACTGGAATCTGGAGCCAAGCAGACATAGTCAAGTCAGACTTGGTGGACAATGACTGCTATACTCGTGGAGAGAATATTGCACCACTAGCTAGGGTGGAGTTCAAAATTGATGGAAGTGAATCCACCAAGACAGTGACAGTACTGGATGACATGGGGAGAATGTTCTTTTTGGAATGATAGTGCCCTCCTTCAAAAGATTGATGAAGAAAACCATAGGCTTGAGTGAAGAGTTAGCAGCAGAACAGACAGACAAGTAGAAGTGCAAGACATCCAGATGAGAAGACAAGCTGAGCTAGTACAACATTGCAGAGAAGAAGATGACATGGCAGGGACATCTGAAGCTAACCTGACAAATATAAATATGACTCGACTCTGTTCTCACATATTAAAGATAAACCAAAGCACGGTGAAAAAAAGGCTTGCCAGAAGAGAGATGGCTCAGAAATAGCAAGCTGTTGATCAACTACAACTGTGATCGAAGCGGATGGATGACCTAGCCAGAAAGCAGAGAATTGACCCAATGCTCTGCAAATCATGGGGAATAGTGGCTGAGACTGACAGCGATTACTTGAGATGGAAGGCTTACTCTATCACATCAGTAAGGCCAGAGACAGAATCAAACTCGTGCAGCTGGTACTCCCTCAGTCAAGGAGATTGGAGGCCATCAGAACAGCCCACTGCAATCCACTTGCAGGCCACCTTGGGAAGAAGAGAATGACAGATCATCTACTGTCTTGATTCTTCTGGCCTGGAGTCAGAGCTGATATCACAGGGGCCTGTCATTCATGCAGAGAATGTCATCCTGCAGCATCATGGACAAAAGGGAAATCTCCACTAATGCCTCTTCCAGTAATTGGTGTGCCATTTAGATGCATGGCAATGGACATTGTCGGACTGAGACGTTCTCACAAGGGTAACAAATGTGTGTTATCACTAATGGATTTTGCTTGCCATTTCCCAGAGGCAATGCCACAGAGACGCATCGATACTAAGACGGTTGCAGATGTTTTCCTTAATATCTTTGCCAGAATGGGCGTGCCAGAAG
Organism: Cladorhizidae sp. MBARI D1340-BT2; assembly: GCA_028752905.1. NCBI lineage: Eukaryota > Metazoa > Porifera > Demospongiae > Poecilosclerida > Cladorhizidae > Cladorhizidae sp. MBARI D1340-BT2. The sequence continues at coordinate 32,620,163 of JAQNBH010000008.1, forward strand.
AAATGGTCTCCGACAGAGGAGCAAACTTTGTCGGACCTGATGAAAGAGTTGATGAAAATTCTAGGCATCAAACACCTGAGAACATCACCATACCATCCAGAGACAGATGGAATTCCTGAATGCTTTAACGGCATGTCAATGCTAAAGAAGAATGTCAGAGACCTGAAGGACTGGGACAGCATGTCTACCTGCAGGTACCTGGGATAGCATCTCTACCTGCAGGTATCTGGGACATGAAGTAGGCAGAGGCAAGGTGATGCCGGTTGAGTGCAAGCTGACGCCGGGTGAGTGCAAGCTAATAAGCTAATACATGTCAGATACTACATTCTTCCTCACACCAAGAAAGATTTGAGAAGGTTCTTAGGTTACTACCATCATTTTGTGCCTAATTTTGTTCATAAGTCTGCAAGCTTGTCAGATCTGACAAGGAAGATCGCACTCAATCTTACCCAATGGACAGACTAACTGGTGATTGTCTTGAATGAACTCAAAGAGAAGCTACTCAGACAACCTGTGTTGATGGTCTAGATACTAACAGGAAATACTAACTGCAGACTGATGCTTCAGAATGGGGGATCGGTGCAGTTCTCAGCCAACTAGACAACAGCGGAGCAGACCACCCGGTGGCATAGCCATAAATTTCTACCGAGAGAGACCCGCTACTCATCTGTGGAGAAGGAGGGGCTGGCTGTGGTTGAATTGCTCAGACACTTTGAGGTTTACTTGGTCTGACGAAAGTTTACAATCTAGACGGATCATCAGGCTTTACAGTACATCAACTCTATGAACAATACCAATGGATGGCTTATGAGGTAAGCTCTGATTTTGCAGCCATTTGATTTCAATGTTACCTACCATGCTGGGACTGCAAATGCTGATGCTCTCTCCAGGCAAAACTGGGAAAGATGGCTAGCAACTGAACAGGAAGGGGTGAGTGTCAGGGATGACTGCCTGACAACAGCATAGCAACTGGCACTGGGCTAAAGAAATGGATGTTAATTAGTTACCACTTCATATGTGTTGATGATTTAACTAATTATTTAGGTGTGAGGATCATTCTGAATGTTCACTTTTAGCTGTATGTGATTGATCCATTTTGTATTTGGCACTTATGGGCATGAAGTTGGACATTATTCACAAAAATCATAAGTAATGAACCCCAACACTCTAAGTAGATTTTTTAAACCTGCATGTCCTCAAAATACATTTAAATCAGGACAACGTATCAACTAGAGGTGTTTAGGAAAAAATTACAGTTAGATTATCACCTAAAGGTATGAAATACCAATGATAGTAGTAGACAGGAATAATGCCACCAAAAAATAAGAAACCACCAACTCAATGATAACTTACCTCTCCTTCTTTAACAGCATTAAGAGTAGCAATAAATTCAGAAAGCATGTCAACTGCATGAAGATCTGCCAGAGGATCCTGAACTGTTCAACAATATTTTGATTTGTGTCAATAGTATCAACTTATAATCACATGCATCTACTGATATGCAAGTTATATTTATAGAGTATTAATAATAATAGTAGTAAAGTCAACAGCATTGACCTCTCATTACCATCATTAGCAGTACTTAATAATACAGAAAGAGATGGGGGTGAGCAGGAAATTGGTGCAATATGCTAAAGCAGTGATTAATGCAATCTGGTAAACATATTTCAATCCACCACTACTAACTTATATGACTGCGGTTAAGCTTAGTATCATCATCAGTATTGCCAAAGTAGCTGGTGTCTGAGAGTGCTCTCCTTTGTTCTGGCAAGAGAACTAGTAGTTGGAGTAGAGGGCTCGTAGTACTCTTTCAGAAGACAGCTACTGTATGATTTCTTCATAAGATGCTTCCAGGTTTTTAGTGCAGTATGTTTCTTCCTTTGGACAGCTTCTTCTCTACTTGATATGAGACAAGCCACTTTGGATAAAGCTTGCCACCCATTCTGTGACTATTCCTCAGAAGAACAGTCATGCTCAACTCAAAATGCTGAAAGAATATTATTATATATTTAGAAATGCTGTGCACACATCGTGTACAAAATATTGGCATACTGTATGACTCTTCAAGTACTCACATGATTCCTGTCATGCTTGGCATCAAAGGAAGCCTTCTGTCATTCCTGTGCCACTAGAATATAGATGTGAGCCTTCTGGTGATATATCCACCTTGTATCAATAAGTTTCTCGATCATATACTCCAGTAGAGCCACGGTGGCAATCACAGTAGAGTTTTCTGGGAATTCCTATTAGTAGTCAATTGCCTTCCTGGTGGCCATTATATATACAAACAAAAAACACTCTACCATATTGAGTCTTACACACCTATTCAGTATGTATACAAAGCTGATCAATATGTAGGTCCCAGTCCTGGTCGGTAGTTGTAAGTTTAGCCAGTGTACACACAAGGGTTTTGATTTGTGCACTCACCCATGTTTGTGGATGGTATGCACTACTTATTCTGTGGTCAACATTTGTGCGGTCATAAAGGAACCTAAAAATGAAGCAGTTAAATGTAAAAAACATGAACAAGAACAAAAGCTGAACATTATTAGAATAGCAAATAGTAAATTTCTTGTTATGAACAACTTTGGTCCTCTTTAAAATGCAATGTTATCTTGCTGTAACAATCAGACACATCATCTTCAAATCATGTGATCTTTTTGAACACTATATAAATTACCTTGTGTTTTGTGAATTTTTTACTTACCCTGAAAGTCCAAAGTACATTGGTTGAAACATTGGCTAAAAACTAGTTGACCTACAATTTACAGTTATGTCGTCATTAGCCATTCTAATTTATTATTGGTATTTAAAATGAGCAAGATTTTTGATGATATAGATGTCACGGGGCAACCTCCAGGGTGCCCTGTGCTATGGAACATAACTGACAAACTCTTAATAAGTACAAATATCACCTTGTTTAATTAGCACTTGTATTGTGTCGACCACATACTGAATATGTTTATTTAATTGAAACCCACTGGAAGGCTAAACAGATGCTTGGCTTATAAGGAGCAGTAGTGAAGCCTGAAAGAAAGAGGTTGCTATATATAAAGTTAGTTCAACCAGTGAACAGTAGACATATACTTAGTACGGGCCCTGACCATATTGGGACGGGATGAAAGGTATTATCTTGGTGGCATCACAGACACAGATGTAATGTACGTGACAGCTGGTACCGGCCAAGCTATCACAACTGGTGGCAGTGTTTAACCGAGGAACTGCCAGATTACAGCAATCGCTCACCTTTTTTTTTTCTCGGCCTATGTGAGCCACCTTTTCAATCGGAAAACCCTCACTTCTCAGATTATAAGTGTGTGGTCACAGTTAACTGTTGTTTACTTAACAGTTAGAATGGCAAGGAAACAGAATGTCATCTCAGGAGCGGAAACGCTGCTTTCAGAAACATAGCAGATCAGAAGGAAGATGTACAGGCTTTGGTCAACACCAGCAAAGCAGAGGAGACCTACTCTACGATAAACAGGAATGAGGACAAAATGGACAGTCAGAGCTCAGAAGAGGAAGAGCTAACTGCAGAAACCAGCAATGACCCCACCCATATGATAGCGGAGTTGATGAAACTAATGTGGAGGGAGAGAAAGCAAGAGAAGAAGAGGAGGAGACGGGATGAACTAGAGAGAAGGAAAGCAGAAGATGCCAGAGAATGGAGATTCCTGGAGCTTCATACAGGGGCAAGTTGAACAACTTACAGTGCTATGGTAGAAGGGGTAGTCACTGTATCATACTTGGTGAGATTTGAAGACCACAAGGACAGTTATAAGGTTGGCCACGGGAATTGCTCCCACTATTAACTCCAGAAGCCAGGAAGGTCCAAGTAGGCATGAACCCTAGTCCGATGGACGACTATGATGCAGTCAGGAATGCTTTAATGAAGCACTACCACATTACCAGTAGCACTTACTGGGCTAAGATTGAGGGGCTGAGGAAGAAAGGTCCTGACTCTTGGGTGATGTTTAGTCGCAAGTTGCAGTATTTACTTCCCAGACTTTGATCAGGTCTGGGAAGTTGGAAAACGTCTACTCCATGATGAACTTGTACACATGGCCAGGACAAGACAGCTTCAGCCAAAGAAGCAGCACAAACAGAGGTTGAATTGAAATGGAAGAGGAGGAGTTGGGAGAAGCACTACCCTGAGAGAATGTACCAGGTGACCCTAGTCGGACATTGCTGAGACAGAGAGCAGTGAGGAAGAAGCAGATCCTCAACCAAGGGACAGACAGCATGTCTACTAGAAGGAAGCTCGAGCCCTCTACAGGAGTCCACAGCCCAGACACCCTCTAGATGTGGATCCACGAGAACTCCTCAAGGAGCAACAGCAGGACCAGACCCTGGACAAACAGTGGCAGAACGCAGCTGCAGAGGACTCCAAGTTCTTAATGCTGGATGGACTTCTACACCGGATCACCACTGACAGACTGGAAGAAGAGACTACACCTTTGTACATTCCCATGAAATTCTGGAGCCTCATTATCTCACTTGCCCACAGACCAGCACTCCTTGGCAGAAACAAGACCACTCGGATGATATTGGACAACTACTTCTGGCCAGACTCTACAGGGATATCAGCAGAGTATGTGCATCCTGTCAAAACTGCCAGAAGGCCTTAAGACAGCCACAACCAGCCTCCAAATCATGCCCCTGATTGACACAGCTTTCCAAAGGATAGCAATGGGCATGATTGGCCCCCTGCCCAGAACTCAATCAGGTAATCGTTTTGCTATTGTAATTGTAGACTATGCTACTAGGTGGCCAGAGGCAGCGACACTAAGGACCACCGACTGTGTGACAGTGGCTGATGAACTTTTCATTCTCTTCACAAGAACTTGAGACCCAGAGGAGATATTGAGTGACTGTGGCAGTAACTTCACCAGTAGGCTCATCAAGGAACTCCACAAGCTGTTAGGAGTCAAGACACTGACAACCACTCCCTACCACCCACAAGGTGATGGGTTGGTAGGAAGGTTTAATTATACCCTGAAGGAGATGATTCTGAGAGTGCTTAAGAAATGGAATGGGCAGTGGGACCTGGCCCTTCCTTTCCTCTTGGCTGAGTTCAGGAGCACCAGGGGGTTCCACAGTCTTTTCACCAGCAGAGCTGCTTGGTTGACCATTACAGGGGCCTCTACAGTTGCTGAGGGACAGGTAGACAGCAAGCAACAGCACACCTCAGGATGTGGTAACAAATCTACCATACAGGGTATACTGGACAGCATGAGGAAGCTGGCTCAAGACTGGAAGTAAGATCAGACAGAAGGAGAGGTAATGATGACAAGGCCAAGAAGAGGACCTTCCAAGCCAGAGACCTGGTGCTGCTCAGGACACCCTCTCTGAAACCAAAGTTGACTGTGGAGTGGGAAGGACCTTACACTGTGCTAGGAAAAGTGGGAGAGACCACATATGAACTGAAGATTCCCAACCATCCTAGGAGGAAGGTAAAAAGACATGTAAATTTGTTGAAAGAATTTGTGTCCCCAGTTGCAGCCTGTCTAATGGGCAATGACATGCCGGAGCTGGAAGAAATGGAGAAGGAAAGATGCCATCCATCAGTGCTAGACTGTCACTGGAGGAAAAGAGAATGGTGATGCTGCTGTTGAGCAGACACAGAAAGCTGATGGGAGATGGAGCAGAAAGGACAGACTGGATGTCCATCACCTTAGCAACAGGAGAGGCCTATTCAATCAGCAAATACACCTACTGGATGAATTCCAAGAGGTTGCAGATAGACAGAGCAGTGAGGGAGTTGCTGTAACAGAACATTGTGAGGCCATCTCAAAACCCCTGGTCTTCTTCAGCTCTACTGGTCCCCAAAAAGGACGATCCCACCGACTGGCGGTGGATTTCAGAGCATTAAACAAAGTGACCAGGGCAGACCCCTTCCGCCTCCCCAGAACTGAGGACTTGCTGGATCAACTGGGACAGGCAGCCTACATAACAACCCTAGACTGGCCAAAATATACCACCAGGTTCCGGTATACCCAGACTTCATTGAAAAAAAACACATTTGTAACACCACATGGGAAGTGGAAATACTTCTTTGTGACATGGCAGCATTTGCTGCTGCCTACATTGATGACATTATTATCTTTAGTGCAAATTTTTATGACCACCTAGATCACCTGGAGGCAGACTTGACCAGACTAAAGGAGGTGGGGCTCAAGTTGAAGCCAGTCAAGTGCTCTGTGGGGGAGGAGACAACTAACTATCTGGGACACAAAGTGGGAGAGGAGCAGTAAGACTACTGGAGGCCAAAGTGAAAGCTCTACTGGAGTATCCCCATCCCAGAAACAAGAAAGATATGAGGCAGGGACTTGCTAATTATTACAGAAGGTTTGTACCGGGATTTGGAAATGTAGCCATATCCCTGACAGAAGCCACCCGGAAGCAGGCTTCAGAGAAGGTGGAATGGACCAATGACAGAGTTGCAGCCTTTGAACAACTGACACAGAGCCTGACCAGGAGGTCGTGCTTTGCAGTCCTCACCCAGGCCAACCATTTCTCCTCCAAACATGCCTCTGGGGTTGGACTTAGGGCAGTTCTCACCCAACAGGATGAACATGGAACAGATCAACCTATTGCATACTTCAGCAGACAGCTCATGCCAGCGGAGAGATGTTACTCTGTAACAGAGCAGGTGCCTGGCTGTAGTGGAAGCCAAACATTTTAGAATTTACTTATCAGGTGCTGAGTTCACAGCCATCACTGACCATAGCAGTTTGCAATATCTGAACAAAATGAAGTGAGCAGCAGGCTCACCAGATGGTCTCTAGCCCTCCAACCAATCATGTTTAAGGTCCTACACAGGCTTGGTTCCAGGCATCAGAATGCAGATGGTCTGTCTCGTCAGTCCTGGGTAGAAGCTCAATCCAAAGAAGAACAAGGGAGGGATGTCATGGGGTAACCTCCAGGGTGCCCTGTGACTAACATTGACCGAGAAACAAATGTCACCTTGTTTAATTAGCACTTGTATTGTATCAACCATATACTGAATACGTTTATGTAGTTGAAACCCACTGGAAGGCCAAACAGCTGCTCAGCTTATAAGGAGGAGTAGTGAAGCCTGAAAGACAGAGGTTGCGTTAGTTCAACCAGTGAACAGTAGACATATACTTAGTACGGGCCCTGACCATATTGGGACGGGAGGAAAGGTATTATCTTGGTGGCATCACAGACACAGATATAACCTACGTGACAGCTGGTAATGGCCAAGCTATCACAACTGGTGGCAGTGTTTAACCGAGGAACTCCCAGACGCCAGATTACAGCAATCTCTCACCATTTTTTTTCTCAGCCTATGTGAGCCACCTTTTCAATCGGAAAACCCTCACTTCTTAGATTATAAGTGTGTGGTCACAGTTAACTGTTGCTTACTTAACAGTTAGAATGGCAAGGAAACAGAATGTCATCTCAGGAGCGGAAAGGCTGCTTTCAGAAACATAGCATATCAGAAGGAAGATGTGCAGGCTTTGGTCAACACCAGCAAAGCAGAGGAGACCTACTCTACGATAAACAGGAATGAGGACAAAATGGACAGTCAGAGCTCAGAAGAGGAAGAGCCAACTGCAGAAACCAGCAATGACACCACCCATATGATAGCGGAGTTGATGAAACTAATGTGGAGGGAGAGAAAGCAAGAGAAGAAGAGGAGGAGACGGGATGAACTAGAGAGAAGGAAAGCAGAAGATGCCAGAGAATGGAGATTCCTGGAGCTGACATACAGGGGCAAGTTGAACAACTACAGTGCTATGGTAGAAGAGGTAGTCTCACTGTATCATACTTGGTGGGATTTGAATACCACAAGGACAGTTGTAAGGTTGGCCACGGGAATTGCTCCCACTATTAACTCCAGAAGCCAGGAAGGTCCAAGTAGGCATGAACCCTAGTCAGATGAACGACTATGATGCAGTCAGGAATGCTTTAATGAAGCACTACCAAATTACCAGTAGCACTTACTGGGCTAAGATTGAGGGGCTGAGGAAGAAAGGCCCTGACTCTTGGGTGATGTTTAGTCGCAAGTTGCTGTATTTTGATCAGGTCTGGGAAGTTGGAAAGCGTCTACTCCATGATGAACTTGTACACATGGCCAGAACCAGACAGCTGCAGCCAGAGAAGCAGCACAAACAGAGGTTGAATATGAAATCGAAGAGGAGGAGTCTGGAGAAGCACTACCCTGGGAGAATGTACCAGATGACCCTAGTCGGACATTGCTGAGACAGAGAGCAGTGAGGAAGAAGCAGACTCAACCAAGGGACAGACAGCATTTCTACTAGAAGGAAGCTCGAGCCCTCTACAGGAGTCCACAGCGCAGACACCCTCTAGATGTGGATCCACGAGAGCTCCTCAAGGAGCAACAGCAAGACCAGACCCTGAACAAACTATGGCAGAAGGCAGCTGCAGAGGACTCCAAGTTCTTAGTGCTGGATGGACTTCTACACCGGATCACCGCTGACAGACTGGGAGAAAAGACCACACAGCTGTGCATTCCCAGGAAATTCTGTAGCCTCATTCTCTCACTTTCCCACAGACCAGCACACCTTGGCAGAAACAAGATCACTCAGATGATATTGGACAACTATTTCTGGCCAGGACTCTACAGGGACGTCAGCAGAGTGTGTGCATCCTATCCTGACTGCCAGATAACCTCAAGATAGCCACAACCACCAGCACCCCTCCAAACCATGCCCCTGATTGACACCTTTCAAAAGGATAGCAATAAACATGATAGGTCCCCTGCCCAAAACTCAATCAGGTAATCGTTTTGCTATTGTAATTGTAGACTGTGCTACTAGGTGGCCAGAGGCAATGACACTAAGGACCACAGACAGTATAACAGTGGCTGATGAGCTTCTCATTCTATTCACAAGAACTGAATTCCCAAAGAAGATATTGAGTGACTGTGGCAGTAACTTCACCAGTAGGCTCATCAAGGAACTCCACAAGCTGTTGGGAGTCAAGACACTGACAACCCCTCCCTATCACCCACAAGGTGATGGGTTGGTATAAAGCTACCCTGAAGGAGATGATTCTGAGAGTGCTTAAGAAATGGAATGGGCAGTGGGACCTGGCCCTTCCTTTCCTCTTCGCAGAGTTCAGGAGAGCACCAGAGGTGTCCACAGGCTTCTCACCAGCAGAATTGCTTTTTGGTGTAGACCAGTAGCAGGCCCTCTATAGGTGGACAGCAAGTAGCAGCATCCCTCAGGATGTGGTAACTTATATATCTACCATACTGGATAGACTGGACAGCATGAGGGAACTGGCTCGAAAGAGAGAGACTGGAAGCAAAATCAGACAGAAGGAGAGGTATGATGTCAAGGCCAAGAAGAGGACCTTCAAGCAGGAGACCTGGTGCTGCTCAGGACACCCTCTTTGAAACCCAAGTTAACTATGGAGTGGGAAGGTCCTTACACTGTACTAGGAAGAGTGGAAGAGACCACATATGAGCTGAAGATGCTCAACCATCCCAGGAGAAAGTAAAAAGATATGTAAATTTGTTGAATAAATTTGTGTCCCCAGTTGCAGCATGTCTATGCAGCATGTCTAATGATCAGTGGCATGCCGGAGCTGAAAAAAATGGAGAAGGAAAGGATGGCCATCCATCAATGCTAGACTGTCACCGGAGGACAAGAAAATGGTGACGGTCCTGCTGAGCAGGCACAGGAAGCAGATGGGAGGTGGACCAGGAAGAACAGACAGGGCATCATCTTAGCAAATGTAGAGTCTTATCCAATCAGGAAACACCCATACCAGATGAACTCCAAGAGGATGGAACAGATAGACAGAACAGTGAGGGAGTTGCTGAAACAGGACATTGTGATGCCATCTCAAAGCCCCTTGTCTTCCCCAGCTCTACTGGTCCCCAAGAAGGACGGGTCCCACAGACTGGTGGTAGATTTCAGAACATTAAACAAAGTGACCAGAGAAGACCCCTTCCACCTCCCAAGAATTGAGGACTTGCTGGATCGACTGGGACAGGCAGCCCACATAACACTGGACCTGGCCAAAGGATACCACCAGGTTATGGTACACCCAGACTCCATTGAAAAAGCAGCATTCGTAACACCCCATTGGAAGTAGGAATACTTTAGAATTTTGGCTCAAGAACGCCCCATCGCCTTCCAGAGACTCATAAATTCTATTCTCTGTGAAATGGCAGCATTTGCTGCTGCCTATATCGATGACATTATTATCTTTAGTCCAAATTGTTATGAACACCTAGATCACCTGGAGGCAGTCTTAATCAGACTAATGAAGGTGGGACTCAAGTTGAAGCCAATCAAGTGCTCTCTGGGGAAGGAGACAACTAACTCTCTGGGACACAAAGTGGGAGGAGGAGCAGTAAGACTACTGGAGGTCAAGGTGAAATAAATACATTATACATACTGCATGAGTGGAAATAACATTGCAAAAGAGGTGTCTTAACTGGATTAGCATAGTCAATTCAACTGTAAAACTTGAGTGTGATACCTTGACACTGCATTAACAAAATCCCTCCCTTGATCAGATATGATTGTCTTTAGTTATCCATGCTGACAAAAGACAGAAAAAGAAAATCAGCTACACCAATCACTATCTTATCAGAAAGAGGTACAGCCTCGGGACACAGGAAAAGGACCTGTAATGAGTGGTTAGTTAATAAGTAAAGAAATCCACTATAAGAGCAGTAGTAGGTATACATATAAATATATCAGGATTAATTGCAAGATAAAAACAACACTGATGTATCAACTCACCTATTAGGCCAATGCCAAGTTTACTCCAAACTGAATTTAATGGATCAAATATAACTCAGCTTGGCCATTCCTAGCCGGATATTTACTCTCTGACATATATCCCACCTCTTGCCATATTTCCCGACATCATTCCTGACTGAAATGTAATGTCACTTGTTGGAACATCACTGAACTGGGTTACAAGGAGCTCAAGCTGTACCTTAGGCGAGCAGGAGTAATGTCATCTTGGAATCTTGGAATTTATAAATGAATTAGCTTCCTCATAATTTTGGTTTCTTGCAGCTTTGATGATAGATTAGAATATGTTTTAAACCCTGGTTCATTAAATTTGTCAGTAATGAGGTGAAGTCAACTTCAAAATATGATGCATGGTAGTATCCAAAGCTTGCCTGATTTCTCTGTAAAACAACAACTTTACCATTTACCTGGCAACATTAGCGTAGCAAAAAAAATCATAAGCGCGTTGCGGGCGCATGCAGCAGAGAGCGGAAGGGGGGGGGTGGGGTTAAAATAAACTGGGGGATATATAAACTTGTGACCAGCCTTAGCGCTTGCTACGCACCTACTAAAGTTAAAACGAAGACGAATGTGCTTCACAGTGCAATCACTCAGTACATAATCAGCTACAGTTCAGCGTGTGCGTGCAGTGCATTTCAACACTAACGGGAAATTGGATGCAGAGGATGAGCGTTGGGAACTGGAAATAATAAAATGAGCACCACCGAGAATATTGAGGAGGGAGGTTCTTCGATCATCCATATCTCTACAGGGTTCAGAAAGAAATTCTGGCAGTATGTGCGAGTAGCGCTGCCTTGCGTGCTAATTATTGGAGTATGGAGTGGGTTCTCCCTGCCAATAGTGATTTACCATTTACCAATATCAGAGGTAAGACCCTGGGTTTATTAAATTTCTATGGTCGAATGAGTTCTTGCCTAGTCTCCCATGACATGGTTACAAACGTAATTTAATGAATGATATGATATGACTGACTTACGGTGCTATTCATGTTTGACTAAACACAGTCTCTTCCTCCCTAATAGTCCACCTACGGGCAAAGGGTCACCAGGTGGTCTATTAGAGAGAATGGACCATTAGAGAAACTGTGTACATTTGTACACATAATAAACTAGAAGTCCATTGGCATGTCAGAATGTGACTGTACAGCAGCATCAGTAGTATCTATGGGATGGATAAGTTCTTTTTTTGATAGATTTTAGTCGGTATGTTTGAAGTATCATCTTCATTTAGTACTGCAGTCATGCAAAAAAAGATACTTTAGCATTAGCATGCCTTCTCAATGTTAACTGTTTATAGCTGTTTGCTTGTTCTGGTTCAAGATGTGCATCATCTTCATCCTTGGAGTCAGCGCAATCATCATTTGAAGCATCATCCGAATGGCTGGAAGTAGAACTACATTAGGAGAACTGTTAAGTATGGTTCCACTGTTTCTCGTGCTCTAAAAATATCCTTGTTTTATGAGACCACTATTTTCAATTGTAAGCCATCCATCTAATGTGCCTACTATGCTAGCTGGGTCCACTTTAGACTGCAAGTGCAGAGCTTCAAGCTCAGCTCAAGTTTGCTGGTCATTTCTGGAATAGTGATGTACCATCAAGTAAGGACTCATTCTGATTCATAAACAAAGTGCATAGTTCTTCAACAGTAACTCCTCTCACTGGTTGATGGTAAGTTCTTTTACACTGAAACAGCTGGTAAGCATGACCGGATGGTAAGATATTAGACTTAAGCCAGCAATTAGTCAAGGTAACCCAAGACATAGCTTCAATGCCATCGTATTAGATGATATACTGATTTAATCCTTGCACACCTGCAAGTAGCACCCAGCTGTCTTAACTGAAGAAGCTTGCTCTTATAGTTCCTTTTCAGTGCGGCAATGTCACCCTGGTCCAGAGGTTGGTGAACACAAGTGCATTTGGGTGGAAGAAGGATCCATTTGACTTGTGGACACTGCAAAAGTTCATTTGCATCATGGGATCTGTGTAATCAATACTACTTGGCTATATGTTCTCTTTCCTATTTCAGGTTTCAGGAAGGAATAAATCTTGAACCACATTTTGTGAGATTGATGTAATTTTTTGGTGAATTAATGGGAGAGGTGATTTGCCTACTCAAAAACAGAAAGGGTCGGCAGCCTTGCCAATCATACCCAAAGGAATTTTATGAGTTGCAGTAGCATTATTTTGTACACACTATTAATGTCTCATGATCTTTTGCCTTCTATGCCATGGTCCCACAAGTATGTTGTCTCTGTTCACTCCTCACTGTATTTGTGGAAGTTGGAAGCAAATTAAATTAGAGACCAGTTTCATCCCAGTTGCAGGGTCATAACTTTCTTGAACCTCTTAACTTCTCACAAATTTTCTCAAGATCAACATCACCAGCCTCTCCATGTAGACACACTTTTGCCACACTTCCTGACTTTAGTCCACCAACCATTTAGTGCTTTGGAGTTGATTTCACTAAGTGATTTGGCCACTCCTTCAGCATAACTTTGATCATTCTGGGAGAAGCGTAGGTCTGTTTGAAAGCAGTGTTACAAAGGCAACAACTTTCTCTTTGATTGCACCACACATTGAGACACAATTACGGTTGAGATCACCTGATGAAATGAAGAGTTGCTGTCTGATAGCCTCAGCATTCCAGAGTGATTATCTTTGACAAACTGCTTTGCTATCTGTCTATTCATGACAAAGTTCTGCCTTCAGAATTAGTTTTACACCCTCTCCTTTTTGCCTCTTCATTGATTTTGACCTCTGTTTAAGAGAAGGTTCAACTCTAGGTTTCTTTGCCAGAATCTGAGCCAAAGTAAGTTTCTTTCCCTTGCATGAAGAAGACCCTTTGAAATGACATGGTAACTGCCTTTGGCCCATGATGATAAACAAGTTGTTTCAATTAGAAACTAGAGCACATGTATGTAGCTAGGGTGCTACCCACCTTTAAATGTACAGTATGTCCTGCTATGATAGTTCACCTACAAGTGGCAGTAGTTTAAGTGGAGTATTACAGGTATTGGACTACTAAAATCTCTATGTGTTCTCACTTCCTGAATGGAAATTTGCAATTGCCAATTTATAAGAGTAATCCCTCTTTTGAGAGACCCTGATATATAACGGTCTTGCGAAAGAGGTGGTCTTCCACTAAGGTGGATGGGGTAATAGGTGGGACAAAATAATATTACCTATGGCAAGTACATATATACGATAAATACAATAAAATGTGCATGCAATTATATTCGTTTACTTTGTACAAACAGGTTAGTTTTGCTTTTTTGTCATCTGCCTTAGTCCCCTCTACAATAGTTTAACTCTTATATCAGCTCCAACAACTCTGTCTTCTCAAGAACAAAATTTTGCAATTCATAGTCATATTTGGTTGCAATTTTGATGTCTACATCTGATGTTCTCTCTAATTCATCACCCTTTTCATCACACTTATTTTCTTTTTCCTTTTCCTCCCAGATGGTAGCCAGCAAGTTTTCCTCCAATATCCTTTTCAAGGGTTTCGATATGCCGTGGTTACTAACTCTTGATCCGAGTTTACATACTCCTGCCAGGTCATGCCAGTTTCGAACAATATGGTTTATAGCTAGGACTCCACCTCACTCATAAACGATGCAATCAACTATGGTGTCCAGAAATCCACAGTTGGCAAAACATTTCTCAATAGTCATGGAATGCACTGTATCCCATTTTTTAACCACATGATCTCATGCAAATCATTTATTTTCTTTGCCAGCACAAGTGCATGGCAAAAAGCTGCCTCCTCTAATTGGTTCTAACATTTTGAATAATTCCAGCATCACAAGGCTGAAATCTAGAGGTAGTGTAGAGAGGAAGAAACACTAGTTTAGCAATGATCTGTGTGTGCAGTGCAGTTATCCTAAGATCGATCTGCTCTACACTATCATTTTATAGTTAATCTTGTCAAGCAAATTCTCAAACAGGTCACTTTTCACCAGCAGTTCACCAGCAGCTAAACAAAAGAGAGGAAATGAAAGTTGTCTATAGAATGTGAAAACATGTAAGATCAATGGTAGGCTTTGCAAGCAACCTCTATATACTGACTTCTAGCTATTTAGTTATACTTTTGTCTTTCTTATTTTGTTGTGTTTTTCATTTTTATATAATAAATAATAATAATAATAATAATAATAATAATAATAATAATAATAATAATAATAATAATAATAATAATAGTAGTAGTAGTAGTAGTAGTAGTAGTAGTAATAATAATAGTAATAAATAACAATAATAATAACAACAACAACGATAACAACAACAACAATAATAATAATAATGTAAAAAATTAATGATGCTTTAAGTTTTCTTTCTTAATCAGCTTTTTTGTATTTAGTGTCATCATTTCAACTGAAAAACTTTGGGTCTTTTTTTGCCAACATTTCATTCAGTCTTCACCAAATTATTTCAGTTGAAGCGTCAGCACTAAAAACAAAGCAATCTGATTAAAAAAGAAACCTTGATGTCAGCATATAAGTATGCAAAAAAAAATTGTGGAGTTTTATGGCTAAAACCTTTCCTCTTTAGTTCTCTCATTAGCTTTAATCTAAAGTGTTTTTTATGTTATCAGCTAAGTAATGAGATGCCCACTACACAATGGGATGAATAGTAAGTATGAAACATGGCTGTGAGAGAAGGTTTTTTAATTTTAAGTTAGACATAATTTGCGGGTGTACTATGAGTGAGGTCATCAGTGCTTTCTGAGATCAAACATTGTCTGAGTGGAGTGGAAGACCTTGTAGAATCTAACAAGAACTTCAGACACTGAGTGAGGTTCATCAGGAAGTACTTGCTAGCTGGAGAAATTATCCAAGTACTGAAGGGAAGAACATGCTATAACTGACAATAACAAATTTCTTTTAGATACTATTTTGCTCACTTGATCTGCTTGTGTTTAGTGTATGTGTTCTCCATCATTAGCAAATCTCTCCTCTATGAATATGGTTATTCAGTTGCACTTTTCACTTTGTCATACAGTTGCCTGACCGAGTGGTACCCATGATTGGCAGTAGATGCAAATATTTATGTTTTGTCTTGCCAAGTTTGACAATTTCTAACCTCATGTCAAATGGTAACCATTCCATACTGGATCAAGTTGAGGAACTTAGTAGTTATGTCATATGAATGAAACCCTGCCATGAAAGCAAAGCTATATATTAACTGCAAGCATTCAATGTTCTTGTGCAACTCATCATATTTGGTATCTTATGCCCATTTTTTCTCAAAATTATTGTTATTATTATTATTATTGTTGTTGTTGTTGTTGTTGTTATTATTATTATTATTATTATTATAATTATATTGTTGTTGTTGTTGTTATTATTATTATTATTATTATTGTTATTATTATTATTATTATTATTATTATTATTACTATATCACTTTCTCAATAATCAACTTCAAATTGTATTCACTCGACGTTTCGACTAGATGCTCTAGCCTTCATCAGAAATAATGAGACACTAAGGCTCATAAGCCTGCTATATACCGGTAGATAGCTAGCTATTCACCACTTGCCAGTGCATCTGCCCACCATGTGAACCAGTGCACAAGCCTAGCACATGCACAAAAATAAATAAATTATCTTGATGTTCACTCCTCTGATAGTTTCCCCTATATAGTATTTCCCACAGCTACAACGGAGATGGTACACAACACATGAGTGCATATTATGGTAAAACATCCTTCACTCTGCTCAGTTCTGTCCTGAGTTCTTCCCGATCTGAAGACGACTTTGATGTTGAATGTCCTGCAGACCTTCCTGATATCTTCACTCATATCTTCACTCATCCCTGCTGCATAAGGAATTACTACCACAGGATCCGACCATTGCCTGTGCTGGTGTACTCATCTACCTTTTTGCATTTAGAAGTATCTGCAGACAAAAGGTTGATGACTGCTTGCAGATAACTGTTCTCTATAAAGACCTTATTCAAATGATGTTATTCCTTCCAAAGGTCCTCCTTCTCAGTGACTACTCTTCTGGCTCTATCATACAAACACGTCACCACTCCTCTTCTGACATGGATAGGATGATATGATCTATAATCAAGGTACCGGTTGGTTTTCTGTAAATGGTTGCAGTTACCTTCCATCTTCCTTCCTGTGTATGTGGCAATCCAGAAAGGGCAACGATCCATCCACTGGAAGCTGTATGGTAAACTTTATGGATAACATGAGATTGTTTAACAACTCCTTCACTTCCCTTCTTCACAATGCAGAAGGTATCACCCACGTACCTCTTCCAAACCCTTGGCTTCAGTGGGGCGGTTGTGAGAGCTAATTCCTCAAAGAATTCCATGTATAATTGGCTACCACTGCAGATACTGGAGAGCCCATTGCTGCACCCTCTTTCTGCTCGTAGTATTTTTCTTGATATCTGAAGTAGGTGGATTTCAGGCACAACTCCAACAGTTCAGAAATCCTGACAGCACCTAGTGTAGTCCTCTCACACAAGCTCTCATCTTTCGTCAACATGGCTGGGACAGTTGTGAGTGTCAATTCCTCAAAGAATTCCATATAAAGTTGGCGCCCACAGAGAAGAGCGAGAATATGAACGAGAAAAGGAAAGAGAGAGAAAGCGAGAAAACGATGATAGGGCTACCACTGTAGATACTGGAGAGCCCATTGCTGCACCCTCTTTCTGCTCGTAGTATTTTTCTTGATATCTGAAGTAGGTGGATTTGAGGCACAACTCCAACAGTTCAGAAATCCTGACAGCACCTAGTGTAGTCCTTTCACACAAGCTCTCATCTTTCGTCAACATGGCTGTGAGTGTCAATTCCTCAAAGAATTCCATATAAAGTTGGCTACCACTGCAGATACTGGAGAGCCCATTGCACCCTCTTTCTGCTTGTAGTATTTTTCTTGATATCTGAAGTAGGTGGATTTCAGGCAATTCCAACAGTTCAGAAATCCTGACAGCACCTAGTGTAGTCCTCTCATACAAGCTCTCATCTTTTGTCAACATGGCTGTTGTGAGTGTCAATTTCTCAAAGAATTCCATATAAAGGTTGACTACCACTGCAGATACTGGAGAGCCCATTACTGCACACTCTTTCTGCTCTTCTGCTCGTAGAATTTATTTTATTAGTGTTGTTGTTGTTGTTGTTATCATTGTTGTTTAAAAAAAAATTCTTATTATTATTTTATTTACTTTTTAATTATATAATATTTAAAAAATATTATAAAACAATTATTAATTTTTATTCTGTTTTGATGTTTATATTATTTCTAGCTATTATTATCTTAATTTTATTTTTTCATGTGTGGTTCACATGCTGGAAGCATGTGCCAGAGTGTGGTTTATATCAGCTAGCTACCAGTATATAACAAGCTCATGCGAGTCTTAGCATCTCATTATTCCTGGTGATAGCTAGAGCATCTAGTAAAAACATCGAGAGAATAAAATGATTACTGAGACGATAATTGTAATTTGGTTATGTTTACTGAGAGTTCATTGACAATTTAATCATATTTAGAATACTGATGGTACTAATACTTCTGGCGGCAGTGACTCCATGTGCTCAGTACCATTTCAGTATGCTAAGAACAGTGATATCTGCCGAAGAGAATTTGTCAACATTCTTACATCCTCCAACTGTTCACTTGATCCAGAGGGAAATGTTTTTGTTGTGAGGAATGAAGAAACCACAGCTACACAACTGATTCAAGGACTTAAAACTTTTGGAGCAAGTACTGAATGCATAAGTAAAGCTGTTCCATTTTTGTGCCTGCATTTGTTTGGGTTATGTGGTGGGTCAAGGATATCAATCCAGCCTACCGCTGGTCAGTGTGAAGAGATCAGAGACACACTGTGCCAACATCAGTGGATGCAAGTTCAAAGACATGGCACTGCCCTCCCAGCCTGTGCGATGTTTCCTGCTGAGGCTTCATTCTGTCCTGCACTAAATGAGGGTCTCTCTACAACTATAACAGGTTTGCATATTTATTTACATTATTGTATGCATAGCTAGGTGTGTTTTAAGGAGCAGTTGGGTAACCTGTTTTGAATTTACCCACATAAGTTTTGATATGTAGCTCTGATTATCATTTAAGGATTATTAATTGAGTATCTATATATGCTAGCAGATTAATTTCATGCCACAAAAATATATACAGATAATATGAAGTTTTGATAAAATCATCTGGTGTGGCTAGAGTTCAATGGCATGGTTATATAAACAGATTGTTTTCCAAGCAGACAACAACCTATGAAAAACTCTCATAGATTTAACAATAGTTTGTATACTGTATAATATTTGGTTACCTTTGGGCCTACCCAAACGTCACGTATATATGAGAGTATGTGTGTGTATGTGTTTGTGCATGTTTGTGTGTGTATGTGTGTGTGTGTGTGTGTGGCTTATAGACTCAGTTACTTCTCTGGCCTACCCATATTGCATAAAATATAATATGGGAGTATGTGTGTGTATTATATGTATGCATGTGTGTGCGTGTAGCTTATAGACTCATTTACCTTTGGATCTTCCCATGCATGTGGCATATAATTGGAACAGGTATATCTCAGGAAGATTTTGGACCTGTTTTAGGCTATTTGCCATGCTTCCTGGCCATGCCTTGCCCCCTAAGCTTCAAAACTGCCTTAAGCCATGCAGGCCACATACAGGGTCGGTACTGATGTGCTTATAGACAAAGTTTGATTGTGTGCAAATGTAAATAAGTACTATGAATAAGGGAAATCATAAACCATATAGAGATCCTCAACATTAATGCAGCAGGAATGTAGTCAGTGAGACTAGTATCATTTATGTTCACTTTAAACCCTTAACCATTCTCTCCCACCAGCATGCCCAACACTCCCCTACAAGCCATAACCCTCACCGTATTTATTCTTCTAAAGCAGAACAACAAAACTCATTACACCGGCCAGAATATATTTTGCCTCTTTGTGTGTTATAAGTGTGCATGTCAATGTTTATTCAGACAAATTGATCGGAAACATTGATACATGCTGTCACAAAAAAACACTGCCTTCACAAAGAGCTGATAACTAATTTAGCCCTATTGCCGAAGTTAGGATGTTCTATTTTTTCCCTGGAAACATCTATTTTGTTTGCATGTAGGTCAGAGGACTCCATTCAGTCTACCACTAGTCACTAGTAAGTGTGAAGAGGGAAGATCCAGGTGTAGGAGATCTGGATCTGGAACACACCCTCCCCCACTTTCTATCCCCATCCAATTGTTATAGAAACTCATGGTCTAAAATTGGAGTCCAAGTACATTGAAACCAGAAAGATGTGAAATTGTGCCATTTAAAGCCGACTTGATGTGTAAAACAATTAATGTAGCTTGTGTTAGTCAATAATTATCTTTGTCAATATGTGAAGTTACTACCTCCTTTGAAGATCAGCCCGCATCTTCATTCAGCAGGCCTCACCTGTTAACTAATTATAGCTCTGCCTAATTCAGGTCACACAATTTCTGGTTATGCTGAGCCTTCACAAACCAAATAGCTATTTGTTTATTCATGAATACTTGCTTATTCGTCAAGATAAGTAATAGATACACCAATAAGCTAGAATGTGTACGTGAATGTAAGGCAACACCAGGGTGTAAGTGTTCTAAAAACATTATTGTTATTTTTGTCATCTTGCATTTTGTCAGGTGTATTGGTTTTGCTCTTTACATTTTTTCCCCTGACTAATGTAGAAAAGTATCCAAATGGAACCATAGTTGCACTTCTGGAATGCACTGAAGATTTTTACCGAGAAAATGGTTCAAATATCTGTATACCAAGTTGTTACACCTGGACTCAAAACAGCAAAGGATTGAACATAACAGGAGATGTGATCACCTTAACCGCTATATTCATTGGCTTCCTAGCTGCTCTAGCAGCAATTATAATATCTTGTCTGGCACACAAGAGAATGTGAGTTAGTTTTAAAATATGGAGTCTGATGATGGCTTTGCTAAGCTTTGTGTTGTGTTGCATTATGTTCCACTGAAGCATGTTTTATTGCATTGTCTAGTTCACAATATAACATTGACTTTGATCTCGACTCCACCATCAATGGAAACAACATCAACTAAAGTACAGATTTACACACGTTTATCAAAGGAAAGTTGACTGGGCTATAATAGCTACCTCAACTGCTTGCTATTAGTAGTGCTACAATGCTACTAACTAGGTATACCGCTACATTATCAGAAGGATGTATCTGATGAATTTAAATCACAGATCACATGAATTGTGATGCATAAAAAATTATTAGCCCCTCAAAAAACACAGATTTTGCATAATAATATATGTATGGGGTTGTTTAGCAAGCCCCACTTCAAATATAACCTGCACAAAAACAATACCTTAACAGAGAATATCGCTAACTAAACAATTAATGTTCACCTATTGATTCTTCTAGCAAAAATTTCTTTTGCATGATTTTTTTAGATGGAGCATAGTTAGAATGATCTTATCAATAATCAACCTGGAATTTACTTTCTCAACATTTCAACTAGAAGCTCTAGCCTTCATCAGGATCTCGGTCATTGTAATTTTGTTTAAACTGGGAGTTCATTGAAGGGTAATAGTTACATGAGCCACATGACGAATGATCTAGTCCAGCAGGTCATACATTGGAATTTGTCAAATAAGCCAGACAAAACAAACCTAGCTAGTCTCTCAAGCATGACCAAAGAGCTAGTGATGGTCTTTCATCGGCATTTTGGACATGTTCAGATGGACTTCACTCTTTGAAGTTCAAAATTATTTGGACATCTTTTATTAGCAAAAAAATCCATTTAGTCAAATATAACAATAGGCACACTATATAATATGTTCCCCACTAGCTGGACGTAATCATTGTGTAGGGTGCAATTGACTATCTAATTTTTTAGAACTTCATGTGTCATAGGGAGGAGTTTCATGTGCTAGAAAACTGTGAAAAAGAAGTGACCTGACCTGTAATTTTTTAATGGGCAGAAGGAAGCTCATCATAAATCATAAATTGTATAGTTGCATAAAGGGATAGGAAACATATCATTCACACAATAATGCAATTTTACCCAGAAGTACAGAACTCTGACCTATTGTTGGCCCAATAGTTTGCATCTTTTTCTTGTCCTACTCTGTAAAAGTAAGAAAAACTTGAATGGTGACTTAAATTGCAAAGAACGAAACAATTTGAATGTTTGTTCACTACATATAAACATTCTATTCTAAATAAAAAGTTATATAAATCCAGAGAGACCACAATTGGGTATAAAAAATATTTGCCATTTTGCAACAAAAAGTATTTTGAAGTTTGAATCATATATTGCATTATATAAACTTGGATTTTATACAAGACACATAATTATGAGAGTAGTTATTTTCCCTACTTTATCTTTGGGTTTTTTGTTAACTTGCTTCCTCTCTGATGATGTCCAAAGAGCTTTCTAATGGATCGTAGCATCAGCAGTTGCTTAAGAATGGCTGAACATCAGATGTGATGAACATGGATCATGGTCACATATGTAGTAAGATAAATTTGATAATACAAGCAGTATGCATTATATAATTATATGGACAGTAAGAATGTTATGTGCACAACAGCATAGACAAAATTGTTCCCGCTGTCTGGCAAACTAGTCCTGTTCAGTGGACTGGAAACATAAAAGATCATGTTTTCCCTTCTTCACATCTCATGACAGGTGTTATTCAGAAACAGAACTAAAGTTTTAAGGAGGGCAAATTTTATTAAATATGTTGTGTGAGATTTTCACACACCAAACTAACAATAAGGCTAATTTGTAGCAGAACTGAGGTCATCACTAGTAGTATGGTCTTCAGATTTAGAAAATTTATAAATGACACAGATAGAAATATGTTTTCAACAATCTCTCAGTTGACATTGTAGATAAGATGACTCTCTCTCCATAATCAAATTAAAGAGTGGGCATATTTAAGTTGATCATCAAGAAAGTCCTTGTAAGAAACAGTTTGAAGTGGCTGCTAGTTCCATCCATACCCACCCATCATGTATCACGATTTTGCTGTCCATACAAATAGTTGAGTTTTTAGACTTAGATGCTCAATTTTGGCCTTTTCATGAGAAGTCGTAGAAAATGCATCAACCTTTGATTTACCCTCAGATTTGTATTTAAAAAGAAAATCAAATACATATGTCTACAGGGATAACCCTTTCAATGAATAAAAGCGTGCTAGAAAGGGCTTTCTGGTATATTGTTTTCCAAGTTGCTGAGTTATTGGCATCTGATTTACAACTCCGAAGTAAGAACTACACCAGCTTTAATAGTCAAGTACTTAATAGATATTTACTTTATAGCTGGAAATTTTATGCCGAGGAAATTTTACAGAAGGTCCTTAGACAAAATAAATTATATTTTACGATCTCAGTCATTCCAAGATGTGCAGTGTTTACTGCCTAGACATATGCTTTTCAATTTCTTGTATAGCCATGCAGTGATCCTCAATGTTATCACATCGCTCTATGTGAGATGCCTTAATCAGAAAATAGTTGCCTTGCTAAAGGGAAACCAGCAAACATGTGGGAAAGATCTATTTACTCAGTTTGTTGTCTACAAACTGTAAGCAATAAGATACGTCACATAGTTGCCCCAACTGGAGTTATAGATGATGACTGTTGCAGAAAAGTCAAGTGTGACTTCTCATTAACAAAATACATGCTAGTTCATGGTCATTTGTAGCTCCTGTTCTCACAATACAAGCACTTGAAATAAACTACTTAATTGTGTTCTATGGCACTAGTTCTTACAGCTTGCTAAACTTTAAGATTGCTATTAAAATAAACTTGGATTACAGTGTTTGTTTTTAGGTATATAGCTGTGTTAATAATTGTCTGTTTTTCACTGCAGGCTTGTTTACCCACCTATTTTTATAGTGTACATGACTATTGACGTCTTGGTTGTATGTAAGTGTTTTATGTTGTTGTTGTTGTTGTTGTTATTGTTGGGGTGTTAATATTAATAACATGAACACATTGAACATGATTACCATCACACTATTTCAGCTGTCTTTCTTATGGTTGGCTATATGGATCATGCAAGGCTCTTCTGCTCATCTAGGAGTCTAATTGAAAGCAGGATGGAAGTGACTCCCTTTTGTGTCATTTCAGGTATGATATTCTCAAGTAATCTACTGTATATGAAGTAATCTACTGTATATGAATACATTTTTGGTGTCATAATAACAACTTGGTTCAATGCTAGAGGGTCAATGCTAGAGGGGAGGCAGAATCTTTTGGGATAATTTTTTAATAACTTCTCACATTCTTCAGTGTGTATATACTTCATTATTAATGTAAGCTGTCTGTTTTGGGCAACAAAATATTGTGGGTTGGTATAGGTACTACCATTCCTGTGGAAGTGCAAATATCTCTCAATTTCAGTTGATATAATAACATTAAAATCACCTTCTCAATAATCAACTTCAATTTTTCACTCGACATTTCGACTAGATGCTCTAGTCTCTTCATCTGGAATAATGAGATGCTAAGGCTCACGTGAACCTGGTACATAACCTGTTATATACCGATAGCTAGCTATCCACCACATGCCAGTACACATGCCTAGCACGTGCAGAGGATGTAGGGGGGAAAATAAAAATTAATTAATTAATAAATTTAAATAAATAAATTAAAATTAAAATTAATTAATAAATTAATTAAATGAAATTAAATTAAATTAAATTAACAACAAATAAAAATGTACATAAATAATAAACAAATAAATAAAACAACAATCACATATAATAATAATAATAATAATAATAATAATAATAATAATAATAATAATAATAATAATAATAATAATAATAATAATAATAATAATAATAATAATAATAATAATAATAATAATAATAATAATAATAATAATAATAATAATAATAATAATAATAATAATAATAATAATAATAATAATAATAATAATAATAATAATAATAATAATAATAATAATAATAATAATAATAATAATAATAATAATAATAATAATAATAATAATAATAATAATAATAATAATAATAATAATAATAATAATAATAATAATAATAATAATAATAATAATAATAATAATAATAATAATAATAATAATAATAATAATAATAATAATAATAATAATAATAATAATAATAATAATAATAATAATAATAATAATAATAATAATAATAATAATAATAATAATAGGGTCGGTCGGGAGTTGAACTTGTTAGCTTTTTAGTCATTTATTTATGCTATTTTAGTATTTTTATTTTGGTATTTTTGTAATTGATTATTATATAACTATATATAGCACGAATTACATAGCATGTGTTAATTAGGTGTTAATGAATTAAATTAGGTGTTAATTAACTTGGTATGTTATGTTTGCTCTTTATATAATAATAATAATATATTTTTTAAATTATAAACAGATGATAAATAATTAATAATGATGATAATTAATGATAGTGATATAATTAATTTAATTTTTTTAATAAATAAAAAATAAATAAATAAAAATAAAATAAAAAATAATAAAATAATAATAAACAAATAAACAAATAAACAAATAAACAAATACAAATAAACAAATATAAAATGTAATTATGGTGGTCATGGCCTCAAGTTCAGGCTCTTCAGAGTAGCTCCCCAGCAGCCATGCAAGTCCATTCCACAGTCTCGATTGAACCGCTCACACTTTGGTGCTAGGTTGATGTGCAATGCCTCCTTCACTACAGTTCTTTCTGTCTTCTGTCCTGGATGGTGGCTTCCTCCCACAAAATTGTATGTCCATTATCCTGTGCATGCTCAGCAATTGCAGAGTTCCCTTTGTGACACTTCTACAGGCATCTTGATGTTCTTTCACTCTGGTTTCCAGTCTTCTGGTCGTCTCCCCTATATAGTATTTCCCACAGCTACAAGGGATGTGGTACACAACACATGAGTGCATTTTAGCTGGTAACACATCCTTCACTCTGCTCAGTTGTGTCCTCAGAGTTCTTCCCGATCTGAAGACGACTTTGATGTTGAACTTCCTGCAGACCCTCCTGATGTCTTCACACATCCCTACTGCACAAGGAATCACTATCATAAGATCCTTCTTTTTATACCCCTCATTTTTTGTACTAGTGTATTCATCTTCCTTTCCGTGTTTAGATGTTTATGCAGACGAAAGTTGATGAAGGCTTGTGGATAACCATTCTCGATGAAGACCTTATTCAAATGATGTTCTTCCTTCCAAAGGTCCTCCTTCTCAGTCACTACTCTTCTGGCTCTATCATACAAGCTCTTCAACACTCCTCTTTTGACGTGGATAGGATGATGTGATCTATAATCAAGGTACCGGTTGGTATGCGTGGGTTTTCTGTAGACGGTTGCAGTTAGACTTCCATCTTCCTTCCTGTGTATGTGGCAGTCCAGAAAGGGTAACGATCCAGCCACTTTAAGCTCCATGGTAAACTTTATGGATGGCTTGATGTTGTTCAGATGGTCCAACAACTCCTGCTCACTTCCCTTCTTCACAATGCAGAAGGCATCATCCACGTATCTCTTCCAAACCCTTGGCTTCAGTGGGGCAGTGAGTGCCAATTTCTCAGAATTCCATGTAAAGGTTGGCTACCACTGCAGCCCATTGCTGCACCCTCTTTCTGCTCGTAGTATTTTTCTTGATACCTGAAGTAGGTGGATTTCAGGCACAACTCCAACAGTTCAGAAATCCTGTCAGCCCCTAGTGTAGTCCTCTCACTCAAGCTCTCATCTTTCGTCAACATTTAAAAAATTACTTCAACAGCCTCATCTATGGAAACATTGGAGACACATCAAAACTGACAAGACACTCATCCTGTGCCAAACATTCATCCTGTATACACTTGATAAAATTCCCAGAATCCTTGACATATGTACTTGTATTTCCAGCTAGAGGTCATATCAAATATGCTATGAACTTGTAAAGATTATATGATGGTGCACATATACTGTTACAAGACACAATAGGCCTAAGGGGAATATCAGGTTTATGTATCTTACGGAGCCCATAAATCAGTGGTGGTCTACTTCCAGTGGCCATAATTCCATTGTATAATGCAGTTGTTATTTCTCCCGTCTTCTCCATATTCTTTAACACACAATTCACCTTGCTTTCCTGTGCCTTGGTAGGATCCTTCTTCAGTATTCCATATGTTTTGTTTTCCAGCATTCCCGACCATCTGAACAACATCAGGCCATCCATAAAGTTTTACCATGGAGCTTGAAGTGGCTGGATCATTGCCCTTTCTGGACTGCCACATACACAGGAAGGAAGATGGAAGTCTAACTGCAACCGTCTACAGAAAACCCACGCAAACCAACCGGTACCTTGATTATAGATCACATCATCCTATCCACATCAAATGAGGTGAAGAGCTTGTAGATAGATCCAGAAGAGTAGATACTGAGAAGGAGGACCTTTGGAAGGAAGAACATCATTTGAATAAGGTCTTCATCGAGAATGGTTATCCACAAGCCTTCATCAACCTTTCGTCTGCAGAAACATCTAAACACAGAAAGGAAGATGAATACACCAGTACAGGCAATGAGGTGTCTAAAAAGAAGGATCCTATGATAGTGATTCCTTATACAGCAGTGATGTGTGAAGAGATCAGGAGGGTCTGCAGGAAGTTCAACATCAAAGTTGTCTTCAGATCGAGAAGAACTCTGAGGACATAACTGAGCAGAGTGAAAGATGTTTTACCAGCTAGAATGCACTCATGTGTTGTGTACTGCATCCCTTGTAGCTGTGGGAAATACTATATAGGGGAGACGATCAGAAGACTGGAGACCAGAGTGAAAAAACATCAAAATGCCTGTAGAAAGTATCATAAAGAGAAGTCTGAGCATGCATGGGATAATGGACATCCTATTTTGTGGGAGGAAGCCACCATCTTGGACCAGGCCAGAAGACAGAAGGAACTGCTAGTGAAGGAGCCATTGCACATCGGCACCAAAGTGTGAGCAGTTTAATTGAGACTGTGGAATGGACTTGCCTGGCTGTTGGGGAGCTACTCTGAAGAGCCTGAACTTGAAGCCATGACCACCATAATTACTTTTTTTCTTTTTTTATATATTTTTTGTTGTTGTATTATTATTATTTTTTTCTCTTGTTTATTTTTTTTAAATTTTTTAATTTTTTAAATTTTATTGTTATTATTATTATTATTATTATTATTATTATTATTATTATTATTATTATTATTATTATTATTATTATTATTATTATTATTATTATTATTATTATTATTATTATTATTATTATTATTATTATTATTATTATTATTATTAACAAACAGACATTTACTAAACAGACATGCTATATAGTTATATAATAAATAATAACTACTAATTAAAAATAAATACATACATAAATAACTAAAAATCAACTCCCGACCGACCCCAAAACAGACATGGCATTCCCCCGCTGGACTGCCACTGAGAGACGCTGAAGGAGGTAAGCACGGGCATTCACCTCCCCAGTTCTTTGCCTTATCCAGGCTGAGCTCCTTCAGGAAAGCCATCAACGTGTTCCCGATGACCCTCAGTGACTCGATGGCCACAGGCACAAAAAGTGGCAAGGATCTAGGCTGGCATACTTGGCCACTTTTTTCTCCTCAGCCATAGCAGCCACAGCTCCAGGACCACTCACTGCTGCACCCCGATGCGACTGGGAAAACGTATCTGGACAGGTTGCATCCCATACCAGTTGCTTGCCATTCTTCCATGGCACCATGGTTACCCCATCGGGTCTTTTGTCTTTTCCCATTGGAACGAAAGCGACCCGACGGTTCCAAATTTAAAAATATATATATTTATTATTATTTTTTATTTTTTTGTGTTATTGAAATTTTTTGGTATTATTGTTGTTGTTGTTGTTGTTGTTAATATTTTTTTTGTTTCTTATTTTTTATTATTATCATTATCATTATTATTATTTTTAATTTATTATCTGTTTATTATTTCAAATTTATTATTATTGTTGTTGTTGTTGTTATTATTGTTGTTGTTATTATTATTATATAGTTATTATATTATATAATATGCAATTGCATTTTATTTATTTGTTTATTATTTGTTCATTTAATTTTATTTGTTAATTTGTTCATTTTTATTTTTATTTGTTTATTTAATAATTTTTTATTTGTTATTATTTATTTTTTATCGGTGCACATGGTACTGGCTAGGCGCATGTACTGGCACATGGTGAATAGCTAGCTACTGGTATATAACAGGCTCACTTGAGCCTTAGCGTCTCATTATTCCTGATAAAGATTAGAGCATCTATCAAGTTAATAAAAATTGATTATTGAGAAGGTGATTTTAATTCCCTTATAATATCTTTATATCTTAAAAAAACTGCTGCAGAAATTCTAGGTGTTAGCTTTTCAAGACTCCATCTGCTGGAAATACATTCTGACAGCATATTAAAATTATAGATGTGCGTTAAGTGTTTTGTGGAAGCATACTACATGGAGGAGTTGGAAAAAAATCACGCTTCTAAAAATGTCATTAATATATAGTCATACTAACCGAGCTGCAATGCAGGAGAGATGTGCCAACTCCCCTCCGTGGTATACCTAGATTCAGAATGACTTGCACCCGACCAGTCTAGTGCCATCCATTTTTATTGGAATACTACAATCAATAACACAAAGTGATGCTTTAACATGGACATAAGAAATCAGTTGAGTATTTTTACCTGCAGGTGTGTGTGTGTGGGCAGTTTTATATGTGTAATTCAGCAGAATTGGAATATTATAAGTAACAATACGTGATGAACAGAGAGTGGACTTTATTACTGATTCCACTTGCTAGATTTTTTAAGGCTGATAAAAAAGCTGCAGTCAATGAGCAGATTCCTTATGTAATTATGTTAACACTTTTCCTAGAAGACTATATAGATGTCTTCTGGAAAGAAGAGGATGGAGTGCCCTCTCAAATATAGAATATTAAGGCATAAACCTGGAAGATTCAGTAGCATATTGGATCAAATCGTTGTACATTGTAATTTATTCTGCAGGAATCGTATTCTCCTATGTGTACTGTCAAACAACACTATGGTGGCTATTCTATATAACTACTCTCTTTTGGCAAGTTACATTTCCATTCCATGCTCACACCTTTGAAGCAACTGGCAAGAACAAGTACATTCACATGATATGCATCACTCTTGGAATTTTACTTCCATTAGTCCCCATTATAACTATAATGGCTGACTTTATGGTGGATCTTCAGAAACAAAATTATAATTCCACCTCCCAACTTAGGAACAGCATGTTCTTGTCGGGAGGACTGGGATTTAAACCTAGAACATATCCTACTTCTGTGTGTTTTGGAGCAGATCCAGATGCATTTTTCTATGGTGTGATCCTGATGGTAAACTTCATCATGGCATTTGGATCATCCCTGCTCATCATCATATTCTACTCTATACACAAAGCCCACATCAAAAGAAAGGAAATGCAGGTTACTAAACAATAATATTATTAGCATGATATATAATTCATATTGTGAATAGTATTTATTTTTTCCCTTCATATATATAGTCAGAGGTCAACAATGGAAGATTAGGACATCAATTCTCATTTGGAAAAGCTGAGAAGAAGCTACTCACTGTGCTCTGCTACTATGTGGTATTAGTTATTATGGCCCCAATACCATTATCTTTGGGTACTCGAAATTTGGCACAATTTTGGGACAGTTTGCAAAACTACTTTTACTGTGAGCAGGGAGATCATGATCCAAGCAACCCATGTAGTCGTTCTGATATTGAAACCAATGGCTTTGCATTATTTGGAATTTTGACAAGCATCTTGCCACCCTTGTTTCCAGTTATGAACCTGATGTATGCTGTGAATATTCAAGAACTAAAGAAAGTGTGGGAGCAGGTTCATGGTGCATACATGACCCGCTAACATTACTGACATTTCTACTACAAGAAACACTTCTGATATAGTATATTGAAGGTTGTGTGCAACTACAGTTTGTTGTATTTATACTTTTGTAGAACCCTCTGACTCCTACTCTAAATAGTGGTAGCCAAAACTACACTAAAAATATCATTTTGGCAGCTCTTAGCATTCCAAAAACACTCCATGCAGACATAAATCAAGGTAGTAAACTGTTAGCCAAAAAATGTGAAATTCATCTTCAAATATCGATCATCTGTCTATTTTTAATCTAAATAATTTGTAAACAATATATGGGCATTTTACTAATAATGACTGCAAATTTTTCAAACATTGCAAAAAGTAATCTTCAAAACTACCGAAATTAGTAAAGATCATCAATACAATAAACATGCTCACATATGTGTATACAAATTGAGGTCAGCTGAGCTGATTCAGCATCTGCTACACACTTTTGCTGCATGGAAGTAAACCGGTTTCCGAGAAATTTATTCAGTTTACACAAACCTTCATCATTTTTCTTTTACAATCATAACTCTACTGAATTGACTTGCCAACAACTTTCTCCTGCTACAAAGTAACTGCCTGCTTATACTATCTAATAGCTGCGAATCAGGCACACAGTGTTTTTGCTCCAATTACAGCTGATTGTCACTTTAGCATTTTAGACTACTGCAACATTTTTAGTATTACTACTTCGTGTGCAGGAATACAAAAATTATGGTTTAGTCTATTAGTTGGTGGCAGTCCAGTTTTAGCACTCACCTAGGTTGGTGTTGAATAAACGAGAAGCAAATTTGGAGGCTTCATCTTCTTTAGGTTTAACACCAACCAAATGTTTATAGAAATGCAAGGCATTGATTGGCGAGCAAAGGCATGATGGAGAGAGTGAAAGAGGCAAAGACAAAAATTATTTTGAAATCCTAATATTGTTAGTTTGTCACCCAGTATGTTGCTAGGAAGTTGATGATTGGATATGGTTGATACTGAAAACTGGGTTTAAAATTAATGTTTTGCTTACAGATTCTGATCTGGTGCAGGGTTGAACAAACTAATGGCCTGCAACATTATGGGATGGCAAATTCAGAAACAGAAATGTTGCTTGTGGAAGTGTGGCTATGAGAGGGATTTTGAAAAAGGACTTGAAAGTACTTCCCCTAAGATGGGAAGTACACTACACTAATAAGAGTGAGCCCATCAGGCATGCTTTCTGTAGGGATCTCTCTAACCACATAGCTACTAAAAAGAAGACCATGTAGAAGCTGACAAGAACTTTTTAAAGAAATTTTCATATTTCAGTATGCTCTCAACATGAGTGCACTTCTTTTCTATTGACCAGTTATCCTTCCTACAGCTATGTGGCCAGTTCTCTATCCATTGAGAAGTGCAGTGCATTTCTTTACCTTATCAAGAGTTTTGCTAATTATGAAAAATATGGTATATCACACCTCTATGGCCATAGGTGGAGGAATTCTCAGCATATTAAAGAAAATAATAATCATGTCCTATGAATTTTTTTCCCCCCCAAATGCCTTCACTGTGGAACTCATTGCCAGATGACAAGACACTGCATTTTTAATATTTCACGATTCTTTTTTTGTTTGATTGATTTTTGTCCTAACATTTAATGGTAGGGTTCATTCAAGAGGGATTTCACCAGCCAAGAGTAAGGATTAAGAGAGTTTAATTTCAAAGATGTAAAGTATGCTGATTTCGGGATGCTTGAATACAGTGGTTGAAATTATTTTAAAGAGTACAATTGCAGACATTCACTTCTGAAATCAAAGAGAGTCTAATGAATATATTATTAATTATAACAAATTATCTAAATGGTCTATATACTGGCTGATGAAATTAGTTCTCATTATGTTAGCAAGAAATTACCAAACCTTTTAGGTGTGTGACGAATGAAGTCATACTATTTGAGGTCAACCATAAGAGCAGTTGAATCATTTGATGATCTTACACATGCACAAGGAGGCTGACAAACTGGATTGTAGCTAATGAGTTTGTAAGTAATAGTAAAAATAGCTACAGGATTTCAGGCACATCTCAATAAAATGCCACATGAAACCACCTTCATTATAAATGTGTTTGTGTTTTTTCTTTTCGGGGGGTGGAGTAGGGGTGGATTCATTTTTATGGTGGGGGATGGAGATGGTTAGGGGTCACTTTTTCCGCCCAGTAACTGGCCTCACCGATCAAAAGAGCTTTCTCCACCCCTTGTATATAATTATGGCTCTGGCATGTTGCTGAATAGAGTAGCCATATCAGGATGAAACTTCAGCATCCTTTTCTTACACAAGCAGCATTCTCCCCAGGATATGTGGAAGAACATAACCATTTATTGACTATGCTGTCCATTCTCAGCCATCTTGGAGGTGACCAATGCATTTTTGAATATGTGAAAGTAAGGTGCATAGATAGATACATAGATGCATTGTGAGACAAATATGCCAGACGTGCCAATTTCCAGCATTGTATTTAGTAAAGGGTCTTGCTTTACAAACATACAAGTGTATTTGGCAATCAACAATTATTATTGTTATTATTATAATGTTACTATATTATTATTGTTGTTGTTTTATATTCTTATTATTATTGTTGTTGTCCTTATTATTGTTATTGTTATTATTGTTATTTTTATTGTTATTTGTCATCACATCATCATGATCATCATCATCATCATCATCATCATCATCATCATCATCATCGTCATCATCCATCATTATTATTATTATTATTATTATTATTATTATTAATATTATTATTATTATTATTAACAAAACATTATTATTATTATTATTATTATTATTATTATTATTATTATTATTATTATAATTATAATTATTATTATTATTATTATTATTGTTGTTATTATTATTATTATTATTATTATTATTATTATTATTATTATTATTATTATTATTATTATTATTATTATTATTATTATTATTATTATTATTATTATTATTATTATTATTATTATTATTATTATTATTACCAAAACATTATTATTATTATTATTATTATTATTATTATTATTATTATTATTATTATTATTATTATTATTATTATTATTATTATTATTATTATTATTATTATTATTATTATTATTATTATTATTATTATTATTATTATTATCAAAACAAAACCATTATAGGGCAAGTTGTATAACAGAAAATAATAAACATCTCTAGTGGATCAACTTGAACCCAGCATAGCCACAGGGTTTCCAAGCTGGACAAAATTATCTGAAGAAGAAAATAATGAGAACATGGTTCCATCACACTTATCTTTTAGATGGTCACCCAACTCCGTATAAAACAAAGATGCCTCTATACAATGGGAACTAAAAAATGGGTAAAAGCAATTGCAATGACCTTCGCAATTACAATGACCTCCTCAATAATCAACATGAATTTTACTCCCTCAACGTTTCGATTAGATGTTCTATCCTTTATCAGGAATAATGAATTGCTAAGACTCGTGTGAGCTTGTTATATTACTGGTAGATAGGTATTTACCATGTGATACAAACTACACCCTGGCATACACATCCAACATATGAACCAGATGTTGGTAAAGATAATAATTGACTAGATGCTCTGGCTTTCATCAGGAATAATGACTAGATGCTCTGGTTTTCATCACGAATAATGACTAGATGCTCTGGCTTTCATCAGGAATAATGACTAGATGCTCTGGCTTTCATCAGGAATAATGACTAGATGCTCTAGTCAATAATAATATATAGGGGCAAAATACACATGCAAATCAATATAAATTTATAACATAGAACAAAAAATAACATTTTTTTATAGAAAAACAGCAAACGAACATAAAAATACATTTAGTCGAAACATCGAGAAAATGCAATTTCAAGTTGATGGGTTATTGTTGATATATGTAAATAGAATACAAAACTAATAACTAATTAATAAATACATACATACATAAATTACTAAAGCTAACTACAAGTTCAAATCCCGACCAACCCCCAAGCAGATAAGGTATTAACCCTCTGGACTGCCACTGAGAGACGGTGTGGGGGGTGAGCACGGCATTCACCTCTCAAGTTCTTTGCCTTATACTGATGCTGAGCTCATTCAGGAAAGCCATCTACCTGGCCTCAATGAACCCTAAAGACTCGATGGCCACGGGCACAAAAAAATGGCATGGATCCAGACTGGCATACTTAACCACTTCCTTCTCCTCTGCCATAGCAACCATGGCTCCAACACTACTCACTGCTGCACCCAGATATGACTGGGCAAGCGTATCTGGACAAGTCACATCCTACACAAGTTGGTTGCCATTTTTCCATAAATGGTTACCCAATTAGCCAGAACAAAACAGCTTTTTCAGTCAGAACAAAAGAGACCCGGTGGTTCCAGCCTGGAAGGGACACCTGCAGATACCAATGCTCAAAAGAGGATGTCATTTATGGTATGACGATAGAAACGTCCTTCACTTCTCTAGCAGCTAAGACCATATGGCAAGACTATCCACTTCAGCTCCCCAGTGCTGGCAGTTATGAGGACGACACAAAGTGCAGCCCAAGCAGAGAACCATGGCAACCTGATGGTATCGCCATCCATCCTCAAACTGAGGAACGAGATGGGGAGGGCATTTACCCATCTTTCACTGAAACAGCCAAAAGCCAGGCTCGAGCTAGAACATCAAGAACAAAGATTCCATGGACTTTGATACCATGCATGCATCCCAGGACTTCTGGAAGCATGCTAATTGACCAGATGGTTGGTGATTGCCGTGATCCATAGATCATGCTGAATGAGAATCATCCATAAAAGGGAAGGGAGTGAAACAAAATGAGGTGGAATAAGGTTTGGACCAAGTCATGAGTGGCATCAGCTGAGGCCAAGAAGGCAAGCTGCATTGCACTCCTGATTTCAAGACCCCCTACCCAAACAGGAGAGTGCCCTGCAACCAATAATAGACATCTTCAGAGAAATTAATGTTAGTAAACAGCTCACAGTTGACTTGAGACTCTCATCATAATCTATTAGGGAAGGAGAGAGAAAACATGGAGAAGTCCTGAGGATGTACAACTTAGGAATAAAAAATGAATTATGCAGTGGGATTAAGGCATTCTGAGCACTGAGACTGTCCCCGGCACTGATTTTGTCCAAAGTTGAGACAGAATCCTAGCTACCCAGAGGAGAACCCAGGAGACGGGCATAAGAGGGATCAACCACATGAGCTCCTGGGATGAGCATAAGATGATTCCTCTAGAAACTGTGTCATGGCAAATGATCTCATATTTGTCATTGTTCAAACCCAATCTTTTCAGTTTGTTTGATGAGCTCAAGATCATAAATTATATCTTCAAGTGAGCCCCTGTCAGAGAAAGCCATGACAGCTGTTAGAGAGGAAGCTGTTAAGGGGAAACATGTCGGAGGGAAGTAGATAGTACACTACCACATTTACAAACTATACACCCACAAGTGGCAGGACAAAACCACCAACTTATAACCAAAAACACAACTATGGATCATCCCACTTCAACAGTGGAGACCCTGATTGGTTAGAAAAAGCAACTCCTGATTGGTCAGATCAGTCTCTGGGGAGAATGATCCTAGGCGCAAAACAAGAGAAACCGGCTGCCTATAAAAGAACAAGAGACTTCGAAAGAAGAGAGAGAGAGAGAAGGAGTAATCAACAAAACTGGAGAAAGAAGGAAAACCCCTCAATGAACTAACTCCCCAATGAACTGAAGAGAGACTCAGAACTGAGCTGAGCTGGCTCTGTGTAATATATATATAGGTGTGTGTATATATATATATAATTCGGCAGTAAACAATAGGAGTAATGATGTATTGATAGACATTGTGGTCGTATACATCATTTTGTTATTGTTGATTATAATCAACTTACCTTATACAGAAAAGGAGGGCAGAGGTCTAGAGAGAGAGAGAGAAGACTCTGGTTGATTATATACTTGGTCTAGATAAGGATATTGTGAGAGAGAAGCAATAGTAAGGTCTAGGTGTCAAAGAAAGCGAACCAGGAAAGAGAAGTCGGGCTGAGACTTTTTCTGGAGAATTATATTGTTAGGAAGTATTATTCCAAGAGTGGGAAGAGGGTTCGCCTTTCTAACACTGGTGGCAGTGGTGGGATTTCGCTGTAATAGGAAATCCTGGACCCAGGCTGTTGTCTAAAGAGATAATAGGTTATAGCAAGCTAACAAGGGGAAATAGTCCAGGTGTGACACCTAGAGGATTTGTTGAATCAATAACCTTGCTGGGAATTATTATCATTTCTTTTTGGTTTGAGTTGTTGTAATTGTTGATTGGTTATCTTGTCTGTATTGCCTTCGATAGGATGTCAAAGGAAAGACGAGCAATGGAATCACGAAGGATCCCAACCCGTGGAAACCCTGACTTGCCGACAACCCAACCTAACCCTCTCAACGTGACCAAATGGGGTGATTTATACTCCAGATGCAGAGGTTGGAGGAAGCTAAAGATGCGAGGGAGGAGCTACGTGTGCAAAGAGCAGAACGGGAAGCTCAACAAGCCACTGCTGCGTGGGTGGCTCGAATCCTCGACTGCTGCAGTGCAACCACAGCCACTAGCAGTTCCACTACCTACACCGGTACCCATCCAAAAATTCCAGGAGGGGGACCGATGATATGGGGGCCTTCCTGCCCATGCAGGTCGATGGCCAGAGGAACACTGAATTGTGTTCCCTCAGAAATTCACTGTCTGGGGCCGGTCTGACAGCAGTTGCTGCCATGTCAGCCGACCAGCAGGCAGACTATGAGGCTGTGAAAGCAGTACTCCTGAGCGAATACCGGATTTCAGCTGAGACATACCGAAGAAAAACCTTAAAAAACCCCTTCGATTTCCAGCTATGGCTCAGACAGCATCGACAAAGTTTTCGTCAATGGTTAGCAGCATCCCTGGGTGATGCAGAGACGACCTTCCTCCTAGAAGTAACTCTGAAAAGACTACTTCGTTGGCTCGAGGTTCAAATGCGAAATTTGAACCACCAAACTTACGAGGATTGAGACACCTCACCAACCAAAAACCCATACGAAAGGAAGGAGACTTGCCTCCAAGAAGGCCAGAAAACAGGGAACGATTCCGACCCCCACCTACCAAGACCCCAAGGCGAATGCGAGTTCCTGAACCGAGACGATTCGAGATGGGAACACCCCCATGAACCCCGTTTCTCCCAGCCAAGGACATCGAATGTTTCCGCTGTGGAAAGAGGGGACACATGCTATGTGACTGTAGAGTCAAGATGGAGAATGCCCACTTTGGTCACAGCATGCACATCCGAACCGACCTCCCAAAGTGAACCAAAGCAGTACAAATCAATGGAAAACCAGTGACAGCACTTCTTGACACAGGTTGTACGAAGTCAAATGTGCACCCAAGGTGCGTACGAGCCAAGGACCGACTAACTTGGAAGATTCTGTACACCACTGCAAGTTCCCAGAAGACATAGTTTCTGGCAGTCCGAATAGAGCAACAAATTGATGGGAAGACTCACGAGTTGGCAGTGGGCATGTCAAAGAACATCAACGTTGACGTGCTTCTGGGGCAAGATGTCCCAAGGTTTCGAAAACTACTACGCGAAGCACTCGAGGAGGATTCGACACAACAACCAGAAAAGGAGACGAATCGAGCCATGGTGGCCACGAGGGCCCACACAAAAAGGATCGAGGATCTAGAACAAAAGGAGTCAGGGTCTTTTGGTAAGAAAAACATTTAATAAGGGCGATACTAACGTACTTGTAGTTCCCACAGTTTGCAGGACTGAGCTATTAAGGATGGCCCACTGTTCACTAACAGCGGGACACTTTGGACAGGCTCGTACGCTGTACACACTCAGGAAGCGGGTAGACTGGCTACACTTGGTTAGTGATGTGAAAAACATGTGTGAATCGTGTTCTGTATGCCAACGCGATGCTCCCCTCAAATCCTTACCAGTGATGAAAGTGCCATTCAGGAGGGTTGCCATGGACATTTTCGGATCACTCTCTAGGACATTGACTGGGAACAAATACGTACTTGTTCTCATGGATTACGCGACTAAGTGGCCGGAGGCATTCCCCATCAAGAATGTCACCATGGAGTCTGTCATCAATTGTTTGGTAGAGGTAACATCATGGTTGGGGGTACCTGAGGAGATCCTTATGGCCAACTTTATCTCCAAAACTATGCAACAATTTTGTTCCATTACAGGAATCAAGCAGATCACAACCTCTTCCTACCATCCACAAACAGACGGCATGGTCGAACAGTTTAACTCGACCATGAAGCGGCTCCTCAGGAAGTTCACCCAGAAGAATGTCAAGGAGTGGGACCAGTGTCTTCCGTTCATTCTGTGGGCGTATCGTGGAACAACCCACAAGTCCACTGGTTTCTCTCCATATGAACTATTATTTGGGAGACAGATGCGGATGCCCCTTGACATACTGCTGGATCACTGGCTGGACAAGGAAGAAAAGGATGACATTGACGTCGTGGAGTACCTACAGCTTTTAAGGAAAACGATTGCAGTCATACGAGAGATTGCTCAAACTACAGAAGAGGAGGCCAAACATCAACACAATAAGTACTATGACCGTCGAGCGACCGATCGCAACTTTGAAGAAGGAGACCATGTACTTGTGTTCAGGCCTCGGAAACAAAATAAGATACTGTGCGAGTGGAAGGGACCAGCACAGGTTACCCGGAAGCTATCAGAAACAACCTATGAAGTTGACATGGGTGAAGACATGAGGAAGATACGAACCTTCCACATCAATGCCCTAGAGCGATGGAATGCCCCCGACGCAGCCATTTTTTCGCGATCGACGAAGAATCAGATGACCATCTTCAGGAAGACGGAGATCAAAAAGAAGTCAACCTAAGTCCACAACAGATGGAGGAATTACATGACTTGAAAGCCGACTTTGAAGATGTAATTAGTAACATACCAGGCCGAACTCACCTGGTACAGCACGAGATCTCTGTAGCGGATGCAAGCCCGATCAGACTGCCTCTGTACCACCTTCCTCAACGCAAAGAAATTAAAACCTTGCTCGAAAGAGGTATCATCAAACCTTCCAGAAGTCCCTGGGCAGCACCCATTGTGTTGTCCCAAAGAAGGACGGAACGAAATGCTTATGCGTGGATTATCGCAAGCTGAACCTCGTAACTCGGCCAGATCCCTACCCCATCACATACATTGAGGATCTGATTGACAGGATTGGAAGAGCTAGTTTTATTACATCTCTTGATCTCACGAAAGGGTACTGGCAGGTGCCAGTTGCCAAACCCCAGACGGCTTTCATTACACAGTGGGGGAAATACGAGTTCCAGACTATGCCTTTTGGTTTAGTGGCAGCCCCAACAACGTTCCAACATCTCATGGACCGGATACTCGATGACACCCATCCGTTTGCAGCGGCATATCTCGATGACATCGTTATACAAAGCGACACTTGGGAACAACACCTCGCCCATCTGAGAGAGATTTTCGCAAGACTACGAGAGGCAGGACTAACCATCAAAAATGACAAGTGCAAGTTTGCATGCAACAGTTGTGTGTATTTGGGTCATGTAGTGGGGAAGGGACAAGTACGACCCATGGCTAATAAGATTAAAGCAGTGAGAGAGTTTGCCTTGCCTCGTACAAAGAAATATGTCAGAGCCTTCCTGGGGTTGGTAGGCGATTTATACCAAATTTCTCTACAATTGCCACACCCTTGACCGAGTAAAGAAAGTCAAGCCGGTTAAAATTGAATGGAGTAAGACTGTAGAGGATGCGTTTAACCAATTGAAGGAAGCCTTAACAAACTACCCAATCCTAAGTACACCCAACTGGGAGAGACATTTTGCAAACTGATGCCTCGAATACGGGAATTGCCTATATTTTGAGCCAGAATAATGATTTGGGGGAAGAACATCCGGTAGCATTTGGATCTAGGAAGCTACTGCCAAGAGAGCAAAACTACTCTACAGTAGAGAGAAAGGCCTTAGCCATTGTTGAGGGTGTAAAACATTATCGAGTTTATCTAGAAGGTGTACCATTCCAGATACAAACTGACCACAACCCATTAGTCCGGCTAAACCACATGAAAGACATGCATGGAAGATTAATGAGGTGGGACCTAAAGCTTCAACCATTTAAATTGATATCAAAAACCAGGATCAGTGTGACGAGAATACCCTTCTCTGGGACAATGCCTTTTAATTTCCCAGACAGATCCGTATCTCGTTCGACGCCAACCTAACCTTAGTTCCCGACTAAAGTCTCAGTCAGCCAAAATCAACTCCCTTAGTTGTTTACTCTCTTACGAAAAGAGATAGTATAGTTAGACAGCCGATCTAGAAAATACCATACCATTAACGATGCTTTGGCACAAACGAGGTATGCCACCTTTTCAATTATATCTCATACAACAAGGCTCTAGAACATAGTACTCACTCTGGAGTACAACAACGCATACCACTCAGTAACGTTAACAAAAACTATCTAGTTCAGTTCTCCCGTCTCTCATTGGTCGATCAATCAGAGAACGCCCACCGGCTTCTGGAATTCATCTAGAAGCTTGAGCTCCGTATTCTTCTCGACCTCGCCCTTGACATCAGGTGAGTTCATTCTTAGAGCTAAGTTCTTTCTTCCTGTTGTGGTTATGATCTCATCATTAACGACATGTACTTCCTCCCGTGTATTGTCAGAAATGCTGATGGCTTATCTCGAGAGTTTGACTCTTGGCTAGAGGAAGGGGGAGTGTCAGAGAAAGCCCTGACAGCTGTTAGAGAGGAAGCTGTTAGAGGGGAAACATGTGGAGGAAGGTAGACAGTACACAACCACATTTACAAACTACAAACCCACAAGTGGCAGGACACAACCACCAACTCATAACCAAAACCACAATTATGGATCATCCCACTTCAACAGTGGAGACCCCTGATTGGTTAGAAAAAGCAACTCCTGATTGGTCAGATCAGTCTCTGGGGAGAATGAGATCCTAGGCGCAAAACAAGAGAAACTGGCTGCCTATAAAAGAACAAGAGACTTCGAAAGGAGAGAGAGAGAGAAGGAGTAATCAACAAGACCAGAGAAAGAAGGAAAACCCCTCAACGAACTAACTCCCCAACGAACTGAAGAGAGACTCAGAACTGAGCTCTGTGTAATATATATATATATATAATTCGGTAGTAAACAATAGGAGTAATGATGTATTGATAGACATTGTGGTCGTGTACATCATTTTGATATTGTCAACTTACCTTATACAGAAAAGGAGGGCAGAGGTCTAGAGAGAGAGAGAAGACTCTGGTTGATTATATAGATAAGGCTATTGTGAGAGAGAAGCAATAGTTAGGTCTGGGCATCAAAGAAAGCGAACCTGGAAAGAGAAGTCTTGCTGATACTTTCTTCTGAAGAATTATATTGTTAGGAAGTAATATTCCTAGAGTGGGAAGAGGGTTCGCCTTTCTCACAGCCCCTCCCCCCCCCAATCTGTTGTCATCTAGAAACATTACACACAACTCTGACGACAACCTAGCACAATTATGATGGAATGAGAGCCAGAAAAGGAGAGGGCCAAGAGGATCTCACCCCTTTGGCTAATTGCAATGACTTGTCACCCCAGAACCAGGAGGATGGTAAAGAGCACACAGAATCAACAAAAGGTTATATTACAAGTTGAGAAACTGCCTGGTGTGCATGGACAGCTGCTTCCCCCCTCAACCCTATCCCCCCTCCCCTTACTCACCCCCAAACCCAGCTGCCATGCCATGTACTTGCTGACCATGTTCCCAGCTACCTTGGCTACTGGCCGACATCCTTTTGCATGTTGTCATGTGTAACTGACTAACAAGCACACTTGAGTTCCCCTATTCCTACTCCAAGATCTGCAGCATGTTGTCATGTGTAACTGACTAACAAGCACACTTCAGTTCCCCTATTCCCACTCCAAGATCTGGAGCATGTTGTCATGTGTAACTGACTAACAAGCACACTTGAGTTCCCCTATTCCCACTCCAAGATCTGCAGCATGTTCCCACAAGGTTGGATAGAGGAAAGAATTCTTTCCTCTAGGACCATGATAGCTTTCCTCTAGAGAAAGAAGCTAAGACTGAGAGAAGGGAGGAGACTTCATGGATGCTTCAGCATATCCTTCAGATAATTGTGGTCTTAAACTATGGTGGAAGGATCTGATTGCTCTAGCAAGATCCCCTTCGGAAGCAGTAAATGATGAGGGAAAGACATCTGAGGTGGGTGGGATGGACCTATCAGGATCAGAAGGGGTGTGTTTCTGTCTGAGGGCTGCCTCTAAGACATCTGGAAGTGAAGAGGAAAAGCCTCTCCCATGCACTTTGAGAATTGCTGGTTAGAATCGTAACCATAGGTACTTGATAAAGATGAAAATTATCATAAGAGCAGTTGTTCTCATATCTACTATTGCTCTCAACAAACTCTCTGTTGACACAATTTAGATACAATGACTTCAGCTACATTAGCTTTAGCAAAACTAACGCCTAGTGTTCTATTATAGCTAGCTCTTATGGTCATATTTGTCATGAAGAAAGTAACTTACAATTCCCAATCTTAGCTTCTTGAAGGTATTGTTGGGCAGTCGAAAGACTTAGCTTTTAGTTGGCTACCTAAAATTGAAAAACTAGATCACCTTACCTTCTGTAATAGCTCTGCTTCTTAGAAGAACAGGATGCAAAAGAAGATTGTGTTGGTTACCCCTCCCATCTGGGCACTAATTATACATTTTTCTGACAGAAGAAAAACTAATATGCACTAAGTTGCCTACAACTAGATTTGCTAATCGCTGATTAAAAAAAAAACATCAATGCTAGGGCAAGTAGCTAAAGCCTAGAAGCACCATTGATCTGTTGCTTGTTAGTCACTGCTATGCAATTTCTTTTCTGTATAACTAAACTTTTTCTATGGAAAACTTACTTAGTAGCTATAGACATGCATTTGGGGTGTAGAAATACTTAAGCTGTCGGAATCCTCTGGAATATGCTGTAGCTGAAACTCATAGTATACTACCACGAGAATTGTGTGTGTGTGTGTATGTAAAATAATATTGCCAATATTTGTATCTATAATGCTTGAGAGGAGAAAGTGGCTCTATCTACCAAAATAATCTAGCTAGCTACACATTCATGTTCAGATTCAATCGTAACTGTATTTTTTATATACTTCATTGCTAGCCTGTGCTTGGCATCATCCACCATCGAGAAACTTCCTTCAACTATTGTAAAGCTTCTACACTACATCTGTCCATGTTTCTACAAGGGAAGGAGTGCAATAAAACTGTGCCTAACTAAAGCTTGAAGATTGCCTTTGAGGTCCAGAAGCTTGAAATGGACACTAAAGTGTGACACACTATATTCAATGGAGGGCTTGAGATAGCTGTAAGAAAGCTAAAGCTTCAAAGCTAAAACTACTACATTGTACTAGGCATGATCAGAAGAAAGAAATCATCCGATTAACTACTAACTCTCTAAGTACCCACAGCTTAGGTTAACTTGAGCTACACAACTTACTTTGTTTTGATTATCAATAAAGCTCTCGTCTAGAACGTGCTGCGAGAAAGCTATAGTTACAAACCACAGCTGTATTAGCAGGTGCATTGGTCTGGGCTAAGACCAAAGAAGGATTTACTGCTAAAAAACTACAATGCTAGCTGCTACAAAACTCTGAAATCCCACAGATTTAGTGCTATCTAGCTTTGGAGGTGTGATTATAGTTGTCATGTAGATTTTTGCGCACATGTGCATACAGTTATGTGCATGGCTGCAGATTCC
This sequence comes from Cladorhizidae sp. MBARI D1340-BT2, assembly GCA_028752905.1. NCBI lineage: Eukaryota > Metazoa > Porifera > Demospongiae > Poecilosclerida > Cladorhizidae > Cladorhizidae sp. MBARI D1340-BT2. Next base: position 32,664,642 of record JAQNBH010000008.1, read on the forward strand.
AAATCTTTTTAAACAGAACAGCTATATAGATGTTAGATTTGTCAGAAAAGGAGAAAGAGAGAAGCTAAAGCCAGCTTTTGAACAGGCAGAGCAAAGAGAACTGAAATTTGGAAGAAAAAAGATGACTGCTATACACAAAATTGTGGGAGAAGACACCATCACGATGGAAAAGCTTACTTAGGCTCAGGTGAAGTTTCATTCTGACTTAGCCACTGTATTTACCAACACTATCTATGGACACATTTGCTAAAATGGAAATGATTTTCACAGACAAATTATAAAATAGAAATGTTCGTTATTGTAAATATTGAGCTGGCAACCTTGAAAAATGTGGAATATACTACTCTTACTTCTGCATATTACAATCCAATCTGATGACATCACAAATTTACAGATCAGTGTATAGTGCCAGGCCTGCAGCTATGCTTGAATTACGACAATACTTAGAGCAATGTGATATAAATCTCAAATTGGTGTTTTTATTGCACCTTTGCTCACCATGCAGAGCCTTGGGCATTTTGTCTAGTGCAGATAATAAAATAACAATAAGAAACTACAAAAGAAAATTTAATACAAAAAAAAAAAACGAGATATTAAAAGATCATGAATAGAGAAAAATTATGGTGGTCATGGCTTCAAGTTCAGGCTGTTGAGAGTAGCCCCCAGGAGCCAGGCAAGTCCATTCCATAATCTCGATTGAACTGATCGCACATTGGTGCTAAGCTGATGTGTAATGCCTCCTTCACTAGCAGTTCTGGCCTGGTCTAAGATGGTGGCTTCCTCCCACAAAATAGGATGTCCATTATCCCATGCATGTACAGCAATTGCAGATTTCTCTTTGACACACTTTAACAGGTATCCTGATGCTCTTTCATTCTGGTTTCCAGTCTTCAGTTGGTCTCCCATATGTGCTTCCCATAGCTGCAAAGGATGTCGTACACAATGACTGAGTGCATATTACCTGGTAATTCATCCACACTGCTCAGTTGTGCCCCCAAGAGTTCTTTGGCAATCTGAAAATGACTCTGATGTTGAACTTCCTGCAAACCCTCCTGATATCATAACGTATCCCTGCTACATAAGGAATTACCACCAATGGATCCTTCTTTTCTGACCCTTAATTGCAGGTATCAGTGTACTTATTGCATTTAGATTTATCTACAGACAAAAGGTTCATAAAGGCTTGAGGATAACTATTCCCTACAAAGACCCTATTCAAATGAATTTTTTCCTTCAATAGGTCTTCCTTCTCCTTCACTACTCTCCTGGCTCATATTACAAGTTCTTCACCACCACTCTTCTGACATGGATAGGATGACGTGATCCAAAATCAAAGGTACCACTCCTCCATCTCCGACTGCAACTCTGACCCTGACTCCTCTGACTCCTCCGACTACTCTGACCACAACTCCTCCAACTCTGACTGCGACTCCAACTCCTCCGACTCTGACTCTGACTCCTCCAACTCCTCCGACTCCTCTCTCCTCTGGCTCCTCCGACTACTCCAACTCTGACTCCGACTCTGACTCCTCCAGCTTCTCCAACTCTGACTCTGACTTTGACTCCTCTGACTCCTCCGACTCAGCTGGCTCCTCCTACTCCTCCAACTCCGACTCTGACTCTGACTCTGACTCCTCCGACTTGTCTGGTTCCTCCGACTCCTCCAACTCTGACTCCAACTCTGACTCGGACTCTTCCGACTCCTCCGACTTGTCTGGCTCCTCCGACTCCTCCAACTCCGACTCGGACTACTCTGGTTCCTCTGACTCCTCCAACTCCGACTCCGACTCCAACTCCTCTGACTCCTCCAGCTCCGACTCTGACTCTGACTCCACTGACTCATCTGGCTCCTCCGACTTCTCCAACTCTGACTCTGACTCTGACTCCTCTGACTCCAACTCCAACTCCAATGCCGATGCCAACACAAACGACGATGACTCCTCCTCCTCCTCCTCCTCCGACGATGACGACTCCGACTCGGACTCCACTGATGATAACAACAATTACTAAGACCCAGTGACGCCACCCAAAAAATATATCAAGCTAGAACATGGAGCAAGGTTGATTGTTGAGAAAATGTGTACTAGCTATTGTAGGAATAGCCATGCACAATCATCTGGGACCAAGAAGATACAAGTCTCAACAGCAGTGTCATACAAAACGGGCCCATAGCAAGCAAATTATGAATCGTTCGACCCAGAACTGGGTGTGGTTTTAAAATTGCTGCATCTGGAATAGGATGTGGTTAATTATAAATACATTTAGATAATAATTCATTCTCTTTTCTTACCTAGATATTTCTCGGACTGTGCTCTTATTATAAGTATCAGTAATGTTTTTATGGTCTCTCAGGCACATGTATCCCAATAACTTTTTTAAATATCAGTTTTTACTGTCATTTATGCAACTACTGATTGACTTGTTCACATTGTGTGTTATAGCTAAAAGTAACTTTGCTTTTCATGTACTTTTAATTCCCTATGTAGCTACTCCTTAATTGGTGTGTGAATTATTATTACAAGTGATGTATTAGATGAGTTATTCCAACATAGCAAAGATATTTGATCTGTGATCTGAATTTATAAATTCAATGCTGAGGGTTTTAAGGCCCTGTGTGATATTAAATTATTATTATTACAATAGTGTGAAGTATTAGATGAGTTATTCCAACATAGAAAAGATATTTGATCTGTGATCTCAATTTATAAATTCAATGCTGAGGGTTTTAAGGTCCAATTTATCCTTATGCACATGAAGAAGCATTACTGTTGTGGATTCTACTCCTTTACTGGCAGGGAGAAGTCCCTGCAGCAGGCAGAGAGGTTGCAGAGCTCCCTGACAATGACACAACTTCTTTTAAAGAGTACAAACAGTTCCATAAAGTTGAAAAGGAAGTTAATGTGCCCATTTTGACAAGAAGGAGCGATTTCAGACAGATTTTCCTCAAAACGCGAGCTTCTTTCGGTTAAAAAGGGGAGATTTCTCACCAAAAGCTATTTTCTGTCATTTAACAGTTCCATAATGTTGCTAATGTTCCCATTTTGACAAAAATGAGTGATTTCAGACAGTTTTTCCTCAAAATGCTAAAAAACGTCCCAATTGGAGGTCTTTTGGTTAAAAAGGGGCTCACCAAAAGCCGTTTAAAGAGTAGAAACAGTTCCATAATGTTGAAAAGGAAGCTATTGTGCCCATTTTGACAAGAATGAGCGATTTCAGACAGTTGTTCCGCAAAACGCTCAAAAATGTCCCGATTGGAGCAAAATAGAGCTGCTTTCGGTTAAAAAGGGGAGATTTCTCACCAAAACCCGTTTTCTGTTTAAAGAGTAGAAAAGGTTCCATAATGTTGAAAAGGAAGCTAATGTGCGTATTCAGACCGTTTTTCCTCAAAATGCCCAATTGGAGCAAAATAGAGCTTCTTTCGGTTAAAAAGGGTAGATTTCGCCATTTTCGGTCATTTAACACACCATGCATAAAGGAGGACTGAGGATGTCGGTGACAGCTGAGGTGGACCCAGACTTTCAACAATAATCAGTGTGGCTATAATAATCTGATTGGTTATGTAACTTGTACAGTAGTTGACCTCATAAATTATGGTGAAATCTGTAAGGGGGACCTGGAAGCCTATTATACCAGGGAACCCATTCTGGTGCTAGGTCATAATTATGACTGTTATAAATACTATGCTGTCATAATTAGACATTAAACCAAACCATTATTATCAATTATATGAGACAGACAGTGGGAAAATTGAATCAGACAGTGTAGATAGGCAGGTTAAGGTTTTGTCAGGCAAATCCATTACATTTCCATTACATTTACATCAAGTGGAATCCTTTATGTCAAGGAATAAGATTTAAAATAAGGCCAATTTTTTTTTTTTTTTGCCCTTCAATTTTTTTGGTCTATATACCTTCACAATTAAACTAACTGCATTTCAAGTTTCAAATTGTAAACCATTCTTGAGTTATGATACTTTTTATCCACCCATTTCATCGTATATCTCTGAAGAAATGAATAAGAAGATGCCTGAATGCAGTAATGTCCATAATAAAATAGGCTTTCATGCGAAGAGTTGAAACTTGGCTCAACTGCGCAAAAGGGGTGCTCCTGCACATGCCACACTGTTCTTGGTTCTCAACATTGATCGAACCTCCGTGTGATTCAATGCGATCTAAACCTACTAACATGCAGCGTCCCAGTTCTCTTTTGAAGAAGAGAGCTAAAGTCTTCTATGGGGTACTGTGGGTAAAGAAGAGGAGAATAGAAACAAATGAACCTCTCCCACGTCAAACCCTCAGGTTCAGACAGGTAGCTGGTCCTTCCCGAGTCCAGCTAGAACAGGTCAATGTGCTTGGTGAGGCTAGCCTTATGCATGCGTGCATTGAACTTATTGTCTTGGGGCAGACTGCTGGAGTGCCTGCTTCAAGGTGAGGCAGATTGTTGGAGAGTCTGCTTCAAGTGAGGGTCAGATTTCTGGATAGTCTTCTTCAACCTTGGGACCAATTGCTTGGGAGTCTGCTTCAATTTTGGGCCAAATTGCTGTGGAGTCAGTTTCAACCTCTGTGGGGTCTGTTCCTGTTACCATGCACTCTCAGACTACTAGTCAATGTAATTGAAAGTTGGTAGTGGGGCTGGAGCTTCTCGATGAAGATGTATGGGTACGGTAATCGAATTGTCAGTATTCCCACATTGTTGGCTTAGTGAATGTCTAATCTGCAATTCAGTAGCAGGAAATAGAACATTACTGATACATATAGCAGTGATGCTAAGTGTTTGAACTGCAAGTCTGTGTTTGCAGGTAAATTGATGGGAGGGAAGGCCAGGACTTGCTACAATGTCTGCAGCTCTAGATTTTCCCCCTCCAGTGACTGGAGTGACTGGCAAACTCTTACTCCAGAATGTCTGTCATTTTCTGGGTGAAACTCTCCGTCAAGACCAATTAGGTGCTATGGCACATTTACGTGCTCAGTACAATGTTGGCCCTGGTGAAATTTGGTCTAAATGTGGTTTTACCACATTGTATGGTATTAATGTTGTCATGACCTGGGGAAGTCCTCGATACCGAGCTACTTTGTAAGTACTGTTTGGGTTTCAAATTGTACAAAGAGCCTGAAAAGGTCCTGAGTATGAGCAGTAGTATGAGAGGCATAAGAATCACTGCAGCCTTACACATGCAGGTTCGTCACATCACTGTCTGATGGGGGATGGCTAGACCCATTGTCTCCTGACTCAGGAGAGGTGCTTCTTTCTAATCACTCTTTGGCACATACCCCTCAGCTGCATTTCTTTCTTGGCTGAGGGGTTGTGGTGTGTGGTACCAGGGCATGCAGATTGGGGATGTCCACTACCAGGATAGCGTCATTCAGATTGCCATTCAATGCCATGGGTAGTTGGATTTTCTTTCCCTCGACCACCAGGGTGATCATCATCCTCAGGTATCAGGTTGTTCTCTGGTTGGGCCCTGGATCTCCACTGCTCCTTGCTTGCTGTAATTCTCTGAGGGCCATCCAGGGTGCACGTGCGAGCCCATTCATTTTCCCTGGATAGACAGCAAAATTTGGTCAGGTATACAGTATACTACACTTACCAGGCATGTCTTTTTCAGGTACTTGGCCACTACATTCCCAAAATCCTGGCAGTTACAGTGGGGTCCTTTCACTGGGTTGAAGCAGGGCACTCTGGGTATCTCTAGTTTGGTGGTGGGGTCACTTCGGTAAGGTGGTCTCAGTCCTGCATTCTTCTAATGCTCTGGTCTGTTTGAGTTCGACTTCTTTGGCTCTGTCTGCTTGGGCTGGATGAGGATGTACTCATCACCCAGTCGGGTGGGGTTGCCTTTGCTGCTGTGTCACATACTGCCAGTAGAGAGGTTGCTGTGACAGTGGACTCCTTACTGGACGAGTCCGGGGTCCTGCATTTCACGGTCGGATGGGTCAGCCTTAGCTTTGGAACCCTTGGTTGTTTTCATTACTCACATTTCTGTGGTTAGCTTCTAGAGAGGTTTCCGCTTGACTTTAAGGAGTACAATCCACAACACTGGTGGCAGCAACAAGGAAACATTCCCCAATCACAGCAGACTCCCCTCTAGGTCAAGGACAATCACAACTTAAAATACAACTTGGCTACACCCTTAGCCCCTGGGATCATGCCAAGGCTGCCCGTCCAGAGCTAAGTCAGCTTAAAAGGGAATATACATACATTCACATTACATATTATCCAATCAGGTACTAGTCTACTATCTCTTTGATGTTTCACAGTTGGTTTTTCAGCTTGTTCACTCTCTCTTGTCATGGATCTCTTTGTTCTATCATATCTGCAGGCAGGATATCCATGATAATAAGGTATCTGAAATGATCCTGCTTCATAGTTGCCCAAAAACAGGTTTTCAATCACCTTAATGCACTGAAAGACCTTTCTGATAATTCATTTGTGGCAGGGATGACTAATATGAGCTGCCTAAGGCATTTGACATTTGATATGAGAGATACTTGCTGAGCAGAAGAAATGAAAGCAAGTAATTGATTTTTTTATTGGGTCTGTGTCTTTTTGGGAACCTGTTGAAAGTGTACAACAAAGGTTTGAAGTGTGCACAAGAGCTTATGAACAAAATCATCTTTGTAAAATTGGCTGTCAAAGTCCTCGGATTTGAAAGCTTTAAGCAGAAGGGTTTCCAATGAATGAACGCTTGGTACCCAGTTTGATCAAATTTATCTTCAATGCAACTGATAATTGCTGTTTGTAGAGAGGAATTTTCGTGATGATCACCTTCTGATAAACTGTCATCAATCTTCTAGGAGGTTTCTGATGACATGGTAATTGAAGCTCATCTATACCATGATTCTTAGCTCTCTGGTTTACATTTGACCAGAACATGTCAAATGACTCACCACTTACAGCAGCTTTATGGTTTCTATAGTCACTGCCTGACCCTCAGCAGTTGAGAAAATCTTGGGCTGCTGAGTGATGCTCAGATTATCTGCATGTTTCAACAACATTTCTCCAAGTATGTTGCCAAAGAGATACTTGAATGTGAGCATCATTGCAAATACTGCACAGATTCTTGCCTTGGTTTCTGTGTTTTGCACCATGTCAGGGATGACTGCCTGACAACAGCATAGTAGCCAGCACTGGGCTAAAGGAACGGATGTTAATTAATTAGCTTAGTTAACGTTTCATAGGTTTGATGATTTGACTAATTATTAAGTTGTGAGGATCTGTTCACTTTTAATTGGTCCATTTTGTATTTGCTGTATATGTCGGCAGTGGAGTGCCTACTTAAGTAAGCTCTCTATAGCCTCTGTTGTGTTCAGTTGTGTTCTGTTCTGCTACTAATGTAACTGCAACTACTGTACTGTATTCGACTAGAGTTCTGTGCGCAAGTTATCTTTTACCAATCTTGTGTCCTAACATTGCATAGAGGCCTGTTTAACCAGATATAGGCTAAACACCAGAAAGAACCTTAACAATTTGGTGGCAGTGGTGACAATCATCGAAGCAGATTCTACAAGACTGCAAGTAAACTGTGCCTCAACCGAAGATCCTGTACAATGACCCTCGACTCAGCACTCAGATTTTTCACTCGACCCTGACCAGAAGGCAGTAGTAGAGAACTACCCTTTCATCCAATTGATTGACCTTTTGACCAGACCAGGCTGATAGAGACTCTACCCCATCCAATTGAACTTTGATGTCTATTTGAACTTCAAATGGAGGAGTAACACTTGGTGAGAGTTAACAAGATAACCACTAGAGCAGAGATAGCTAGGGGCCAAGAGCAGCAAGATTCCTGGGAGGAGGAATCCATGGAAACTTTGACTAATTCAAAAAAAATGGATTTCACCTCCACACGACAATTCATCACCAAATGGAACAGGTATGATAGATTTCTTCTCCCAGTTTTTCACCATGCAGGCACAAGAATGCCATGAAGAAGATATTAGAAGAGATAAACAGCATCTAGAGGATGAGAGTTGCCACAGATAGGGGGAGGCCAGGTGGTAAGAAAAGCGTCTGGAAGAGGAATGACATACAGAGAAGAAGTCAGGAGATGTGACAACCAAAAGAGAGGAGGCAAGACTCTAACAGCTTATTTGTCAGTAACAGCAGAGCACGTCAATAAGTATAAAGAGATGAAGGTCATCCTTCAGCAGTTTGGTTTGACCCAACAGCTCTACCAACGTAGATGGTAGAACATCAACATCATGCCAAGAAACGGCAACAGAATTCGTCAACCGACTTGATGACCTTGGAAAGAGATACATGGAAGGATGCACGATGGTGGAGGCATGCATGGAATTGTTTAACTTCGAACATTTTCTCAGCCAGCTGCCTCATCACAAGCCACGATGGTCAGACAGGCAGCTGAACTCACTGGGCACAACATGAGAGAGAGACATCTGGACCCATCGGCAGTAAACAAGAACAAGAAATGGAAGCAGGATGGCCAGATGCAATTCACCGCAGAGGCCAAAGACATCAAACCCTTCAGCGACAAGAGGAAGAGCCAGACAGTCAGAGCACAACTGCCGAGAGACTTCCATGACCAATACCCAAACACAAAAGTAAGGACAAAGGCAAATATCATTTGTCTAAATATTTTGACCCGGATTGAGGCGCCCAGTGTTTTAACTGCAAAGACTGCGGGAATCTGAGCACAAGCTGTCCGAAGAAGGTGCACCGAGTGGATGCCAGGTCCACATCTGAGGAGTTCCATGCAGAAGGATTCGCCAGCGGCAAACACATCAGACACATCAAACTGGAATCTGGAGCCAAGCAGACATAGTCAAGTCAGACTTGGTGGACAATGACTGCTATACTCGTGGAGAGAATATTGCACCACTAGCTAGGGTGGAGTTCAAAATTGATGGAAGTGAATCCACCAAGACAGTGACAGTACTGGATGACATGGGGAGAATGTTCTTTTTGGAATGATAGTGCCCTCCTTCAAAAGATTGATGAAGAAAACCATAGGCTTGAGTGAAGAGTTAGCAGCAGAACAGACAGACAAGTAGAAGTGCAAGACATCCAGACGAGAAGACAAGCTGAGCTAGTACAACATTGCAGAGAAGAAGATGACATGGCAGGGACATCTGAAGCTAACCTGACAAATATAAATATGACTCGACTCTGTTCTCACATATTAAAGATAAACCAAAGCACGGTGAAAAAAAGGCTTGCCAGAAGAGAGATGGCTCAGAAATAGCAAGCTGTTGATCAACTACAACTGTGATCGAAGCGGATGGATGACCTAGCCAGAAAGCAGAGAATTGACCCAATGCTCTGCAAATCATGGGGAATAGTGGCTGAGACTGACAGCGATTACTTGAGATGGAAGGCTTACTCTATCACATCAGTAAGGCCAGAGACAGAATCAAACTCGTGCAGCTGGTACTCCCTCAGTCAAGGAGATTGGAGGCCATCAGAACAGCCCACTGCAATCCACTTGCAGGCCACCTTGGGAAGAAGAGAATGACAGATCATCTACTGTCTTGATTCTTCTGGCCTGGAGTCAGAGCTGATATCACAGGGGCCTGTCATTCATGCAGAGAATGTCATCCTGCAGCATCATGGACAAAAGGGAAATCTCCACTAATGCCTCTTCCAGTAATTGGTGTGCCATTTAGATGCATGGCAATGGACATTGTCGGACTGAGACGTTCTCACAAGGGTAACAAATGTGTGTTATCACTAATGGATTTTGCTTGCCATTTCCCAGAGGCAATGCCACAGAGACGCATCGATACTAAGACGGTTGCAGATGTTTTCCTTAATATCTTTGCCAGAATGGGCGTGCCAGAAGAAATGGTCTCCGACAGAGGAGCAAACTTTGTCGGACCTGATGAAAGAGTTGATGAAAATTCTAGGCATCAAACACCTGAGAACATCACCATACCATCCAGAGACAGATGGAATTCCTGAATGCTTTAACGGCATGTCAATGCTAAAGAAGAATGTCAGAGACCTGAAGGACTGGGACAGCATGTCTACCTGCAGGTATATACCTGGGATAGCATCTCTACCTGCAGGTATCTGGGACATGAAGTAGGCAGAGGCAAGGTGATGCCGGTTGAGTGCAAGCTGACGCCGGGTGAGTGCAAGCTAATAAGCTAATACATGTCAGATACTACATTCTTCCTCACACCAAGAAAGATTTGAGAAGGTTCTTAGGTTACTACCATCATTTTGTGCCTAATTTTGTTCATAAGTCTGCAAGCTTGTCAGATCTGACAAGGAAGATCGCACTCAATCTTACCCAATGGACAGACTAACTGGTGATTGTCTTGAATGAACTCAAAGAGAAGCTACTCAGACAACCTGTGTTGATGGTCTAGATACTAACAGGAAATACTAACTGCAGACTGATGCTTCAGAATGGGGGATCGGTGCAGTTCTCAGCCAACTAGACAACAGCGGAGCAGACCACCCGGTGGCATAGCCATAAATTTCTACCGAGAGAGACCCGCTACTCAACTGTGGAGAAGGAGGGGCTGGCTGTGGTTGAATTGCTCAGACACTTTGAGGTTTACTTGGTCTGACGAAAGTTTACAATCTAGACGGATCATCAGGCTTTACAGTACATCAACTCTATGAACAACACCAATGGATGGCTTATGAGGTAAGCTCTGATTTTGCAGCCATTTGATTTCAATGTTACCTACCATGCTGGGACTGCAAATGCTGATGCTCTCTCCAGGCAAAACTGGGAAAGATGGCTAGCAACTGAACAGGAAGGGGTGAGTGTCAGGGATGACTGCCTGACAACAGCATAGCAACTGGCACTGGGCTAAAGAAATGGATGTTAATTAGTTACCACTTCATATGTGTTGATGATTTAACTAATTATTTAGGTGTGAGGATCATTCTGAATGTTCACTTTTAGCTGTATGTGATTGATCCATTTTGTATTTGGCACTTATGGGCATGAAGTTGGACATTATTCACAAAAATCATAAGTAATGAACCCCAACACTCTAAGTAGATTTTTTAAACCTGCATGTCCTCAAAATACATTTAAATCAGGACAACGTATCAACTAGAGGTGTTTAGGAAAAAATTACAGTTAGATTATCACCTAAAGGTATGAAATACCAATGATAGTAGTAGACAGGAATAATGCCACCAAAAAATAAGAAACCACCAACTCAATGATAACTTACCTCTCCTTCTTTAACAGCATTAAGAGTAGCAATAAATTCAGAAAGCATGTCAACTGCATGAAGATCTGCCAGAGGATCCTGAACTGTTCAACAATATTTTGATTTGTGTCAATAGTATCAACTTATAATCACATGCATCTACTGATATGCAAGTTATATTTATAGAGTATTAATAATAATAGTAGTAAAGTCAACAGCATTGACCTCTCATTACCATCATTAGCAGTACTTAATAATACAGAAAGAGATGGGGGTGAGCAGGAAATTGGTGCAATATGCTAAAGCAGGGATGATTAATGCAATCTGGTAAACATATTTCAATCCACCACTACTAACTTATATGACTGCGGTTAAGCTTAGTATCATCATCAGTATTGCCAAAGTAGGTGGTGTCTGAGAGTGCTCTCCTTTGTTCTGGCAAGAGAACTAGTAGTTGGAGTAGAGGGCTCGTATATAGTACTCTTTCAGAAGACAGCTACTGTATGATTTCTTCATAAGATGCTTCCAGGTTTTTAGTGCAGTATGTTTCTTCCTTTGGACAGCTTCTTCTCTACTTGATATGAGACAAGCCACTTTGGATAAAGCTTGCCACCCATTCTGTGACTATTCCTCAGAAGAACAGTCATGCTCAACTCAAAATGCTGAAAGAATATTATTATATATTTAGAAATGCTGTGCACACATCGTGTACAAAATATTGGCATACTGTATGACTCTTCAAGTACTCACATGATTCCTGTCATGCTTGGCATCAAAGGAAGCCTTCTGTCATTCCTGTATGGTGGCAATCACAGTAGAGTTTTCTGGGAATTCCTATTAGTAGTCAATTGCCTTCCTGGTGGCCAATATATATACCAAAAAAACACACTCTACCATATTGAGTCTTACACACCTATTCAGTATGTATACAAAGCTGATCAATATGTAGGTCCCAGTCCTGGTCGGTAGTTGTAAGTTTAGCCAGTGTACACACAAGGGTTTTGATTTGTGCACTCACCCATGTTTGTGGATGGTATGCACTACTTATTCTGTGGTCAACATTTGTGCGGTCATAAAGGAACCTAAAAATGAAGCAGTTAAATGTAAAAAACATGAACAAGAACAAAAGCTGAACATTATTAGAATAGCAAATAGTAAATTTCTTGTTATGAACAACTTTGGTCCTCTTTAAAATGCAATGTTATCTTGCTGTAACAATCAGACACATCATCTTCAAATCATGTGATATTTTTGAACACTATATAAATTACCTTGTGTTTTGTGAATTTTTTACTTGCCCTGAAAGTCCAAAGTACATTGGTTGAAACATTGGCTAAAAACTAGTTGACCTACAATTTACAGTTATGTCGTCATTAGCCATTCTAATTTATTATTGGTATTTAAAATGAGCAAGATTTTTGATGATATAGATGTCACGGGGCAACCTCCAGGGTGCCCTGTGCTATGGAACATAACTGACAAACTCTTAATAAGTACAAATATCACCTTGTTTAATTAGCACTTGTATTGTGTCGACCACATACTGAATATGTTTATTTAATTGAAACCCACTGGAAGGCTAAACAGATGCTTGGCTTATAAGGAGCAGTAGTGAAGCCTGAAAGAAAGAGGTTGCTATATATAAAGTTAGTTCAACCAGTGAACAGTAGACATATACTTAGTACGGGCCCTGACCATATTGGGACGGGATGAAAGGTATTATCTTGGTGGCATCACAGACACAGATGTAATGTACGTGACAGCTGGTACCGGCCAAGCTATCACAACTGGTGGCAGTGTTTAACCGAGGAACTGCCAGATTACAGCAATCGCTCACCTTTTTTTTTTCTCGGCCTATGTGAGCCACCTTTTCAATCGGAAAACCCTCACTTCTCAGATTATAAGTGTGTGGTCACAGTTAACTGTTGTTTACTTAACAGTTAGAATGGCAAGGAAACAGAATGTCATCTCAGGAGCGGAAACGCTGCTTTCAGAAACATAGCAGATCAGAAGGAAGATGTACAGGCTTTGGTCAACACCAGCAAAGCAGAGGAGACCTACTCTACGATAAACAGGAATGAGGACAAAATGGACAGTCAGAGCTCAGAAGAGGAAGAGCTAACTGCAGAAACCAGCAATGACCCCACCCATATGATAGCGGAGTTGATGAAACTAATGTGGAGGGAGAGAAAGCAAGAGAAGAAGAGGAGGAGACGGGATGAACTAGAGAGAAGGAAAGCAGAAGATGCCAGAGAATGGAGATTCCTGGAGCTTCATACAGGGGCAAGTTGAACAACTACAGTGCTATGGTAGAAGGGGTAGTCACTGTATCATACTTGGTGAGATTTGAAGACCACAAGGACAGTTATAAGGTTGGCCACGGGAATTGCTCCCACTATTAACTCCAGAAGCCAGGAAGGTCCAAGTAGGCATGAACCCTAGTCCGATGGACGACTATGATGCAGTCAGGAATGCTTTAATGAAGCACTACCACATTACCAGTAGCACTTACTGGGCTAAGATTGAGGGGCTGAGGAAGAAAGGTCCTGACTCTTGGGTGATGTTTAGTCGCAAGTTGCAGTATTTACTTCCCAGACTTTGATCAGGTCTGGGAAGTTGGAAAACGTCTACTCCATGATGAACTTGTACACATGGCCAGGACAAGACAGCTTCAGCCAAAGAAGCAGCACAAACAGAGGTTGAATTGAAATGGAAGAGGAGGAGTTGGGAGAAGCACTACCCTGAGAGAATGTACCAGGTGACCCTAGTCGGACATTGCTGAGACAGAGAGCAGTGAGGAAGAAGCAGATCCTCAACCAAGGGACAGACAGCATGTCTACTAGAAGGAAGCTCGAGCCCTCTACAGGAGTCCACAGCCCAGACACCCTCTAGATGTGGATCCACGAGAACTCCTCAAGGAGCAACAGCAGGACCAGACCCTGGACAAACAGTGGCAGAACGCAGCTGCAGAGGACTCCAAGTTCTTAATGCTGGATGGACTTCTACACCGGATCACCACTGACAGACTGGAAGAAGAGACTACACCTTTGTACATTCCCATGAAATTCTGGAGCCTCATTATCTCACTTGCCCACAGACCAGCACTCCTTGGCAGAAACAAGACCACTCGGATGATATTGGACAACTACTTCTGGCCAGACTCTACAGGGATATCAGCAGAGTATGTGCATCCTGTCAAAACTGCCAGAAGGCCTTAAGACAGCCACAACCAGCCTCCAAATCATGCCCCTGATTGACACAGCTTTCCAAAGGATAGCAATGGGCATGATTGGCCCCCTGCCCAGAACTCAATCAGGTAATCGTTTTGCTATTGTAATTGTAGACTATGCTACTAGGTGGCCAGAGGCAGCGACACTAAGGACCACCGACTGTGTGACAGTGGCTGATGAACTTTTCATTCTCTTCACAAGAACTTGAGACCCAGAGGAGATATTGAGTGACTGTGGCAGTAACTTCACCAGTAGGCTCATCAAGGAACTCCACAAGCTGTTAGGAGTCAAGACACTGACAACCACTCCCTACCACCCACAAGGTGATGGGTTGGTAGGAAGGTTTAATTCTACCCTGAAGGAGATGATTCTGAGAGTGCTTAAGAAATGGAATGGGCAGTGGGACCTGGCCCTTCCTTTCCTCTTGGCTGAGTTCAGGAGCACCAGGGGATTCCACAGTCTTTTCACCAGCAGAGCTGCTTGGTTGACCATTAGAGGGGCCTCTACAGTTGCTGAGGGACAGGTAGACAGCAAGCAACAGCACACCTCAGGATGTGGTAACAAATCTACCATACAGGGTATACTGGACAGCATGAGGAAGCTGGCTCAAGACTGGAAGTAAGATCAGACAGAAGGAGAGGTAATGATGACAAGGCCAAGAAGAGGACCTTCCAAGCCAGAGACCTGGTGCTGCTCAGGACACCCTCTCTGAAACCAAAGTTGACTGTGGAGTGGGAAGGACCTTACACTGTGCTAGGAAGAGTGGGAGAGACCACATATGAACTGAAGATTCCCAACCATCCTAGGAGGAAGGTAAAAAGACATGTAAATTTGTTGAAAGAATTTGTGTCCCCAGTTGCAGCCTATCTAATGGGCAATGACATGCCGGAGCTGGAAGAAATGGAGAAGGAAAGATGCCATCCATCAGTGCTAGACTGTCACTGGAGGAAAAGAGAATGGTGATGCTGTTGTTGAGCAGACACAGAGAGCTGATGGGAGATGGAGCAGGAAGGACAGACTGGATGTCCATCACCTTAGCAACAGGAGAGGCCTATTCAATCAGCAAATACACCTACTGGATGAATTCCAAGAGGTTGCAGATAGACAGAGCAGTGAGGGAGTTGCTGTAACAGAACATTGTGAGGCCATCTCAAAAACCCTGGTCTTCTCCAGCTCTACTGGTCCCCAAAAAGGACGATCCCACCAACTGGCGGTGGATTTCAGAGCATTAAACAAAGTGACCAGGGCAGACCCCTTCCGCCTCCCCAGAACTGAGGACTTGCTGGATCAACTGGGACAGGCAGCCTACATAACAACCCTAGACTGGCCAAAATATACCACCAGGTTCCGGTACACCCAGACTTCATTGAAAAAAAACACATTTGTAACACCACATGGGAAGTGGAAATACTTCTTTGTGACATGGCAGCATTTGCTGCTGCCTACATTTATGACATTATTATCTTTAGTGCAAATTTTTATGACCACCTAGATCACCTGGAGGCATACTTGACCAGACTAAAGGAGGTGGGGCTCAAGTTGAAGCCAGTCAAGTGCTCTGTGGGGGAGGAGACAACTAACTATCTGGGACACAAAGTGGGAGAGGAGCAGTAAGACTACTGGAGGCCAAAGTGAAAGCTCTACTGGAGTATCCCCATCCCAGAAACAAGAAAGATATTAGGCAGGGACTTGCTAATTATTACAGAAGGTTTGTACCGGGATTTGGAAATGTAGCCATATCCCTGATAGAAGCCACCCGGAAGCAGGCTTCAGAGAAGGTGGAATGGACCAATGACAGAGTTACAGCCTTTGAACAACTGACACAGAGCCTGACCAGGAGGTCGTGCTTTGCAGTCCTCACCCAGGCCAACTATTTCTCCTCCAAACATGCCTCTGGGGTTGGACTTAGGGCAGTTCTCACCCAACAGGATGAACATGGAACAGATCAACCTATTGCATACTTCAGCAGACAGCTCATGCCAGCGGAGAGATGTTACTCTGTAACAGAGCAGGTGCCTGGCTGTAGTGGAAGCCAAACATTTTAGAATTTACTTATCAGGTGCTGAGTTCACAGCCATCACTGACCATAGCAGTTTGCAATATCTGGACAAAATGAAGTGAGCAGCAGGCTCACCAGATGGTCTCTAGCCCTCCAACCAATCATGTTTAAGGTCCTACACAGGCTTGGTTCCAGGCATCAGAATGCAGATGGTCTGTCTCGTCAGTCCTGGGTAGAAGCTCAATCCAAAGAAGAACAAGGGAGGGATGTCATGGGGTAACCTCCAGGGTGCCCTGTGACTAACATTGACCGAGAAACAAATGTCACCTTGTTTAATTAGCACTTGTATTGTATCAACCATATACTGAATATGTTTATGTAGTTGAAACCCACTGGAAGGCCAAACAGCTGCTCAGCTTATAAGGAGGAGGAGTGAAGCCTGAAAGACAGAGGTTGTGTTAGTTCAACCAGTGAACAGTAGACATATACTTAGTACGGGCCCTGACCATATTGGGACGGGAGGAAAGGTATTATCTTGGTGGCATCACAGACACAGATATAACCTACGTGACAGCTGGTAATGGCCAAGCTACCACAACTGGTGGCAGTGTTTAACCGAGGAACTCCCAGATGCCAGATTACAGCAATCTCTCACCATTTTTTTTCTCGGCCTATGTGAGCCACCTTTTCAATCGGAAAACCCTCACTTCTTAGATTATAAGTGTGTGGTCACAGTTAACTGTTGTTTACTTAACAGTTAGAATGGCAAGGAAACAGAATGTCGTCTCAGGAGCGGAAAGGCTGCTTTCAGAAACATAGCAGATCAGAAGGAAGATGTGCAGGCTTTGGTCAACACCAGCGACCTACTCTACGATAAACAGGAATGAGGACAAAATGGACAGTCAGAGCTCAGAAGAGGAAGAGCTAACTGCAGAAACCAGCAATGACACCACCCATATTATAGCGGAGTTGATGAAACTAATGTGGAGGGAGAGAAAGCAAGAGAAGAAGAGGAGGAGACGGGATGAACTAGAGAGAAGGAAAGCAGAAGATGCCAGAGAATGGAGATTCCTGGAGCTGACATACAGCTGGGCAAGTTGAACAACTACAGTGCTATGGTAGAAGAGGTAGTCTCACTATATCATACTTGGTGGGATTTGAATACCACAAGGACAGTTGTAAGGTTGGCCACGGGAATTGCTCCCACTATTAACTCCAGAAGCCAGGAAGGTCCAAGTAGGCATGAACCCTAGTCAGATGGACGACTATGATGCAGTCAGGAATGCTTTAATGAAGCACTACCAAATTACCAGTAGCACTTACGGGGCTGAGGAAGAAAGGCCCTGACTCTTGGGTGATGTTTAGTCGCAAGTTGCTGTATTTTGATCAGGTCTGGGAAGTTGGAAAGCGTCTACTCCATGATGAACTTGTACACATGGCCAGAACCAGACAGCTGCAGCCAGAGAAGCAGCACAAACAGAGGTTGAATATGAAATCGAAGAGGAGGAGTCTGGAGAAGCACTACCCTGGGAGAATGTACCAGATGACCCTAGTCGGACATTGCTGAGACAGAGAGCAGTGAGGAAGAAGCAGACTCAACCAAGGGACAGACAGCATTTCTACTAGAAGGAAGCTCGAGCCCTCTACAGGAGTCCACAGCGCAGACACCCTCTAGATGTGGATCCACGAGAGCTCCTCAAGGAGCAACAGCAAGACCAGACCCTGAACAAACTATGGCAGAAGGCAGCTGCAGAGCACTCCAAGTTCTTAGTGCTGGATGGACTTCTACACCGGATCACCGCTGACAGACTGGGAGAAAAGACCACACAGCTGTGCATTCCCAGGAAATTCTGTAGCCTCATTCTCTCACTTTCCCACAGACCAGCACACCTTGGCAGAAACAAGATCACTCAGATGATATTGGACAACTACTTCTGGCCAGGACTCTACAGGGACGTCAGCAGAGTGTGTGCATCCTATCCTGACTGCCAGATAACCTCAAGATAGCCACAACCACCAGCACCCCTCCAAACCATGCCCCTGATTGACACCTTTCAAAAGGATAGCAATAAACATGATAGGTCCCCTGCCCAAAACTCAATCAGGTAATCGTTTTGCTATTGTAATTGTAGACTGTGCTACTAGGTGGCCAGAGGCAATGACACTAAGGACCACAGACAGTATAACAGTGGCTGATGAGCTTCTCATTCTATTCACAAGAACTGAATTCCCAAAGAAGATATTGAGTGACTGTGGCAGTAACTTCACCAGTAGGCTCATCAAGGAACTCCACAAGCTGTTGGGAGTCAAGACACTGACAACCCCTCCCTATCACCCACAAGGTGATGGGTTGGTATAAAGCTACCCTGAAGGAGATGATTCTGAGAGTGCTTAAGAAATGGAATGGGCAGTGGGACCTGGCCCTTCCTTTCCTCTTCGCAGAGTTCAGGGGAGCACCAGAGGTGTCCACAGGCTTCTCACCAGCAGAATTGCTTTTTGGTGTAGACCAGTAGCAGGCCCTCTATAGGTGGACAGCAAGTAGCAGCATCCCTCAGGATGTGGTAACTTATATATCTACCATACTGGATAGACTGGACAGCATGAGGGAACTGGCTCGAAAGAGAGAGACTGGAAGCAAAATCAGACAGAAGGAGAGGTATGATGTCAAGGCCAAGAAGAGGACCTTCAAGCAGGAGACCTGGTGCTGCTCAGGACACCCTCTTTGAAACCCAAGTTAACTATGGAGTGGGAAGGTCCATACACTGTACTAGGAAGAGTGGAAGAGACCACATATGAGCTGAAGATGCTCAACCATCCCAGGAGAAAGTAAAAAGATATGTAAATTTGTTGAATAAATTTGTGTCCCCAGTTGCAGCATGTCTATGCAGCATGTCTAATGAGCAGTGGCATGCCGGAGCTGAAAAAAATGGAGAAGGAAAGGATGGCCATCCATCAATGCTAGACTGTCACCGGAGGACAAGAAAATGGTGACGGTCATGCTGAGCAGGCACAGGAAGCAGATGGGAGGTGGACCAGGAAGAACAGACAGTGCATCACCTTAGCAAATGTAGAGTCCTATCCAATCAGGAAACACCCATACCAGATGAACTCCAAGAGGATGGAACAGATAGACAGAACAGTGAGGGAGTTGCTGGAACAGGACATTGTGATGCCATCTCAAAGCCCCTTGTCTTCCCCAGCTCTACTGGTCCCCAAGAAGGACGGGTCCCACAGACTGGTGGTAGATTTCAGAACATTAAACAAAGTGACCAGAGAAGACCCCTTCCACCTCCCAAGAATTGAGGACTTGCTGGATCGACTGGGACAGGCAGCCCACATAACACTGGACCTGGCCAAAGGATACCACCAGGTTATGGTACACCCAGACTCCATTGAAAAAGCAGCATTCGTAACACCCCATTGGAAGTAGGAATACTTTAGAATTTTGGCTCAAGAACGCCCCATCGCCTTCCAGAGACTCATAAATTCTATTCTCTGTGAAATGGCAGCATTTGCTGCTGCCTATATCGATGACATTATTATCTTTAGTCCAAATTGTTATGAACACCTAGATCACCTGGAGGCAGTCTTAATCAGACTAATGAAGGTGGGACTCAAGTTGAAGCCAATCAAGTGCTCTCTGGGGAAGGAGACAACTAACTCTCTGGGACACAAAGTGGGAGGAGGAGCAGTAAGACCACTGGAGGTCAAGGTGAAAGCTCTACTAGAGTATCCCCTCCCAGAAACAAGAAAGATATGAGGGCCTTTCTGGGACTTGCTAATTATTACAGAAGGTTTGTACTGGAATTTGGGTGCATAGCCATATCCCTAACAGAAGCCACCCTGAAGCAGGCTCCAGAGAATGTGGACTGGACCAAAGACAGAGTTGCAGCCTTTGAACAACTGACACAGAGTCTGACCAGGAGGTCAGTGCTTCGCAGCTCTCCTCCAGGCCAACCAATTCTCCTGTAGACAGATGCCTCTGGGTTTGGACTTGGGACAGTTCTCAGCCAACAGGATGAACATCGAACAGATCAACCTACTGCATACTTCAGCAGACAGCTCAAGCCAGCAGAGGGACATTACACTGTAACAGAGCAGGAGTGCCTGGCTGTAGTGGAAGCCATCAAACATTTTAGAATTTACTTATCAGGTGCAGAGTTCACAGTCATTACTGACTATAGCAGTTTGCAATATCTGGACAAAATAGCAGGCTCACCAGATGGTCCCTGGCCCTCCAACCATTCATGTATAAGGTCCTACACAGGCCTGGTTCCAGGCATCAGAATGCAGATAGTCTGTCTCGTCAGTCCTGGGTACAAGCCCAATCCAAAGAAGAACAAGGGAGGGATGTCACGGGCAACCTCCAGGGTGCCCTGTGACTAACTGATAAACTCTTTAGGGGGTAGTCTACCCAAAACTGGTAAAAAAACGTCTGTTGACTTTGAATGCCCATAACTTTTTTTTATAATTGGTTTGTGTAGATAATGTTATGCTCAGTAAAATCATTGATATCACAGCTGTTAGCTTTGACAAGCCACAAACCAATTTACAGCTTTTGATTTTTAAAAATGAGTAGTGGGGGTCTGCCAAGAGAAGGAGGGTCCCTGTTTCTGAAGATGCATGCATTTCTGCATGCATCTTCTGACAAAACATGCCTCTAGAGATATTTTATATATCATTGGAAAGCACATAGAACAAGCAACAATTTGAGCATAACATTATCTACACAAACCAATTATAAAAAAAGTTATGGGCATTCAAAGTCAACAGACGTTTTTTTACCAGTTTTGGGTAGACTACCCCCTTAAGTATAAATATCACCTTGTTTAATTTGCACACTTATTGTGGTCAACCACATACTGAATATATTTATGTAGTTGCAACCCACTGGAAGGCCAAACAGATGTAGTAAAGCCTGAAAGACAGAGGTTGCTGTACAGTTCATTAAAGTTATTTCAACCAGTGAATAGTAGAAATATACTTAGTATGGGCCACGACCATATCAGGATGGGAGGATAGGTGTTGTCTTGGTGGCGGCACAGACACAGATATAACCTACATGACAACTGGCATGTATTTATACATTATACATACTGCATGAGTGGAAATAACATTGCAAAAGAGGTGTCTTAACTGGATTAGCATAGTCAATTCAACTGTAAAACTTGAGTGTGATACCTTGACACTGCATTAACAAAATCCCTCCCTTGATCAGATATGATTGTCTTTGGTTATCCATGCTGACAAAAGACAGAAAAAGAAAATCAGCTACACCAATCACTATCTTATCAGAAAGAGGTACAGCCTCGGGACACAGGAAAAGGACCTGTAATGAGTGGTTAGTTAATAAGTAAAGAAATCCACTATAAGAGCAGTAGTAGGTATACATATAAATATATCAGGATTAATTGCAAGATAAAAACAACACTGATGTATCAACTCACCTATTAGGCCAATGCCAAGTTTACTCCAAACTGAATTTAATGGATCAAATATAACTCGGCCTTGGCCATTCCTAGCCGGATATTTACTCTCTGACATATAGTACTCTCTGACATATATCCCACCTCTTGCCATATTTCCCGACATCATTCCTGACTGAAATGTAATGTCACTTGTTGGAACATCACTGAACTGGGTTACAAGGAACTCAAGCTGTACCTTAGGCGAGCAGGAGTAATGTCATCTTGGAATCTTGGAATTTATAAATGAATTAGCTTCCTCATAATTTTGGTTTCTTGCAGCTTTGATGAGAAGCTCTTGTAGATTAGAATATGTTTTAAACCCTGGTTCATTAAATTTGAATTATTTATTATTATTATTATTATTATTATTATTATTATTATTATTATTATTATTATTATTATTATTATTATTATTATTATTATTATTATTATTATTATTATTATTATTATTATTATTTATTACTATTACTATTACTATTATTATTATTATTATTTAAATGAAAAACAAGATAAAAATATAAGTTATACAATAAGTTTGGGCTGGCCTTACTTGCAAAGCCTTTGATCTTACATGTTTTCGCATTCTACGGTAGACAACTTTCATTTCCTTTCTTTTGTTTAGCTGCTGGTGAAGTGCTGGTGACAAGTGACCGGTTTGAGAATTGTAATAATTATGATAGTAAAAACTTATTATTGTCAGTTGTTGTTCTTTCCTTCAGTACTTTGATAATTTCTCCAGATAGCAGGATCCTGATGAACCTCACTTATAGTGTCTGAAGTTAGATTCTGCATGGTCTTCCACCACATACTCAGACAATGTTTCTCCCAGCAAGAACTGATGACCTCACTCATAGTATACCACCCAATTTTTGGCAAATTATGTCTCTCGCAGCCACATTTCATACCTTATTGTGTAGTGGGCATCTCATTACTTCGCTGATATCATTATAAAAAACCCTTTAGATTAAAGCTAACGAGAGAAATAAAGAGGGAAGGTTTTAGCCATAGCCATAGCCCTAGCCCTAGCCCTAGCCCTAGCCCTTTAATCTAAAGTATTTTTTATGATATCAGCTAGCTGGAGAAATTATCGAAGTACTGAAGGAAAGAACATGCAACAACTGACAATAATAAGTTTTCAATGAACTTTCAGTTGACATGACATTTAAATCAATAATCAACTTCAAATTTTATTCACTCGACGTTTAGACTAGATGCTCTAGTTTTAATCAGGAATTATTCTTGATGAAAATTAGAGCATCTAGTCTAAACGTCGAGTGAATAAAATTTGAAGTTGATTATTGAGAAGGTGATTTTAATAATATTTGTTTTAGATATTATTTTATTCACTTGATCTGCTTGTATATGTTCTCCATCATTAGCAAATCTTTCCTTTATTTATTACGGGTAGTCAGTCTAGATGAGTATTTTGGCTTTTCACTTTGTCATACAGTTAAAGAGTGGTACCCGCAATTGGCAGTAGATGCAAGTAATTATGTTTTGTCTTGAAGCTTGATCACCATGTCAAACGGTGTAACCATGCCATAGCTGGATCAAGTTTAGTAACTTAGTAGTTATGTCATATGAATGAAACCCTGCCCTGAAAGCTATATATTAACCCATTCAATGTTCTTGTGCACCTGTACCTTATATATGTAAGACCATTTTTCTCAAAATGTATTGTCATATTATTGTTGTTGTTGTTGCTGTTGGTTATTGTTATTCTTGTTGTTCTTATTTTATTGTTGTTGATGTTGATGTTGTTGTTCTTATTCTTCTTTTTATTATAAATTTAAAAAATATTTTCATTTTATTTTTTATTGTGTATATATTATATATAAAATAAAATAAATATTATTTAAAGAAAGAATTATTAACTTTTATTTTATATTATATATTTTATGTTTATTTCATTTTTCATTTCTAGCTATTATTATTATCTTTAGTTTATTTTTTCACATCTGGTTCACGTGCTGGATACGTGTGCTTGGATGTGGTTTGTATCAAGTGGTGTATAGCTAGCTACCAGTATTATTATAACAAGCTCACACGAGTCTTAGCATCTCATTATTCCTGATGAAGGCTAGCATGTAGTAGAGACATCGAGAGAATAAAAATTCAAGTTTATTACTGAGAAGATCCTTGTAATTTTATTATGTTTACTGAGAGTTTATTGAGAATTTACATGTTTAGAATACCAATGGTACTAATACTTCTGGCAGTGACTCCATATGCTCAGCACCACTTCAGTATGTTAAGAACAGTGGTATCTGCCTAAGAGAATTTGCCAACATTCTTACATCCTCCAACTGTTCACTTGATCCAGAGGGAAATATCTCTGTTGTGAGGAATGAAGAAACTACAGCTACACTACTGATTCAAGGACTTAAAACTTTGGGAGCAAGTGCTGAATGCATAAGTAAAGCCGTTCCATTTTTTTTGCCTGCATTTGTTTGGGTTGTGTGGTGGATCAGGAGTGTCCATCCAGCCTACCACTAGTCAGTGTGAAGAGGTCAGAGACACACTGTGCCAACAACAGTGGGTGCAAGTTCAAAAGCATGGCACTAGCCTCCCAGACTGTGTGATGTTTCCTGCTGAGGCTTCGTCCTGTCTTGCACTAAATGATGGTCTCTCCACAAGTATAACAGGTATACATATTTCAAATTTACATTATTGCATGCGTAGCTATACACATCTAGATGTGTTTTAAGGAGCAGTTAGCTAACTAATTTTAATAAGTAATTTACCCACATAAGTTTTAGATGTAGCTCTGATTATCATTTAAGGATTATTGTTTGAGTAACTAAAATATGCTAGAAGATTAATTTCATGTAACAAAAATGTATACAGATAACATGGAGTTTTGTTAAAATCATCTCATATGGCTAGAGAAGAATGGTTATATAAACAGATTGTTTCCAAGCAGACAACAAATGAAAAATCCCATGTTGATTTCAAGCCATAGTTTGTATATTGTGTATATTTGGTTACCTTTGGGGCTACCCACACATCATATATATGGTAGTGTGTGCATTTGTGTATGTGTTTGTGTGTGTGTGTGTGTGTATGTGTGTGTGTGTGGCTTATATACTCAGTTACTTCCAACCTACCCACACATGTTGCATATGATGTGTTTATAGACAAAGTTTACTTGTGCGCAAATGTAAGTAAGTATATACTATGAATAAGGGAAATCATAAACCATAATGTAGTATCAGTGAGATTAATATCATTTATGTTCACCACTTTCAACCCTTACCCACTCCCCCTACCCCTTCCACCACCACCACACACACCACCACCATCATGCCCAACACTCCCCTACAAGTCATCTCCCTACCGTATTTATACATATAGAAATAGCATAACTACAAAACTCATTACACTGGCTGGAATATATTTTGTCTCTTTGTGTGTTATATGTTTGCATGTCAATGTTTATTCAGTGATTTGGAAACATTGAATGATACATGCTCTCACTGAGAGATGATAAGTCACTTAGCCCTTTGGAGAAGTTAGCATGCTCTATTTTTGTGCCTGTATCTATTTTGTTTGTGTGGTAGATCGGAGGACTCCATTCAGACTAACCACTAGTCACTAGTAAGTATGAAGAGGGAAGATCCATGTGTAGGAGGTCTGGATCTGGAACCCCCCATCCCCAACCCTCCCTATCCCCATCCAACTGCTCATGGTTTCAAATAGGTTACTGTTGGGATCCAAGTCCATTGAAGAATGTACATCGAAAGATGTGATTTAGAGCGGACAGGGTGTTGATGTGTAAAACAATTAATATAGCTCGTGTTAGTCAATAATTATCCTTGTCATTATGTTAAGTTACTACCTCCTTTGAAGATCAGCCCATGCATCTTCATTCGGCAGGCCTCACCTGTTGAGACAATTATAACTCTGCCTAATTCAGGTCACACAGTTTCTGGTTATGCTGAGCCAACCAACTATTCGGTTATTCATGAATACTTGCTTATTCGTCAAGCTAAGTAATAGAAGTTTTTTTATATACCAATAAGCTAGAATGTGTACGTGAATGTAAGGCAACACCAGGGTGTAAGTGTTCTAAAAACATTATTGTTATTTTTGTCATCTTGCATTTTGTCAGATGTATTGGTTTTGCTTTTTACATTTTTTTTTCCTGACTAATGTCATGTAGAAAAGTATCCAAATGGAACCAGAGTTGCACTTCTGGAATGCACTGAAGATTTTTACCGTGAAAACGGTTCAAGTATCTGTATACCAAGCTGTTACACCTGGACACAAAACAGCAAAGGATTGAACATAACAGGAGATGTGATCACCTTAACCGCTATATTCATTGGATTCCTAGCAGCTATAGCAGCAATTATAATATCTTGTCTGGCACACAAGAGAATGTGAGTTAATTAAAAGTGGAGACTCAAGATGGATCTGCTAAGCTGTGTTGTGTTGCATTATGTTGCACTGAAACATGTTGTATTGCATTGCCTAGTTCACAATATAACACATTATGATATTGACTTTGATCTTGACTCCACCATCAATGGAGACAACATCAACTAAAGTACAGATTTACACATGTTTATCAAAGGAAAGTTCACGGTGCTATAACTAGCTACCTCATCTGCGTGCTATTAGTAGTGCTACATTGCTACTAACTAGGTATATCACTACAATACCAGAGGGATGTATCTGACGAACTTAAATCAGAGATCACATGAATGTTAATAGCTATGCAGAAAAAATTATTGGTTCCAGAATTTGCATAATAATATACGTATGGAGTTATTTAGCAATCTCCACTTCAAAATAACCCGGCACAAAAGAGAATATCGCTAACTAAACAACATTATTAATTAATGTTCAACTATTGAATCTTCTAACAAAAATTTCATTTTTTTTGATGGGAGCAGAGAAGGTGATAGTTAGAATGACCTTTTCAAGAAATTTACTCTCTGGATATGTTGACTAAATGCTCTAACCTTGTCAAGATCTCATTATGAGAAGGTCGTTGTAAACTGAGAGTTCGTTGAAAGGTAATAGTTGCATGAGCCACATGAAGAATAATCTAGCCCAGCAGGTCATACATTGGAGCTTGTCTAGTGAGCTAGACAAAACAAATCTTGAGTTAGTCTCCCAAGCATCACCAAGAAGGAGCTAGTGATGGTGTTTCATCGACATTTTGGACATGTTCAGATCATCTTCACTCTTTTAAGTTCACTTTTTATATTTTATAAGCAAATAAGTCCATTTAACCAAAGATGAATACAATGTTTGTGATAGGCTAACTATCCCACTAGCTGGAAGTAATCATTGTATAGGGTGCAATTGACTATCTAAAAAAATTTAACTTCATTTGTCATAAAGAAGAGTTTTAATAAGTACTAGAAAAATGTGACAAGGAAGTGACAAGGAAGTGACCTGTAATTTTTTCATGGGCAGAACGAAGCTCATCAGAAATCATAAATTGTATAGTTGCATAAAGGGATAGGATCACACAATAATGCAAGTTTTCCCAGAAGTACAGAACTCTGACTTATTGTGACCCAATAGTTTGCATCTTTTTCTTGTTCTACTCTGTAAAACAAGAAAAATTTCAATAGGAGACTTAAATTCCAAAGATCGAAACAATTCTAAAGTTTGACTTTAATATATATCCAGAGAGACCACAGTTGTGACCAAAAATATTTGCCATTTTGCAACAAGAAGTATTTGGAGTTTGAATCATATATTGCATTATATATACTTGGATTTTATACAAGACTCATAATTACACGAGTAGCTATTTTTGACAAGATTCCCACTGTATCTTTCAGTTTTTTGTTAACTTGCTTCCTCTCTGATGATGTCCAAAGAGCTTTCTAATAGATTCTAGCATCAGCAATTGCTCAAGAATGGCAGAACATCAGATGTGATGAACACTAACTACGTGGATCATAGTTAATTATTTCACATAGTTGAGTTAGATAATTTGATAATACTATCAGTATATATGCATTATTTGGATAGTAAAGAATGTTATGTGCACAACAGCATAGTCTCTAGATTTAAATTTATCATTATTTCTTCCACTGTCTGGCAAACTAGTCCTGTTGCTACCATGGTCGTCAGATTTAGAAAATTAATAAATGACATAAATGGACAACAACAAGAAATATGTTTTCAATGAACTCCCAGTTGACATAGTAGATAAGATGACTCTCTCCATATAATCAGTGGGCATATTTAAGTTGATCATCAAGAAAGTCCTTGCAAGAAAACAGTTTTAAGTGGCTGCTAGTTCCATTCATATATACCCACCCACCCATCATCTACGATTTTGCAGTCCCTACAAATAGTTGAGGTTTTAGACGAAGATGCTCAATTTTGATCTTTTCAAGTTTCTAGTTGGGAAGTCTTTAGAGAATGCATTCCAAGTTGCTAAGTTATTAACTTCAGATTTACAACCCAAATCAACTGAAGTAAGAACTATACCAGCTATAATAGTCAAGTGCTTAGTAGATATTTACCTTATAGCAGGAAATTTTAAGCCGAGGAAATTTTCTTTTGATCAACAGAAGGTCCACAGACATTATATTTTATGATCTCAGTCCTTCCAAGACATGCAGTGTTTACTGAAGATGTTTAATTATGAATTTAAACACACACTTTTCAATTGCTCATGTGAGCCATGCAGCGATCCTCAAGGTTATCATATCTATGTGAAATGCCTCAATCAGAAAACTGGAGAAACCAGCAAACATGTGTGAATGATCAATTTACTGAGTTTAGTATTTACAAACTGTAAGCACAAAGACTACATCATACAATTACCCCACTGGACTTATAGGCGATGGCTGTTTCTTTATTTCAGAAAAGTCAAGTGTGGCTTCATAGCTATTATGCATAAAGTATGAGAGTTCATGATCATTTTAGCTCCTGTTCTCATGATAAAATCACTTGAAATAGAACTAACCAGTTGTGATTTTTAATTACTATGGCACTAGTTGTTAGAGCTTGGTGGGTGCTAAACATTAAGATTGCTCAATAAACTGAGATTACAGTGTTTGTCTTTAGGTAGCTATCTGCAATATAGTTTGCTAATGTAATTTCCCATACTATTGTGTCTTCAATGTGTTAATTGTTTTTCACTGCAGGCTTGTTTACCCACCTATTTTTATAGTGTACATGACTATTGACGTCTTGGTTGTATGTAAGTGTTTTATGTTATTGTTGTTGTTGTTGTTGTTTTGGGGGGTGTTAATATTAATAACATGAACACATTGAACATGATTACCTTCAAAATATTTCAGCCGTTTTTCTTATGGTTGGCTATATGGATCATGCAAGGCTCTTCTGCTCATCTAGGAGTCTAATTAAAAGCAGGATAGAAGTGACTCCCTTTTGTTTCATTTCAGGTATGATATTCTCAAGTAATCTCGTGTATATAAATACATTTTTAGGTGAGGGGAGGCAGAATCTTTGGGATAATTTTTTATAACTTCTACATTCTTCACTGTGTACTTCATTATTAGACGTGTCTGTTTTTCCCATCAAAATATTGCATGTTGGTATAAGTACTACCATTCCTGTGGAGCACAAATCTTCCTTATACTCTCCATTTCAATATTTATGTCTTGAAAAACTGCTGCAGAAATTGCTTTTCAAGACTCCATCTGCTGAAAATACATTTTGACAGCACATTAAGATTTAGATGTGCGTAATATGTTTTGTGGAAGCATACAATGGAGGAGTTAGGAAAGAATGAAGCTTTTAAACATGTCATTAGTTTATATATAGTCATATTATCAAGTTCTGCATAGCAATGCAGGAGAAGTCCAATCCCCTCCACAACACATTGTAAACACTGCTGCTGCTGCTGCTATACATGAACATCACTAGAAACTATCATACCTAGATTCAGAATGACTTGCACCTGACCAGTCTAGTATCTATTGGAATGGCAACAAGCAATAACACAACGTGATGTTTTAAGCTATTTTTACCGGCAAAAATTAGTGTCTGTGTGTGTGTGTGTGCATGTAATTCAGCAGAATTAGAATGGTATAAGTAACCATACATGATGTACAGAGAATAGACTTTATTACTGGCTTGATTTTTAAGACTGATGGAAAAGCTGCAATCAATTATCAGATGCCCTATGTATTATGTTAACTCTATTTTGGAAGACTAGCTGTCTTCTGTAAAGAAAATTATGGAGTGACCCCTCGAGTAACGAATATAAACACAACAAACCTTAAAAATCAGTAACATATTGGATCAAATTGCTTTAATAGTTGTACATGTGATTTATTCTGCAGGAATTGTGTTCACCTATGCGTACTGTCAAATATCGCTATGGTGGCTATTCCACATAACTACCCTCTTTTGGCAAGTTACATTTCCATTCCACGCTTTCACCTTTGAAGCAACTGGCAAGAACAAGTACATTAACATGATATGCATCACTCTTGGAATTTTACTTCCACTGGTCCCCGTTATAACTATAGTGGCTGACTTTGCAGTGGATCTTCAGAAACAAAATATAACTTCCACCACCCAACCAAGGAAGAGTTTGTTCTTGTCAGGGGGACTGGGATTTAATCGTAGAACATATCCTACTGCTATGTGTTATGGAAGAGAACCAGATGCATTTTTCTATGGTGTGGTCCTGATGATAAGCATCACCATGGCACTTGGATGTTCCCTGCTCATCATAATATTCTCCTCTATACACAAAGCTTACATCAAAAGAAAGGAAATGCAGGTTACTAAACATAGCATTAACATGATATGTAAGTCATATTGTGAATAATATGTTTTTATTTCATATAGTCAGAGGTCAACAAAGGAAGATTAGGACATCAATTCTCATTAAGAAAGCTGAGAAGAAGCTACTGTTTGTGTTCTGCTACTATGTGGTATTAGCTGTTATGGCCCCAATACCCTTATCTTTGAGTACTAGAAATTTGCCAAAATTACTTTTACTGTGAGCAGGGAGGTCATGATCCAAGCAACCCATGTAGTCATTCTGATGTTGAAACCAATGGCCTTGGAATTTTGACAAGCATCTTGCCACCCTTGTTTCCAGTTATGAACCTGATGTATGCTGTGAACACTCAAGAACTAAAGAAAGTGTGGGAGCAGGTTCGTGGTGCATGCATGACCCACTAACACTACTTAACTACAAGAAACACTTTTGTTATAGTATATTGAAGGTTGTGTTGAACTACAGTATGTTGTATTTATATTTCTTCTTTTGTTGCACTCTCTATATCAGGCTGACTCCTATTCAAAATAGAGGTAGCCAAAAAAAACACACAAAGTGTCTGTTAAAACTCACTTTGGCAGCTTCTTAGCATCTTAGTCGTGATTTCTCCTGGTTTTATCTCCAAAGACTCTCCATGCAGACTTAAAACAAGGTGGTAAACTGTTAGGCAAAATATGTGAAATTTGTCTTCAAAGATCGATCATCTGTCTATTTTACCCATACATGATTTGCAAACAATTTTACTAATACAAGACTGCCAATTTTCCACACATTGCAATCTTCCCAAAATTAATCAATACGCTCGTGTTTGCATACAAATTGAGCCTAGCTGAAATGATTCGGCATCTACCTCATATTTTTGCTGCACAGAAGTAAACAACTTTCTGAGAAATTTATTCTTATGATAAAAGTTTACAATACAGACTATCAAAAAAGAAGTATATATCAACTTATGAGCCATGCATCTATGTGTCTACATAATGGCATACTATTTAAAGCAAACAGTACTATGATTGGTTAGTTCTGGAGTACGGTACTAAGTAAATTCTTGAAGTAAGCTGCTTGACTTAAAAAATAAGTTGTAATCAGAGACCACAAACCTCCATCACTCTAAACCATTTTCCTTTTACAATCATTACTATACTGGATCGACTTATTAACAAAGAAAGTGACTCCATGAGGTCAGCTACAGTAATAAATTGCTTGCTTTATGCGAGCTAATGTAACTAGCGTAGTTCATTGGTAAAATAGCCACACTGTGCATAAATTGGAGCTGTCAATTGCAAGTGTGGCTAAAGGAATTTGTTAAGGGTACATGGAAGCAACTTCCCTTAAGATGGGAAGTACACTACACTAATAAGAATGAGACCATCAGGCATGCTTTCTGCAGGGATTCTCTGAGCATGTAGCTACTAAAAAGAAGACCATGCAGAAGCCGATGAGAACTTGTTGAAAACATCATTGTGGGGGACTACCTTCGTCTCCTCACTTGCCTACTGGGTGATTCAACCCTTATTCACAATCACCCAAATACAACATAGGACAACACACCAGAATGACAGAGTGGGCTGTTTGGCCACCTTTTATAGGTGACCAAACCCACTTACAGCACTTATCCATATAAGGTAATATTCAAGTGCTAGCTGACTAGATGGTCCAATCTGGTAGCCACAAATTCACAGCAATCAGCTGTTCTACATTTCATTATGATTAATTCCAAGTGTGTGGGTTTGTACTAGTTAACTTTTCTATTGATGTTCTGTTCGCCTTGACTGTCAGATCTCGGATGTCTGGGAGCTCTGCACTACAGGGTTGGAGCTCCCTGACAATCATTTACACCTTTGACACTGTTTAGTATATTCAGTATGCTACATTAGTACATATCCTCTCGTTATCTTCCTATAACTATGTATGTGGCCAGTTCTCTGTCCATAGAGCATAGCAGTGCATGTATTTACCTTATCAATTGTTTCTGCTAATTATGAGAAATATGCTGTATCTCGCAATTGTGTGATGGCTTCCTGATATTCTGAAGTTCAGAGTTACCTAACTCAAAGCAGCCCATGTCCATCCCAGTGTAAAAGTACACCTTCCTGCAAAGGTTGAGCTTCCTAGCTTCAAAACTGCGGCAGCACATAAGTAGCACACAGATAGTCCCAGAGCCTTCCTTATATTGAAATATTTTTGAGTTGCTCATGAAGTGTGGGATAAAGCTTTGGGAAACTTTGACTATTGCTCGAATGAGAAGAATGGCATCACATATGTCACTTTGAATTTTTATGGCCTCATTCTTGGAGAGACACTTGGCATCACACAGATAACTTGAGCAGGACTCTTCAGTATAACCATTTCTCAACAGCAGAATGGCAGGTGGTTGTAGCTATAACTGTCATTGATGTACACCTTGAGAAATAATGACACATTTGAAAAATTCTTGAAGGTCAAAAAATGTCAGAAGAGCGAAAGTGGATGAACCAACCTTTTTTGGCAATTGAAGATGGGCAAGTACCAGCTCGCATCGACACAATATCTATTTCCAAAGCTCAATTTAATAATAATTATGTTCATTCAAGAGGGATTATACCAGCCAAGAGTAAGGCTTAATTTCAAAGCTGAAAAGAATGCTGATTTTGTGATGAGTTGAATAGAGTGAGTGGTTGAACTTTATTGATCATATTTTGAGGACAATTGCAGAGACTCACTACTAACATCAAAGTGAGTGTAACAGATATATTTAATTGTCTGGTGGCTGATGAAGTTAGTTTTCATTATTATGATATCCTTCTCAATAATCAACTTGAAATTGTATTCTCTCAACATTTCAACTAGATGTTCTAGCCTTCATCAGCCTTCTGATTCGTTTAGTAGCATTAAAATGTTGATGCTCTAGCCCTCATCAGGAATAATGAGACACTCCACATCGGCTCATTCCTGATGAAGGCTAGAGCATCTAGTTGATACATCGAGAGAATACAATTTCAAGCTGATTATTGAAAAGGTTATTGTAATGTTATGTATGTCAACTGAGAGTTCACCCGAGAATCTGTGGCTATTTTCACTATTACTCACAAAGTCGTTAGCTACAATCCAGTTTGTCAACCTACTTGTGCAAGTGTAGGATCATCAAATGATTCTACCACTCTTGTATGTGGTTGACTCAATTATGACTTCATTTGGCACATAGCACATTAAAGGTCATTTCACTTAATGAGAACTCGCAATCACATTTCAATAACATGACACATGAAACCATCATCATTATCAATGTGGTTTTTATGTTGTTGTTGTTGTTTTAGGAGGATTCATTTTTATGGAGCTGAAGGGGGGAAGGTTTGGTTACACTTTCCACTCAATAATTGGCCACACCAAGCTTCCTCCGCCCCTTGTGTAGGTAATTATGGCTATAGCATATTGCTGAATAGAGTAGCCATATCAGAATGAAACTTCAGCATCCTTTTAGACAAGCAGCAGTCTCTCTAGAATATGTGGAGGAACATATTTAGGTCCATTTATTGACCATGCTGCATATTCTCACCTGCCTACATCGCCATTTTGCTTCAAATATGTTACCATTTTATCGATCCTTCTCTTCACTTTGACGCCATGCCTATTTTACATTTTAATTACAACAGGTGGCCCATGCATTTTTAACATTTGAAAGTAAGATATATAGATGGATAGATACATAGATACATTACAAATACACACCATTTGCGGCAATTCCCAGAATTGCATTTGGTAAAGGGTCTTGCTAGAAGCCTACAAGTGAATTTGGCTTAACACATTATCATCACTGTCGTCATCATCATCATCATTATCATGTCTGACAAGCAATATCAACAACAATAATAACTAACAAACAACATTAATTACAAGTTAGTAAATACCAAAATAATAACAAATAAATAAATAAATACATAAATAAATAACTAACTAACTAAAAAGCAACTAAAAAGCTAACAACAAGTTCAACTCCCGATCGACCCCAACACAGGTAAGGCATTCCCCGATGGACTGCTAATGACAGATGCTGAAGGAGATGAGCATGGGCATTCACCTCCCCAGTTCTTTGCTGTATCCTGAGGCCGAGCTCCTTCAGGATAGCCACTGACCTGTTTCCGATGCCCCCTACAGGCTCGATGGCCATAGGCACAAAAAAGTACAAGGATCTAAACTGGCATGCTTGGCCACTTTCTTTTCCTCGGCCATTGCAGCCACAGCTCTAGTACCACTCTCTGCCACACCCCGATATGATTGACAAACATATCTGGACAGGTCGCATTCCACACCAGTTGCTTGCCATTCTCCCCATGGAACCATGGTTACCATATCAGGCCTTTTCCCACCAGAATGAAAGAGACCTGATATTTCCAGCTTGGAAGGGGCACCTGCAGTTGACAATGCCCAGAAGAGGATGTCGTTTATGGTAGTAAAACGGTAGAAACATCCTTCACTCCTCTCAGCTAAGATCATGCGTTGCAAGATGATCCACTTCAGCTCCACAGTGCTGGCAGTTATGTGGATAACACAAAGTGGAGCCCAAGTGGAGACCAATGGCAACTCGGTTGTTACCGTCATTCATCCTCAAACCAAGGGATGAGATGGGGAGGGCATTTAGCCATGCACCAGATTCTTTTGAAACAGCCAAAAGCCGGGCTCGAGCCAAATTGTCAGGTGCACTCTGCAACAAAGATTCCATGGACCATGACATCATGAATGAAAGGGCATCATCCACAAAAGGGACAGGGAATGAAAGCAAGTGGGGGCCTTGGACCAGGTCATGAGTGACAGTAGCTGAGGCCAAGAAGGCAGAGTGGCTGAGGTGCCATGTCCTCGCTAACCACATTCCCAGCTACCTTGGCCATTGGCCGACGAAGGGTCCATCCAATTGCTATGGATCTAACCCCACACCCTTCCTTCTATAATAGAGCCAATAGGGTAGCCCAATCGGATAGAAGAAATAATTCTTCTTTCTACAAGGTAGAGAAAGCAGCTAAGACTGAGAGAGGAAGAGACTTCATTGGGATGCTACAAATGTCCTTCAGATGTTGTGGTCATAAACCATTAGGACCACCGGCCGACTCACAGGGGAACAATCTGATTGCTCAAGCAGCGTCCCTTCTGATACAGTAAATGGCAAGGGAAAGATGTCAGGGTTGGGTGAAATGGATGCATCAGGATGAGGCAAGGGGTGCTTCTGTCTGAGGTCAGAAAAGGTGGCACCTCACCTCTCTGCCATGGAAACCTCCAAGGAAGCCACGCAAACAGCTCCTTTAAAATCTCCCTTCTCCAATTTCTCAGATGCTCGGCAACCCAGTGACTCCAAGGGATCCAGAGCAGTAGCTCTACTCTTTGTAAGGGGGTTTCTAGGAAAAGGGGGATCTTCTTCCTCTCTCAGCTGCTTATTACCCCCAGATGCTAAGGACCAATGCCGACCACACCCTGGTGGCACTCTTAGACATCTGGAAGTGAAGAGGAAAAGCCTCTCCCATGCACTTAGAGAATTGCTGAAAACCATGCCTTCCATTATGGTAACTAACTTGAAAGGATAGGGGCTCTGGATCCACTAGAGATCCCCTTTAGAATCTTATACCTAGGTTCACTAAAATCGAATCCTGAAAGCGGCAGCTTACTATTTGGAGATGCTGCTGGAGAGGAAATGAGTGCACCAACATCTCTATGTGGCATGGGAACCTGTAGATGGCAAAGTCGATTCAATTGAGGGCAGAAACTATTAAAGGGTCCGTGAGACTAATTAAGCCCACAGAAGTTACAGAGAAACACTTGGACAGGTAGTGCAAGCAGACATATTTTGTTTTAATACACAGACTACTAGAACTAACTAGTAATCTGTGATATATATTATTATTATGTAATATGTCAAGGTGTATTATTTGATAAAAAAATAAAAAAATAAAAAATAAAATAATTAATCATGATTCCCATCATCTCTAGTGGATCAACTTGATCCAGCACAGCCACCCATGCTAGACAACAACAGAAATTCTCTGAAGGAGAAAGTAATGAGAAGATGGTTCATCACTCACCTTTTAGACATCCACCCAACTCCAGAAAGAAAGAAAAAAGATTCCTCCGTAACACTCCAGATGTTTCTATTCCAATGGGAACAAAAAAAAACAATTTTTGCATATTTTTCCTTCTTCAAGAACTCAGCTGTTTGGTTATTATTATTATTATTATTTTATTATTATTATTACTATTATTATTATTATTATTATTATTATTATTATTACTACTACTACTACTATTACTAGTATAGTAGTGGTAGTAATGAAGGTAGTGGGAGTATTAATATTATTATGATGATGATCATGATGATGATGATTAATACTACTATCATTATTATTGTTATTACTATTATTGTAATGTTGAGACCATCAAGGCTATATGCCACATGTTGAATACAATTATAACAAACAAAATTACAGTGCCATTTGTTGTGGATTCTATCATCTGATGGATAGATGATAAGTGTGACAGTGGTTTAGGTGCCTGATGTTGGATTACCAACACCTAAGTAGTGAAGCCCCCCCCCCCTCCCCCACCCCAAAAAAAATCACACTTGTAAAAGCTCAGGGATAGAACATGTAGCAAGGTTGATTATCAATAAATACAATATCTACTAGCTATTATAAATAGTCGGTGTAGGAAATAATCATCTCGGACCAAGTGGATGCCAGTTCCAACATTAGCTTCAAAGTACAATTTAAAATAAGAAGATTATGCTTTGTCATCAAATCCCATGGTGCATTAATTGTGGTTAACCTTAGTGCGGAATTATAATGATAGTTAATCCCTGTAACTCGTATAATAAAGAGTTGATAATTCACAAGAACCACCCCCCACCACCCAACCGACCCAGGTGATAAACTTGTAGATGTCTGACCACACCCTGCAGTACTGGGGCCCCACCACTTCAAACTCTATATGCCACCATCAAAACATGGTTTCATGCTCTGACATTAAAGACTCGTGACCCTAGTGTTTCTGTCTGCAGGGATGTCTGACAGTCCCTTTACTGTAGCAAATTTAACCTGCCCATTCCTGCAGTGCCATATTTTATTGCCTGAGGTACTTATCTCTCCATGTGTTATCAGGGGTTTCTACCTGATATCCCCCACCCACTGCCGTGGTCTCAGCCATGCCCAATTCAGCAGTGGGACCACTGCCAGAGTCTTAGATATACCCCAGTTCAGCAGTGTAATTTGTAGCCTATAACCAGTCTGCATACTACATGCTTCTAGCACTGCAAGTAGACTACAGTGTGGTGGGCCCTGCACTAATTGAGTCGGGGAGTGTATGTCAGTTATGACATCTTCAATGGAGCAATGTACCCACACTCCTCCAATCCCTCAAATATTATACACATAATTATTATCGCATAGTTATGCCATAATTTTAGGTACACACTAACAGATTAATGAAAAATACAGTGGATGATTAGATGAAGTGTCATTCACCCTGCAAACTAGAGTGAGGGGTGACAAAAGTTGCAGAGACAGATGCGACCTGTTTCAAGGGAGTATGAATATCGAGTGAAAAAGCCAATGATTTGCAACGTCTAAGTATCTTGATCAGGGAGTCGCAAGTATACTTTAGCTGCCATTGTGGCTGCACTAATACGAAAGCTGTGACCACTGAAACATGAATCATCTATGCCCAC
Source organism: Cladorhizidae sp. MBARI D1340-BT2 (assembly GCA_028752905.1). Lineage (NCBI taxonomy): Eukaryota > Metazoa > Porifera > Demospongiae > Poecilosclerida > Cladorhizidae > Cladorhizidae sp. MBARI D1340-BT2. The sequence goes on from JAQNBH010000008.1 coordinate 32,702,889, forward strand.
CACTCTCAGCACCTGGCACAGAGACAGGATGAGTTTGGGTCTTGAAAGAGTTGCACCAACACTGAAGATGAATAGCATCCCTGGTTTGTGGAGACAGCCGAGTATCCCAACACTGAAGCAACAGGACAAGGAAGGGTTCCTGTAGCACTTGCCAACCATTCTTACTCCATTTCAGGTGGACTATGAGGTGTGTCTGGAACACATTAAATTAACTGCAACATCGCCGGATGTGAGGAAAAAGATTCATGTGAGGGGCAGATGGATTCCTCAGCATGCATAGATCTGAAAAAACCTAACAAAATGCCGCCAACAACATTGTTTTATTGAACTCATGCGGTTTCCTTGCCCATACATTGTAGATCTACCGAAGAAGAGATGAGGTAATTGGTAGCCTAATACGTCCCTGCCTTTGGGGTCTCAATCTCTTGGCCCCCTTCAGGGCATGATTTTAAGCGATGTGCTATATACTAAGACCAGTGCCTCCCCCAAATGACTGCTGTTAGTACAACTGGTACCAGTTCCTTAACAGTAATTTCGATGTCTTCCGACTCTTGTGGCCATGCCTTGTACAAATGCCTAACAGCCACACGATCCTAAAGCATCAGACTAAACATGAATGGCTGGGTTAAGAAGTGGGAAAAAATATTAACTATTCCAGTTGTGTAACAAGTATCTCCACCAAGCCAAGTCAGCCTTGGCACCCAAATTGAGCCGAATGAAGTGATTTGGTGCCTTGGCCAGATGTAGCAAGTTGAACAGCTGGCAGGAAGGTACAACCTGAGCAGACGATGGTGGCTGAATGGGATAGGTGTCCCAGCAAGGATTCCAGCTCTTTCCTCTTGGATGGAACACCAGGATTGAAGCTTTGTCTGGAGACATTCTATCATGTGTGCTGCCAACCTCAGCTCAAAGGCCACAGTTTTGATGAAAATTCCCAAAAAGTATACTATGGTTGCTGGGTTTTCCGTCTTGTGTGAAGCTGTACCTAATGCCTTTGCCCCTTCCTCTGAGCCAGGTGATCTAATCAACAAGAAATCGTCAAGGTAGTGGAGTTGGTACTGGGTACCAACCAAATGCTGTACCCATGCCATCATGTCTGCCACTGCGGAAAATTTTGGGGGGCTGACCTCAAACCAAAAGGAAGGGCCGTGTCTATTTACGTCTTATCTTCACATGCAATCACTAGCAGGCAATGATTTTATAGATGGATGGGGACAATGCGGTAAGCATTTTGGAGATCCAACTTTCCTAAGAGAAGGATGCACACAATTGGATCATCCACTGAGGCATACGAAATAGATGATAAATCCCGAGACACGCCATTGTTTATGCTCTGGTATGCTGGGTGTGATAGGTCGACTATCTTGCGCCATTTGTTGGTTAGATGGGACTTCGGAACCAAACCAATTGGACTGCTGTGGACCACTGGGACAAGTTGATTCTGTAGAGGTCCAAGTAGTTGCATGGCCTCTACCGCTGTCGTGATGTAGTTCCTAGTGACTATTGGGTTGGCTAGAGCTGATGGGTGGTTCCTGATGAATGATCACAGTTTAGTGGCCTGTCGGTTGAAGCATACCTTCTGACAAACCTGCATAGATGTAGGCTGCGAAGTGGTGGTCAGAGTGGGCGAGGAGAAACTCAAGCCAGATTTTGGCATTTAGCCGACTGCCCATCTCGTTTTGGTGATGCTGTTAGTACAATCATGCATAAGTCTTCCATGTGGATATACCAGCCTAAACTGATATTGGCAGCCTTGAGGGAGATTCCACCTGTGGCACGTGGGAGCCTTGAATCACATCACTCTTGCTACCTGTAATGTTAAGTGGATTTGTCTTCATGATTGGCATACATGGAGTGCCCTGCATAAGTATTTGAGTGATATGCATGACTGCAGATCTAGAGAGTCTCAATAGTGAGTGGTTCTTATGCGGTGCCAACACCCGTGAGTTCACCTGCCCAAACTTGTTTTATGGAGTTATATAGTATGGATTGCGGCATCTTACACATGTCCCCTATGTTTTCCCTGGTTTCATCTTGTAAGAGTGGCTACTCAACGTAACCTGGACTGTATATCGATGGCCAATTGAGCAATAACACTACAGCATATACCATATTCACCCTTGCCACCATCTGGTATACACCGTAATGTCCCTACATAAAACCAGCAGTTACATGTAATCAAATGGTGTTGCAATCAGAATCAGACTCCCAACACTCAAGACTAGGCGGGGCCGGATCCACCTAGTCTTGAGACAGGCATTCATATAGAGCGAGTCTCTTCAATACTAGGATGACAAATTACACATGACAATTATGCTATAAGTGTGCTGTGTTTTTATAACCCCTAGAGACCACCACCACATACACAAATCCAGGATGTGGTATACGGTTACTATACCCAGCCAATGGAACCGATATCATGTATAATTAATGACACGGCTAAGATCTTAATGTGGTTTACTTTCAAACGTCTAAGTAACCATGTCCTGGTCAGACATTATCATGGACCTGGCTTCATCCCAAATGGCTTCCAATTTCCTGGGCTATGGTCATCCCTCCAGTGTATCTGAACCCTCTGGGGTCTTGGCGCATCATTGGCCATGTGGCGCTGGTGGCAGGTCGCACAAATATGTCTATATGAGCATGAGTTGGGATAGCGACATCTTCCTTTGTTCCAAGAAATACAAATATGGAGCAGGGGACTCGGTGTCAATTTGATTGCTCTCGGTACCCAGGCCTGCCTGAGGGAGCTGTGTCAACACCGGAAGCGCTGTGGATTGTTGCCTTGCTGGTGCTTGTAGGTATGGCAGTGTGCAGTGATGTACTGCATAGTCTGCTTCCCTGCACACAAAAAAACACAGACTGGCTGCTCCTGGTACCCTCCCCACCAGATAGTTGCCTATATTCCAGGACGTAGGGTGTTCCAATGCAGTAAAGGGTGAGTACTGCTTGTTGGTGGAAGGCCTTATGTAGTCTAGCCAGCCATTGCCTCTGTGCCTGGCACCTCCCTAATCAGCTAATGGGCATTACGTAAGCTCATGGCCACATAAGAGCAGTACATCCATGATGTCAGTGACGAAACCTGTGCAAACAAGGTCTGAGCATACCGGGAGGGTTGACATAAGTGGGTGGCCACCATATGTTTCCAACTGCTGGAGAAAGCAGTTTTAAGAGGTCCTTCTGGCTGGACGAATCCCTCCACCAACTTCTGAATATAAATATTGGGTGTAGAAATAGCCATGCACAATCGTCTGGGACCTAGAGGATGGATATCTCAACGGTATAGTAATCTACAAAATACAGCCAAGTAAAACAAAGCGAATGTGCTGTCAAATCTCGTGCATTAATTGGAGTACTTTAGTGCAGTGCGTTCCACACTTTGAAGTAATCTCGTTGATGCGGAGCGTTAGCGAGAACTGAAAAAAATATAATGAGCACCACCGAGAATATTGAGGAGAGAGGTGCTTCGATCAACCGTACCTCTGCGGGGTTCAGAAAGAAATTCTGGCAGTATGTGCGAGTAGCGCTGCCTTGCGTGCTAATTATTGGAGTCTGGAGTGGGTTCTCCCTGCCAATACTGTTCTACCATTTACCAATATCAGCGGTAAGACACTGGCTTTATTAAATTTCTATGATCAATGAGTTCTTGAAGTTATGCCTAGTTTTCCAGTGGCTTATTATGAAAATATTTAAGGGGCGGGAGTTGATAACATTTTTTTTTTAGGTGTGGTTATGCTCCATAAATTATGCACGCTTTCACTCTATGAACTAGATATAAATTAGATATATAAACTAGATATATAGCTCAAAAGGTAGCTCACCCTGTGTTTGTTCTGTTTTAATGCAAACCATGTCCAGTTACAGGCAGTCAAAGTTAGTCCTCAAAACCTGCATGCCCCAATTTTCTGCAGTTCTAGATCTTAATTGGAAAGTGCTAGTCAGTCAGTGGCTAGAGGAAGCCAAATTCAGTGTTTTCATTAAGCTTTAAAACTGAGTACGTTGTCATGTGCGTTGGTTGAAAATCAATTTCCTAAAATTGACATGCACAGGTAACAGAACGGGCGCGGCGCGGGTGCAACTTTAGAATTTATTGTGTGTTGGGTGGGTACGGGTGTAATTTCTGTGGAGAAGGGAAGAAGAGGGGGCAAAATTCTTTCTATGTGAGTAAAAAAAATTGTCCCCGCAATTTTTTTATTACTTGTGTTTAAGTTTCTGCATATTATTGAATCAAAGTATTCATTTCACTTGAATTGCTACATTAATTCCTGCCAATACTGGGGCAAATCACTAATCGGGAACAGTGAGTGCAACAGTCCATCCCCAATACCACTCCACACCTTGTAATTACCCTGACCAGCCTCTAATTCATTCGGCTCCCCACATGTAATGAAACACTCAATATAATAATCTAAAACATTTGAATATATTGTCATTTATACCATCTAGTGATTTTATAACTCTGCAGGTGCGTATGCGGAGGAAAAATTGAAGCATGTGCGGGAGTTAATTTGCGAGGAGGTGGGGGGTTCGGGTGCATGAGTAAGGTTGGAACAAGTTGCAGGCATGGGGTCGGCACTGTCATGTGGGTAGGTACAGAGGCAGGGCTGATATTTCCGCCTGCGCAGTCCTAAGGTATATACTATGAAGGCTAGACCATCTAGCCAAAACATCCAGTGAAGTTGAAAGTTATTGTATATATATGTAATACATTGTAATTTAAGTGGGTGAGTAATCATGTCATGTTAATTGGTCATCGGATCAGTCATACTGTTGTTGTTTTTCTCTTGTGATCAGCTTTCCATTGATTGTAGTTTTCACTTAGTAGTAGTAGAAAGAACCCTGACATCCTGCCTTACATACCTTCTCAACCGTTAAGCAATTAAGGGGCACCTAATAACTGCCATTTAAGGAATGTAAGGAATAGAATCTAGGATTATAAGGATCTATCCAGCTATGTTTGGGTTAATTTGGATGAAGCCATTCTATAGTATACTTGTCAATCTGGGATTACCAGCAACCATTAACAGCTGCTACATGCGTGTATTTTACACAAAGTCACAGGCTACTTTCAAACAATGCATACAGAAAGTAGATTGTATGAGAAACTGCATGTGCTCAATCATGTGATATAACTTCATAGCTGTTATAGCTGGTCATTTAGGACTGCTGTGGTGAAGCAAACTTTTATAACCATTGGATGGGAACCTTGCAAAATGCTTGCTTAGCTAACAGAAAGTCAAAATGAGCTAAACAAAAAAGAAAGTTGTCTACGGTAGAATGCGAAAACATGTAAAAAGATATACACTTTAAGTTTTCTTTCTCAATCAGCTTTGTTGTATTTAGTGCCCAACATTTCGACTGAACATTTCTGTCTTTTATTGCCGGTCTTCACTGAAGTATTTCGGTTGAACTAAAAAATTGAAAGAAAAATCTTGATGTCAACTGAAAATAATGTACAATTATACACTTGCAGAATATTACCGTATATGGATAAGTGCTGTAAGTGGGTTTGGTCACCTCCTATGTTGTATTTGGGTGATTGTGAATAAGGGTTGAATCACCCAGTAGGCAAGTGAGGAGACGAAGGTAGTCCCCCACAATGATGTTTTCAACAAGTTCTCATCGGCTTCTGCATGGTCTTCTTTTTAGTAGCTACATGCTCAGAGAATCCCTGCAGAAAGCATGCCTGATGGTCTCATTCTTATTAGTGTAGTGTACTTCCCATCTTAAGGGAAGTTGCTTCCATGTACCCTTAACAAATTCTACTCGCACATGTTGCATATAATATATCGATTGTATTAAGCATATAATTTAATCATATTTAGAATACCAGTGGTAATACTTCTGGCAGTGACTCCATGTGCTCAGCACCACTTCAGTATGCTACGAACAGTGGCATCTGCCGAACAGAATTTGTCATCATTCTTACTTCCTCCAACTGTTCTGATCCAGAGGGAAATGTCTTTGTTGTGAGGAATGAAGAAACTACAGCTACGCAACTAATTCAAGGACTTGAAACTTTTGGAGCAAGTACTGAATGCATAAGTAAAGCTGTTCCATTTCTATGCTTGCATTTGTTTGGGTTGTGTGGTGGATCAGGGGTGTCCATCCAGCCTACCACTGGTCAGTGTGAAGAGGTCAGAGACACACTGTGCCAACAACAGTGGGTGCAAGTTCAAAGACATGGCACTAGCCTCCCAGACTGTGCGATGTTTCCTGCTGAGGCTCCGTCCTGTCCTGCACTAAATGATGGTCTCCCTACAAGTATAACAGGTATACATATTATATATTTACATTATTGCTATATATACACATCAGATGTGTTTTAAGGAGCAGTTGGTTAACCTATTTTGTTTAGTAATTTACCCACTTAAGTTTGAGTTGTAGCTCTGATTATCATTTATAGATTACTATTAAAGTAACTATATATGCTCATCATGCAACGAAACATTTATACAGATAAAATCATCTGGTCGATTTCAAACCATTAAACAATAGTTGTATATGTATATATTTGGTTACATTTGGGTCTACCTGCATGTCACACATATGTGTGAGTGTGTGTGTGTGTAGTGTGCATGCATGTGTGTGTGTGTGTGTTGCTTAAAAACTTAGTTACCTTTTGGCTTACCCACACATGTCACATACAATTGGAATCTCTTGACCTCAGGAAGATTTTGGACCTGTTTGGAGCCCTTTGCCATGCTCGCTAGCCATACAATACCCGCTAAGCTTCAAAGCAGCCTTAGGGCCTCAAAGAGGGTCGGCACTGATGTGCTTATGAACCAGATTTTGTTTGTGCACAAATATAAGTATGTGCTAGGAATGTTGTAACTCATGAACCATCATAGAAATTCTCAACATCAATGCAGCAGGAATGTAGTACAGTGAGACTAGTATCATTTACCAATTTCAACTCTTGCCCATCCCCCACCCTCATGCTTTTCCCTCCCCTTCAAGCCATCTTCATTACTTATAGAAATAACATGACTACAAAACTCATTACATATCTTTGTGTGTTATATGTGTGTATGTCAATGTTCAGACAAATTGATCGGAAACATTGATACAAACTTATCACTTGCCTTCACGAACAGCTGATAAATCATCTATTGGAGTAGTTAGGGTGTTCTATTTTTGTGTCGGCATCTATTTGGTTTATGTGGTAAGTCAGAGAAATCCATTCAGTCTACCACTAGTAAGTGTGAAGATCCAGGTTGGGGGGGGGGGGGGGGGGGGGGGGGGGGTCTGGAAATGCTCCCCTCCCCCCCCCCCCCCCCCCCCCATCAATTATATACACTCTTGGTTTGAATAGGCTACTGTTGGGATCCGAATACATTGAAACTGGTACAATAAAGGTACAATAAAAGATGTGAAATTGTGCCATTTAGAGCCGACAGTGTGTTCATTATTAAAATTAAAAAATGTAACTTATGAATTTTCTTAGCCAATATTTGTCAGTACGAGAAGTTACTACCCCTTTGAATCCGGTTAGATCAGCCAGTGCATCTTCATTTGGCACTCCTTACCTATAAACTATTTCTTTCTAATTTGAGGCAATTATGGCTATGCCCAATTCAGGTTACACAGTTTTGGGTTATGCTGAGCATATTCATTCATATTAGTTAATGAAGTTTTTATATACCAATAAGCCAGAATGTGTAAGTGAATCTCAGGCAACACCAGGGTGCCAGTGTTCTATAAATGTTATTGTTATTTTTGTCATCTATGCATTTTTTTAATTACTAATGTCACATAGAAAACCATCCAAATGGTACCAGAGTAACACTTCTGGAATGCACTGAAGATTTTTACCGAGAAAATGGTTCAAATATCTGTATACCAAGTTGTTACACCTGGACGCAAAACAGCAAAGGATTGAACATAACGGGAGATGTGATCACCTTAACCGCTATATTCATTGGATTCCTAGCAGCTCTAGCAGCAATTATAATATCTTGTCTAGCACCAAAGAGAATGTGAGTTAATTAAAAGGGGAGACTGAAGATGGCTTTTCTAAGCTTTGTGTTGTGTTGCATTATGTTGCACTTAAGCATGTTGTATTGCATTGTCTAGTTCACAATATAACACATTAAGATGATTGGCTTTGGTCTTGACTCCACCATCAATGAAGAACAACGTCAACTAAATTACTTATTTACACATCTTTATCTATAACTAGCTACCTCAGCTGCTAGAATACTGTTGCTGCAATACCAGAGTGGTGTATCTGTCGAACTTAAAATCACAGATCACATGAAAGATAATAGCTATATAGGCAGAAAAAAATATCAGTCCCTCAAAAAACAGATTTTGCTTAATAATAATATGTATGGGTTGTTTTAGCAAGCCCCACTTCAAATATAACATGCAGAAAAACAATATATACCTTAACTGAGAATATTGCTAACTCAACAACATTACTAATTAATGTACACAGCTATTGATTCTTCTACCAAAAATTTCTTTTGCCAAAAAAATTAGATGGGAGCAAACATGGAATAACCTTCTCAATGATCAGCTCGAAATCTACTCACTGGACATTTCAACTAAATGCTCTAGCCTTCATCAGGATCTCATTATAATAAGGTCATTGGAATTTCATTGTCAACTGAGAGTTCGTTGAAAGGTAATACATAAAGAATGATCAAGTCCAGCAAACCATACTTTGGAGCTTGTCTAATGAGCCAACAAAACAAATCTTGAGCTAGTCTCTCAAGCATGACCAAGAAGGAGCTAGTGATGGTCTTTCAAGGACATTTTGGACATGTTCAGATGGACTTCACTCTTTGAAGTTCAAAAATATTTGGACACCTTTTATCTTTATCTGCAAAAACAATCCATTTAGCCAAAGGTGAGAACAATGCTTGTAATAGGCACACTATCCCATTAGCTGAACGTAGTCATTGTGTAGGGTGCAATTGACCATCTAAAAAAAATTGAAGATCATTTGCCATAGCAAGGAGTTTTTTGTAAAATAACAGGTGCTAGAAACAGGTGCTAGAAAACTGTGCAAAGAAGTGACCTGAAGTGACCTGTAATTTTTTCATGGGCAGAAGGAGGCTCATCAGAATCAGAAATTGTAAAGTTGCATAAACGGATAGGAAACATATCGTTCTCAATGCAAGTTTTCCCTGAAGTACAGAACTCTGCCTATTCTTGGCCCAGTAGTTTGCATCTGTTTCTTGTCCTACTCTGTAAAAGTAATATGGTGACTAAAAATTGGAAGGTTTATTTGCTATAAACAATTCAGCTTCTAAACAAAGGTTATATGAATCCAGAGAGTCCTCTGTTGTGCAACAAGAAATAGTTTGAAGTTCGAATAATATCTTGCTTTATATAAACTTGGATTTTATACGAAACACATAATTACGTGAGTAGCCAAGATCGCTACTGCATATTTGGGTTTTTTGTTAACTTGCTTTCTCTCTGATGATGTCCAAAGAGCTTTCTAATGGATCCTAGCATCAGCAGTTGCTTAGGAATGTCAGAACATCAGATGTGATGACCACAAACTACATGGATCATGGTTAATTATTTCACATATGGAGTAAAATAATTTGATAACATCAATAATACCAGGAGTATGCATTATATGGACAGTGAGAATGTTATGTGCACAACAGCAGAGTCTCTAGATTTAAAATTTCTTCCACACTCTGGCAAACTAGTCCTGTTCAGTGGACTGGCAACATAAAAGCTCATGTTTGCCCTTTTTCAAATCATGTCAGGTGTTATACAGAAACAGAACTAAACATAAAGAATGGTATTCATTTGACACAATGACCTTCTCAATAATCAACTTGAATTTTACTCTCTGGACATTTCGACTAGATGCTCTAGCCTTCACAGGAATAATTCATCATTATTCCTGATGAAGAATAGAGCATCCAGTCGAAATGTCGAGAGAGTAAAATTATTGAGAAGGTCATTGTTAGAACTCAAGTATTTAAAAGGGGCAAATTTAAAAGGGGCAAATTTGAATGTGTGATTTTCACACACCAAACTAACAGTATGTCTAATTTGTAAGTTGACTATTTTTTGTAAGTGGGATCACTAGAGTGCTACTGTGGTCTTAAGATTTTATTAATAAATAACATAAACGAAAAACAACAAGAAAGAGATTTTCAACAAACTCCCAGCTCTCCATAATCAAATTAAAGTGTGGGCATATTTAAGTTGATCATCAAAAAAATCTTTGTAAGTTGATCATCAAGAAAATCTTTGTAAGAAAACAGTTTGAAGTGGCTGCTAGTTCCATCCATACCCACCCACCCATCATGTATCATGATTTTGCTGTCCCTACAAATAGTTGAGTTTTTAGACTTAGATGCTCAATTTTGACTTCTAGTTGGAAAGTCGTAAAGAATGCAGAATGCACCAAACTTTGATTAACCTCAGATTAGTATTTATAAAGAAGTATTTATAAAGAAGATAAAATACATGTGCATACAGGGATAACCCGAATAAAAACGTGCTAGAAAGGACCTGCAAAACTGGCTTCTGGTAAATTTTTATTCCTGAGTTGCTGGCTTCAGATTTACAACTCAAATCAACTGAAGTAAGAACTACACCAGCTATCAAGTGCTTAGTAGATATTTAGCCTATAGGAGGACATTTTAGGCAGAGGAAATTTACTAGATTTTATTATTTCAATCCTTCCAAGACGTGCATTGTTTACTACAACATGTTAAACTAACGCACACTTTTCAATTACTTGTGATAGCCATGCAGTGATCCTCAAGGATATCACATCTATGTGAGATTCCTCAATCAGAAAACTGTTGCCTTGCTAAATGAAACCAGCAAACATGTGGGAGTGATGCTCTTTACTGAGTTAGGTATTTAGAAACTGTAAGCACAAAGACTACATCATAATTATAGCTGCCTCAATTGGAGTTATAGGTGATGTCTATTTCAAAAAAGTCAGTGTGTGCCATACTTATCTCATAAACAAAATACAAACATAAAGAATGGTAGTTCATGATCATTTTTAGTGCTCTCACAATAAAAGCACTTGAAATAAAACTACTCAATTGTGTTTTTTAATTACTTGGCACTAGTTCTTACAGCTTGACGGGTGCTAAACATTAAGATTGCTCAATAAACTGAGATTACAGTTTTTGTCCTGTAAAGTTTTTAAAAAGTTTGCTAATGTAATATCGTCATTAATGTGTTATTTTTTTATATATTTTTTACCACAGGCTTGTTTACCCACCTATTTTTATAGTGTACATGACTGTTGACGCCTTGGTTGGATGTAGGTATTTGTATGTTATTGTTGTTGTTGTTTTGGCTGGTGTTAATATTAATAACATGAACATGTATGATTACCATCAAAATATTTTAGCTGTCTTTGTTATGGTTGGCTTTATGAAATATGAGAGTCTCTTCTGCTCATCTAAGAGTCTAATTGAAAGCGGAATGGAAGTGACTCCCTTCTGTGTCATATCAGGTATGATGTTCTCAAATATGAATACATTTGTGGTGTCATAATGATATCTTGGTTAGGCTCTGGCAAATTCTTCCGGGAATAAATAATAGGTGTCCTTTATTCTCCGAATAATAGGCACAACTCCCAGGAATAATCATTGTGACACCTCCTTTGTTGGCAAAATACAATCTGAAGTGGTATCAAAGGGCACTACAAATGCTAAGAGCCATAAGAGGACAGTTCTAACCTCTAGTACACTGTGTTATTACTCATCAGTCATCAGGTAGCTAAAGCTGCATTAGCAAGTACAGTGCTACAGCCTACAGGTCTAGCTAGACCTTTTTGGTACATTTTTTTGGTCTAAAGATGGTATTCCATCACTGACAGGCCAATATGATATATTTAGCATTTAAAATTTGTCAAACATACCCAGCTGACAAACTACATCTATTCAAGCCCAACCCATGACCACACCCCTAAACACGCCCATAATAATCATCGAAAAAGGTATAAGAAGACCTTTGAAAAGCTTCACACAAGAAGAAAACCCTTATGATAACAAAATGTTTTGCATGATATAAGTAAAATAGATATGCTTGAACACCTGCAGAACAAGTTTGGGTTTTTAACTCCCATTAGTTTGTAAATTTCAGCTTAAAGCGTTCCCAACATATAATTGTGGCCAAATTTACCTCATTAATCGTCATTATTCAAAAACTACAGCATTAAATGCTTATAACTTGGTAGGGGAGGTAGAGAACATGTATCCCGATATTCGCAAAATTTGTTATTTGATCTCTTAACTCTTATAAAAACTTGCTTTACGAGCTAAACTCTAATTATCTAGTCTTTAGATCTGTACACATCTCTATTTACAGGAAGTTTAGTTCAAGCAAAATTACAGCTCATAAAACTGTTGACCACATGGTTTCAATGGATACCAGTAACTCAAGTGCTAGACTTAGTGGTAGTACAGTGGTTCCTCCCTATTAAGACCACCCAGGGAGCCCTTCCAACTGGTCTTATTAGAGAGGTGGTCTTACTTGGGAATAACGCTCTCGGGCATGGCAGGGGTCTCACAAAGCATTGCTTAGTGGATTTTATTGTGTAGTGTACACACATTCATAATATTAAACCAACTGCAAGCTTCCAAGATTAGATACTGTATTCTCATTTGGAATTATGGGTGTGTCTTGGAAAGACATTGGTTATCATTGTACTACACATGTATGTATTGGATATTAGACTCATGCAGTGTCCTTAGGACACAGAAAGTCTGAGATACTGGACTGGACAGTCCGCTTCATCCTGTTCTGGATGACCATCTGCTCGATAGAATCAGCACATGCCACAAGCTTGGGAATGCCTCGATGAGTGGCAAAGTCACGCAGCTTTCACACCATCTCGAACACCTCTGACACAGTCACAGGAGTGGGCATGGGGCCATCCTCTTCCTCGTCTGACTCGGGCTCCTCAGGGGAGGAGTCAGCAGGGGTGGCGAGGGCATGGTTGAGGGCAGGGTCATAGTGGTCCTCACTGGTGTGCACCTCGCTGTCGATGTTGGCATAGCCCTCAGCAGTGTCACACCCTTCGGCAGCTGCGCATTTATGACTCCTCGACCTCAGCAGCAGGGGCAGTGGTGGTTGTGAAGCCACACTTCTTAAAGCACTTCTTGATGGTGGCCACGTGGAGGTCATCCCAGGCCTTCTTGAGCCAGCGGATTGCCATCAGAACATCCACCTTCTTGACTAGCAAGCTCATTTTCTCAGTGCAACCACTATCGGTATTCACAGTGTCGTCCATGAGCCGGAGAATATAGCGGATCATCTGCTTCCGGTAGACCAGCTTCATGACCTGGATGATGCCAGCATCCATAGACTGAAGCTTGGAGGTGGTGTTGGCAGGAAGGAAGACCAGCTTGAGGTTTCTGAGGTTGATATCTGAGTGCACTGAGCAGTTGTCAATGAAGATGACGATCTTCCGGCCCTTGGCAAGCATCTTATTGTTGGTGCACTTGAGCCACTGCTCCCAGATGGGATCGCTCATCCATGCCTTGGCCTGTGCCTCATACTTGATGCCGAGGTCCCTCTTTGGATCAATGCAGATGTAAAAATGTACCAGTTCCTGGTTTTTCACAGTTGGGCAAAAGTATGTCACTTCAATGGAAGGTAGATCTTCAAACAAAAACAAAAATTCACTGTATTCTTGGATGCTTGGTCTTACTTGGGAGGATATTGACCCAGCCAAGTGGTCTTATAAGAGAGGTGGACTTATCTTAGAGAGTCTTACTTGGGAGGGGCAAAATAAAGCCAGCCAACCGGGAGCAAGCAAAAATGGTCTTATAATGGAGGTGGTCTTACTTGGAAGGTCTTAATACGGAGGGACCACTGTAGCAGTAGCTGCATTCCTCAGAGTGACACTAGATCTAGTGTTCCTGAACTGGCTGATGGTAACTCTATCCAAGTGCTTTCTAGCAGTGACTCTGAAAATCAGCTGTCTGATCACAATGAAGATGAAGCTCAATCAGAAGTTGTATCACTGCTGGACAGGCTCAAAGCACCAAAAGCTTCAGACCTGGCAAGAAAACGAAAAGTCCAATCAAACCCTCCTGTTGGTATGAAGCGGAGTAAGAAAGGCGCATTTGCTCCAAAATCTATTACTCCATATGACCATGTGAAGGAGCACCCTGGAGAGCCTCTAACACTGACCACTGGAACACTGTTTTGTTCAGCTTGGCTTTCGGTCAAGTCACAAGTCATCAAGCTTCAAATAAAATCTGTTAAGCATCAGTAGGTGAAAGAATGCTTGAAGACTAATGAAAAGCAACAAATGGACATATGCAAAGCTCTCCAATAAAAGCAACAAATGGACATATCCAAAGCTCTCCAAGCATACAGCTCAAAACACCACCCAGTAGGTGAGAATTTGCCTGAAAGTACACGAATTTATAGAGTAAAGGTAGTAACAGCTTTTTTGAAAGCTGGGGTTCCATTTTCGAAGGTTGACAGTTTCCGAGATATCTTCGAGGAGCATGCATTATCTCTGTGTGATTCGTCCAAGTTAAGGCAGTTAATACCTTTCATTCTGGACAAAGAAGTCCAGGATATCAAACGAGCAACCGAAGGAAAGTCGGTGGCTGTGATTTTCGATGGTTACTACACACGTCTGTGAAGCAATGGTGGTTGTGCTGAGGTATGTGGATGATGACTGGCAAATTAAACAACAGGTTTGCCGCCTAACTGGCAAATTAAACAACAGGTTTGCCGCCTAACTGGCAAATTAAACAACAGGTTTGCCGCCTAATGTTGGTTACAAAATCGATGACAGGCGAGGAGGTTGCACGCCAACTCATAGTTACTCTTTCTACTGAGCTTTCTATTCCAGCAAACCATGTCGTAGCATTCATGCGAGATCGGGCTTCAGTCAACAATGTGGCTATGAGTACTGTTTCTGTTCTCTACAACTCCATGATCGGTATTGGATGTTACTACTCTCATACACTTGATCGTGTTGGGGAAAACATGAACACACCCATCTTGGATGAGTTCATGAAGCACTGGATAAGCTTGTTTTCCCACAGTCCGAAGGTGAGATCGGCTTGGAGGTCTAGGATGGTTATTTCCTCTCCTTCGTATTCCACAACAAGATGGTGGAGTCGCTTCGAAGTGATTCATCAGATGCACAACAGATTTGATGATGTGTCTGAATTTTTTATAGAGTGAATACAGAATTACCTGCTGCTACGACCAAGAAGATGGTTGATGTACTCAACAATCCTTCCCAGTGCCGAAAGCTGAAAATGGAGTTAGCATGGAGCCATTTGTCAAGGCCACATATGCTCTTGAAGGTGACGGAGTGCTCTCCTTGTTGGCTTATGAGAGAATCAGTGCATTACACAGCCACATAGTTGCAAGTCATCATCCAAATGTAACAGCAGTCGCTAAGCATCTAGCGAATGGGAACACTGCCAATGAGCAAATGCTTCTAAACTATGCCAAAACTTGTGTGAAACCATCCTACGATTACTTCAAAGAGAAGTTCGACAATGATCTGCGGAGCACTGTGGAACTATTCAAGATAGCAAGATACTTTTCCCCATCCAAAGTGTCAGAACTTAAGCCTACAAGCAGTGACCTAAGTTTGCTATCTGCCTTCCCATGTTTTGATTCTGAGGCCATCGAAGGAATGAAGTCTGAGTTGCCTACATACTTGGCTGCTGCAGAAGGTGTAGCACCACAGTTTGACCCCTGTGAATGGTGGAAATACCACAGTGCAGACATACCAATGTGGGCAAGATCATTCCAAAAATAGCCCTTATTCAACTATCCTCTGCAGCAGCAGAGAGGGTATTTTCACTTCTCCAAAGTTCATTCGGAAAACAGCAAGAACAGTCATTAGAAGACTACATTCAACTATCTGTAATGATCCAGTACAATTATAGAAATGATCATTAGTGTTTACAACAAAGTTGAGAATTATTTAGGAATAATGGGCTACCTTTAAAACAATAATAGGCTCAATATCTGAGAATAAAAGAATAGAATTAATAGGTGAATAATTTGCCAGAGCCTAATCTTGGTCCAATGAGATAGGGAGCCAGAATTTTTTTGGATATATTTTTATGACTTCTACATTCTTCACTGTGTAATTCATTATGTCTGTTTTTGCTATCAAAATATTATGTGTTGGTACTACCATTCCTGTGGAGCAAATCTTCCTTATATTCTCCATTTTAATATTTATGACTTAACTGCTGCAGAAATTCAAGATATTAGCTCCATCTGCTGAAAATGCTTTCTGACAGCATATTAAGATTTAGATGTGCGTTATGTGTTTTGTGGAAGCACACAAAGGAAAGAATCAAGCTTCTAAATATGGCATGAGTTTAATATATAGTCATACTATCCTAGTTCTGCATAGCAATGCAGGAGAAAGTCCCAACTCCCCTCCCCAACAGATTGTAAATTTGGTGTATACTGCTGCTGCTATATATACACTACAAAATGTTATACCAAGATGCACCCGACCAGTCTAGTGCCATCCATGGAATGGCAACAAGCAATAACACAAAGTGATGTTTTAATATGGACTGAAAAGATCAGCTGAATATTTGTTACTGGCAGGAATTATGGGTGTCATTCAGCAGATTTGGAAAAATTATTAAAGTAATAAATGATGTACAGAGAATAGACTTTATTGCTGATTCAACTGGCTAGATTTGTAAGGTGATAAAGCTGCAGTCAATGAGCAGATGCCCTATGTAGTTATGTTAACTCTATTCCTGGAATACTAGCTGTCTTCTGGAAATAAGACAATGGAGTGTCCTCAAGTAAAGAATGTTAACACATAAACCTTGTTTGAGTCAGTTGTATAACCACTTCAATAGTTGTGCATTTGTGATTCATTCTGCAGGTATTGTATCCATCTATTTGTTCTTCCAAACATCACTGTGGTGGCTATTCCACATAACTACTCTCTTTTGGCAAGTTATATTTCCATTCCATGCTCTGACCTTTGAAGCAACAGGCAAGAACAAGTACATTCACATAATATGCATCACTCTTGGAATTTTACTTCCACTGGTCCCCATTATAACTATAATGGCTGACTTTGCAGTGGATCTTCAGAAACAAAATAAAAACTCCACCTCCCAACTTAGGAACAGTTTGTTCTTGTCAGGAGGACTGGGATTTAAGCCTAGAACATTCCCTACTGCTGTGTGTATGGGAGCAGATCCAGATACATTTTTCTATGGTGTGGTCCTGATGATAAACATCATCATGGCATTTGGATGTTCCCTGCTCATCATCATATTCTCCTCTGTACACAAAGCTCACATCAAAAGAAAGGAAATGCAGGTTACTAAACATAGCATTAACATGATATGTAAGTTATATATTGTGAATAATATGTTTTTATATAGTCAGAGGTCAACAAAGGAAGATTAGGACATCAATTCTCATTCGGAAAAGCTGAGAAGAAGCTACTCTTTGTGCTCTGTTACTATGTGGTATTAATTATTATATCCCCAATACCATTAACTTTAGATACTAGAAATTTGCCACAATTTTGGAATAGTTTGCAAAATTACTTTTACTGTGAGCAGGGAGGTCATGATCCAAGCAACCCATGTAGTCGTTCTGATGTTGAAACCAGTGGCCTTGCAATGTTTGGAATTTTGACAGGCATCTTGCCATCCTTGTTTCCAGTTATGAACCTGATGTATGCCGTGAATGTCCAAGAAATAAAGAAGATGTGGGTTCGGGTTCATGGTGCATGCATGACTCACTAATGTTACTTGTATTTCTACTACAGGAAACACTGTTGCTATAATATATTTCATACTTTTGTATCACTCTCTATATCAGTTTGACTCCTATTAGAAATAGCGGTAGCCAAAAAAACACCAAAAAAGTATCTGTAAAAACTCACTTTGGCAGCTTCTTAGCATCTTCGTCAGTGATTTCTCGCTCCTTAAATCAAGGTAGTAAACTGTTAGCCAAAAGATATGAAATTCATCTTCAAAGATCGATCGTCTGTCTATTTACCCATACATGATTTGCAAAGCAGGTCATTTTACTAACACAAGACTGCCAATTTTCCACACATTGCAAAAATTAATTTTCAAAAATCCAAAAGTAGTAAAGGTCATCAATACAATAAATATGCTCGTGTTTGTGTACAAATTGAGCCTAGCTGAGCTCATTCAGCATCTGCTACACATTTTTGCTGCACGGAATTAAACCGTTAATTTTTTTGAGTTCTTATGACAAAAGTTTAAGACTATCAAAAATAGAATCAACTTGTGAGCAATGCATCTACGTGTGTCTACATAATGGCATATTAGTAAACAGCAAGGTCTATGATTGGTTGTTCTGGAGTTCTAAGTAAATTTTTTAAGGAAGCTGCTTGCAATCAGAGACCACAAACCTCTGTCACTCTAAACAATTTTTCTTTTACAATCATGGATTGACTTTGCCATCAGAGAAAGTGGCTCCATGAGGTCAGCTACGCTAGTAAATTGTTGCATTATGCAAGCTAGCATAGCGACCGGTAACATCGCCGCCATGTTGCATAATTTGGAGCTATCATTGCTATTACATAAGATGCATGCACAAGTGACAACACCAACCTGCCATTTCTGGTGATGTGTCTTTTAGCCACAAAGATAACCACCTAAATTAAATGGATTGGACTTTGACAGCTGCCCAATTTAATTTTGTCGCGCAATTAATTGATAGATAAACAAACAAACTGGAATGAAAATGTAACCTCTTTGGCAGAGGTTAAAAAAAGATACATAGCAATCGTAGACTGCAAATCTCCACCACTCTGATCGATTTTTCTATCATAATAATTGCTATAATTATTGGTTTTCAGCTAAGAAAACTGTTTAAATTATGTAGTAGTTCAGTAGTATAATAGTTCATTGGTAATATATTACCATGTTTTGTAATTTGTGTGCTAGTGCAGATGCCTTTAAACAAGCACCTTTATGAAATGAAGAATATTCAGGTGTGTTGTTAAATAGGTGTATTGTTAAATATAATATTAATGCTAAATGAGAGTCAGATTAATTACATTGGCAATTTGGTGTCTTTTGGTATTAAAATTATGATGAATGCACCTGTATACAAGTTACATTTGGGAAAAGGTTAATGATACAGAGATACATTGTGATGAATCAAGAAATGGATTAGTCACTGCAATGAATAGGACACAGTATGATGAATGCACATATTGTATGCAAGTTAAAATAGTAGATGGATGTGATATAAGATCCTAAAGAATAATTCTTGGTGCTTAAAAAGGTTTTGTGGCTGCTGGTTTACTACTTTCGTAAAGAATTCAAGTGTGCTTCAAGTGATTTTGTGTTATGTATAAAACCAACGTTTAGGTTACTAAGAAGCTGCCCGAGTGAGTTTTAGCTGAGGTGTAAGCATTGTTGTTGTTTTGGTCCACTATTATAAAATTGGAGTCAAACAAATGTTGGAAGTGATACAGAACTCTTTTCTGTGTTATATTTAGTATGTCAGTGTTGAGACTTTCATAAGATGTGCAGTTGGTTATTGGCAAATTTTGTAATAATTGGATGTTTTGTTGTATAAAGTATACAATTCAAATATGATTGCAAGATTTTGGTCAGTAAATGAAAGTGCGGTTAGTGCATAGGGCCCGCGTAAGTGTAAGACAAATCATTTACCATTATATGCTTGTCGAAACCCCCAAAAATTTCTCACAGATTGAATGATGGATTTAGTGAATCATTCACCATTTAAAATCATATAGATCCAGCATGTAGAGCTGCACAGGAAACTATGTCAAATGATACTTTTCTCTGTTTCTTAACAACATGAAAAATATAAAAACAAACCAGCTAGCTAGGTAAACTAACACTAAACAAACATAGACCGAAGTCAGCTAGATGATCCTTAACAGTTCAAATCATATGCATCAATCATTATACGTATTTTAAAAGCAGTATATTTTGGTGTATAATGATGAGTCATCTAACTGGGATTCATATGATTTGAACTGTTATAACCTACTGCGGTCTACCTGTGTGTATAGTGTTGTTTAATTTCTTTAACCTAGCTATATAGCTATATATGTTTTACATTTTTCATGTTCTAAGTTTTTCCCCATACCCACTGCACAGGAAACTGTGTCAAATGATACTTTTCTCTGGGTCTTAACAACATGAAAAATGTAAAAACAAACAAGCTATATAGCTAGTTAGCTAGGTTTAAACAATTAATGCACACATAGACCGCAGTCTGTTAACATCATATGCATCAATCATTTTTAAAAGCAGTATATTTTGGTGTTTACTGGTTGTGACCAGTGTAATATGGTTGAATATTCTTAAAGAACTCCTGTTGACAGTAAACATACATACAATGATGTCACTCGATGTTTCAGCTAGACACTCTAGGAATACATTCCTGATGAATGCTAGAGAATCTTGCCGAAATGGCAAGTGAATAAATTCATTGTATTTTTGTTATCAAAAGAACTTATATTATATAGCAATTTCAATTCAAAATTTGACCAACATTTCTATATGCCAGATATATAGGGGTGAATAAATTATGCTCGAATTTTCCCCTAAGATTCTATTCTCGGATTCTCATACTAGGTAACTATTATTCTTTCACAATTATACTGAGATTCACAATAATAGCCCATTATTCTCAATTATTCTCAAAATTATTGTCAATTATTCTCATTATTATCATTAATATTGCAACATGTATTAAGAATCATGGTTCTGATAGTTATATTGTAGCATAAGTGAAGCTTGTACATAATCTTCCAAAGAAACTGTTGCTCACTAAAAGAATTAGCTAGCAGAGAAAACACTTTCTCTGCTGCAGCAGATGATGGTTGAAGAACCAAAACAAATGTACAACTGTTAAACCACAGGAGAAGTTCAGATTTGTGTCTTCTCCACCATAGTAGCTTGTCAATATCTGCTGATAATCCATTGGCTTTAGCCATATAAATAGCTAACTCGCTCTTCAACCCATCAATGATATATAGTACTATCCTTATTCCCTGTGTGTTGTTATTGTTAGACCCTATAAGATTCTCAACATGTTCCCTATTATTACAGCATTATTCTTTGGATTCTTAAGCATACCTATTATTCTCAAAATTTGCTAGCATAATTTATCTAACCCTAATGCCAGATGCCCTAGCCATTATTAGGGTTTACCATTATACATGATTACCTACAGCACTCTATTACCAGATGGAGAGAAAAAGGGTAAGTGATCTGCAGGGGCTCCCCCCTTGCTGCTAATTGCAAGATGTTATGGCTGAAGCCCATGGAAGCCAAGCCCAGGCCATCCCTCAATGCCAGGCCAAGCTCATACAATCACACACACAATGATGGCATATTCAATTGGGGTATGCCATGGCTGCAAACTAGTATCTCCTGGAATGCCAGAACAGATCATTCCTTGGTGCTGGATATATATAGTTCTACTTGGCTCCATGTACCAAGCATTGCCAACACGAAAGAAATGTCAGCCTGATGCCCTTCATTTTGTGATTTCATTGCCAGGCCCCAAGTGTTCAGCAGTGACACCACTATGCTGGGGACATAGGCTTACCAGGGATCTTTTGTGCATAGGTCAATCCTAAAATCATTTCTGACATGGCAGAAGATCCATCATATCCAGATGATTATTTAGATTATGGGGAATAATTTCTCACATGAGTGAAAGTTCTCAATAGCTTGAACATTGCAGTAGGTATTGAAATAATAGTGACTGTATTAATTAATTGAAGATGGCATTTCCCACATGCTTGCAAATGTGTATCATAAGATGCCTAGACTTCAAAGCTAAGTTAATGACCAACACACTAAATGATTTCATGTGATATATTATAAGAACATTTTCCACTATGGAGATAACTATGCATACAGACTTTAATAGTCCAAAAGTCCACCACAATTACTGGTGACCCTGGGTAGACAGACCATCAGGGAGGACGTACTGAAATGCTTAAGTCACTAGCACTAAAAGCTTTTGCTCAATAAACAGAGTTTACATAACCTTCCTTTTGTGTGTATCTCCCACATGAGCCATCGTTAAGGGACATATCAACTTAAAATAGCCGGCCGTACGTTGGGCATTTCAGATTTGACCTCTGGGACTAGGGAGAAGGTGAAGAAATTTCAGGCTGTCAAATTTTAATTCTTTTTCACTTTTCACAGGCATAACTGCATTACACATAGATTACAGAGAACTGCAGTAAACTCTGGTTCTAACAATGTGAAACATGAAATGATGGGAGAAATATCAGAAATATCAAAACCAAAAGTGAACTTCACACGAAGTAGATTTAGCGTGTTAGGTTTTGTCTGAGCAATGTTGCTATAACATTCATATCAACATCTACCAGTACTGTCATGTGGTCCTTTCTAAGCCTAAGAGTCCCCTGAGCATGAGCAGAGAAGTGCACTTGAGTGCAGCCTTTTTACACTTGCAGTGCCTAGTAAACTCTTTCTTGCAGCCATAGTGGGTAAATTTGTAGCAGCTCTGTGGCTTGTAAGGCTGGTCCACAGGCTGCTGCCATCTCGTTGCTTCCATCACCCAGTTCCAATCAGAAGTGGTTGAACTCAGGGTCACGTACTAAAGCATGGTTTGAGAACTTGGCCTGAAAGGTTGCCTGCTTGATGTGTTGACCTTCGTGGGTAGGATGTTCTCCAGGGTTGTATAGCAAAGAGCTGTTATCTTCATTCACCTGGTGCTGCTGGTTCTTTCCTACATCAACACCACAAAGTGCTCTACCAGTGATATGGACAGCTGACTCACATCATCTGGCATCCACATGAGCCTATTGAAGGCCTCAGTCGCTTCAGGGAAAGACTTCCAAGTTTTCCATGCAGTTTTCTTTCCTTTTCTGGTGTGAAATGATGGAAAAGTGGCACAGGTTGTTGGATCCAGCTTGTCAGCCACTTCATGAACCCAAATATATCTGAAGCTGGTACCTGTACCAAGAGAAGTCCACAATTCTTCTGGCTCGATCTTCCTAAACATGGTACAACAACGTCAGTGTTCTGTGGTATGAAAGTTGTCTTCTTGCAACCCTTATGAACAGCATCTGATAAATGCAGAAGCAAATCTTCCCAAGTTGAGTAGACTTCTCTCCATCATCTACTGGCATACAAGTAACTTGCCGAGAGAGGAACCCAAACAGTTCTACTTGGTTCTTGTCAACATGCAAGAACTCTTTCCAGCACTTTGGCATTACAGTGACCACCCGTCTCCTTCCGGATAATCTCCCAGGCTGCTCATTTTCTTAAGCTGGGTATATTTTACATGTGGCACAAAGAAACTGTCTGCACCAAGATTCAGCATCTGGACCAATGGCTGCACTATCAAGGAGCACAGCATTAATCATGGCAGCAGGTTGTGAGTCAGTGTTGTCAGTCTTCATGCAGTGCAGGTGGGCTGCTTTTGTACTGAGTCATATCTGATTGTGGCTGTTTCCACAAGCGCAGTCTGGTGCTTGCTTATTGCCCTATCCAGTGTCATGTTCACCAGAGCCAAAAGAGATGGTGGAAAAGACTCTTTTTGATGATCGGGATAGAATGAGCCATCATGGTGAACTTGGTAAGTGGTACAGACTCTTCCTGATAATTGGGATGGGGGATGAACCATCAAAGGTGAACCTGGTGTCAAACATCTCTCTGCGTACCACTTGCACTGCTCTCATCAAATGCATAGCATCACTGTCGTGGTCTTAGGCCTTCTTGAGTCTTGCGAGTATTTGCAATGTCTTCCTGGAAGGTCAGAAGCATGTCTCTCCCCTGCAAATGTGCCATTAAGTCTGGAACATAGAGGGAAGCCTGTCTGGTTGTGTGGTTCTGGACCCACAGTGGCACCTAGCTGTTCTAAGGTCACCAAGGTCTGCTGCCAGTTTGATCACCAAGGCACAATCATTGCCTCCATGAAGGCCACCACTCTGCAAAAACATTGCCATGTAAATGAGCCTCTTCATGCTCACTCATTGATGCAGCCTGTCTCACTTTGTTTATAGAGCATCTGGGGGAAGTTGTGGTGATACTTTGCCTCAAGAGTAACTATAATCCTGAGTGCAAGTTTGGCAAGCTGCTCTATTTCCAAGGCAGCCTTTCTAACATTCATATCTAATATTTCTTGATGCCTCACTTTGGAGCCAGCTGGCTTGTTGCAGTAGAAGCATGAGTCTTGACATGGCTATAAGCAGAGCGTGTGTGAGCCATGGATGCATCAAACTGCTGCAACTTTTCAGTGATTTCTGCCATCACTGCAGCATTTGTTTGATTATACTCTAACCGACAGGTCTTATGCCACTGAGCCATGTTGGTCTTTGGTACCTCTCGATTGGCAATAACTCTTTTTATTTATGTCATAATGACCTTCTTCAACTTGCTGTAGTTCTCCACCATCTGTGGAACCAGTTTGTATGTCCACCCACATAGGCTGCCATGTGCTGCTCAAATGTTGTCGAATACTCTTTGACGTCATTGCCGATAGTTTTCTGACTTTCACATCTTGGTTTCTCTCTGCTGTCATAGCTGATACTTCACTTTGTCTCTGTATCCCTTCCACCAAGCCCAGAAGGATGTCCATTATTTGCTGCATCAGTGTGCCTTGAATCTTTCCCCAAGGTAGCATAGTTGCCAACCTTGCCTTGAATCTGGAACACCTATTAATTTACACTAGATATTACTTCCTTTATATGGATTTTTCCAGTGGGAGAGTAACCATACCAATCTGTGCTGCCGTCACCTTGATTTTGAGAGAGAACTCTAGAAGGTCTAGCAATTATCCACAACCTGGCTCCAGCCATACCAGGAACTCAAATATCATTTGACAATACCAATCACTGAAGTAAGTTTGATTGAAGTAAGGGTAAAGTTAATACTAAAATTCAGAAGCAAGTTTATAAGAACAAACTTGTGTTGATAGTCAGTAACGTATGTGTGTGTGTGTGTTTGTGTGTGCGTGTAATTGTTTTCCCAACTATGTGTATGAAATATGTGGTTACATGTGGTGATGTGTGTGTGTGTGTGTGTGTAGATACTTCCTGAATACTCTCAACTTTGTGTTAATAAGTCTGTAATTATGTATGTAGCATGTGTATGTGTGTAGGCAGGAATGTTTTAATGTGTATTTGTGTGTACATGTGTTTGTGTGTGTGTGTGTGTCCACCCTAAAAACAGATGCATCGTACACACCTCAATTTTGTACATCACTATTTTGAAAGTGAGGTGGGAGTTGCATTCTTACATTTATATGGGTGTGCTGGCGTGCTCTATATAGGTTTGACCCACTTTTTGAAAATGGTATATAGATGGCACAACCCCAAAAATCAAACCTCATATCTGAGCTAAAACTCACATTAGAAGCTTCTTAGCTGCCTAAATGGTGGTTTCAACTGATAACAGCTCCAAAATGACTCCCAATGAATGCTAAGCGTTGAGTGGCGAGTGAAGAAATAGGAAAAAGCTAGAGCACGTTAATGAAATGAGCAACTATTATATATATATATCCATCATCCTTTCCTGGCAACCATGTAGCCCGCTCTCCATTGCCTGTGCAGCAAAAAAAAAATGTGTGTGTGTGTTGTTGTTGTTGTTGTTGTTGTTGTTTTGGGAGGGGGGATGAGGGCCTATGGGGGAGATGGTTTTGGAGGGCTTGCGGTTGGTTGTTAGAGTCTTGGTTCATTGTCTGTCCTATTTCAGGCTGGCTTGCTCTGCTATCTGGTAAGGGAGCCATCAGCTATTAAATTGTGCAGCCTGTTAGCCAGCCCAGTCAAGCTTGAAATCTACGGACATTAACGATTCATTGTGATGCCCATTCCCAATTTATGTAAGCCCACATTATGGTGAGTCATTCACTTCTTTTTTTAATTGGTGGTGAATGTATGGTGCATATGTACATAGATACAAACACATAGATACCCGATATGAAAGTTTTCTATCCAACTACCCACCTCACTTTGCTCACCAACAAGTTAGAATCCTATTGACGTGATCCTGTAATGAGCTTTGTGATTGATTGGCATGTGCACCTTCCCTTGCTAACTTCACTTGCTAACTTCATACCGGCCCTTGGGTCTTTATGCTGCCTTGTGTTCTAGGGTCCTTTCCTGTTCATCAGTTGGATATTGTATCTTGCATGCAAAATGAATTTGTTGGGTTTCAAAACATTAACACTATGTAGTGTTGTTCATTACAGAGCTTGGGCATTCCTTTGATGTTGATGCCACCTGTTCTAGTAAGCAGCTGGAAATGGAAGAGACAAGTTAAAGGCATCAAATTATCCAAAATAATGTGCTTATAATATTATAGACCTTGCTTTAAACTTCAGAGTGATTGGTGACAATATGTTGATGAATTCCTGCACCAGGCAATAATTCCTCCTATTGATATAGGACTGCCCTAAATGACATCGTCAACGTTTTGTATAGTGGCTAGCCATAATCACTGAAAAAATTTAATTGGGAGTGAAAAAACAGTATCAACTTGAAATGAAGTACAAGATGTTTCCATGTGGTATGATGATATGAACTCCGGGACATTGATAGCTCTGCTAGTTGTTGGGTTTAGGAACTGCATCGTGAGATGAACACAAAAAAATGTGAGCTTTCCAAAAAAATCTAGCTTTCCAGTTGTATAATGCGTGTGCAATATGAGGTGTGATCCATGCCAAAATTACCTCCCTTTTAGTTAGACCATTATTTATATTTGAACCCACCTCTTTAATTTGTAACCCACTTTGTTTTTTATTTCTACACTCTTTTTATTTTTATATACCCCCTTTTTTTGGCTTGTACATCCCCTTTGGTTTTCTATGTACCCCCCCCCCCCCCCCCCTTTTTGTAACCCCTCTCTTTTTTGTACTTTTCCCCCCTTCTGATTTTTGTTCAAAATTTATAAGGGGAAGGGGAGTATACCTGAAAATTAGATATGGTTCGGAGCTCCATAATATTTACACACTTCATAGCTCAAATATCTCTCTAGATGCTTCACCCTATGTGTTATTTTTTCCAGTCCTTAAAACCATACCACTCTTACATATCAGCTAAGAAGTACTTGATCAGTATCAACTGTTCAGCAGTTGCCTAAACACATAGAGATATATTTTGAGCAATTAGTAGGCAGAATGTATAAGCAAAAGTACATGTTTTTCATTTTCTTACCCTTCCCTAAACCCTAAAATCTAACCTGACCATAAAAGCTCCATTTGCTTCATTCTAAACTAACTACCTGTGCTCAATTTCATCTGCTGAAATCTGTCTTTTCTGTTCATACAGTTGCCAGAATCTATGATCAGAACACCATATAGTAAGGTCTGACTTATGCTGGAGTTACTTTCTCTTTTCCTAAGGCCAGTTCACAATAAGCGTGAAAATTGATGCTCACCCAGCATTACGAACTGGATTTTTTCCCTGCTCCACCAGCTGGGTAAGTGTGTGCCTATTGTGAACCAGAGTACTAATTTTTAGCACAATGTATTTTTATAGCACTGTCCTGATGGCACATCCGATCCAGAGTAGGTGCTGTAAGAATTGAATAGTGTTGTAACTGATGCATACAAAATTTGAAACAAAATCCAAAACAGTTCAATAAAAAGCTACCCTAGTTTGAGGACCATTACAATGGATTCACTTTTGAAGATAGTTCATCAAGCTTCTCAGGAGAGAGTAGGCATCTACATTCAGACACAAAAACAGAACGTCATCATCAAGGGAGATAGGTCCATCCCAATCAACATCATAGAGAGCATCATTCTATATTTTTTTAACTATATAATATATATTAATAACTGCTTCTAGAGCCCTGAATGCAAACCAATTCCAGATTATATATAACCTGTTTTTAACTTTCACTGAAATAACTTGCTGAAATATAATGTGGTTATGATTGTCAAGCGTTACAATTACTGTTATATATAATTAAACCATTTCTACTAGATCAAGGGGCATAACTACCCATTCTGCAGTAATGGGCAAGCTGCAATTGGAGAGCAACTAGTACTTGAGAAAGGCATTTATTAACGTGGAATGAGCTAAACAATACTGAGTCTGTTTTGTACAGTTATTAACATGATGATTTGTAGCGTGATCAGTTGGCAATATAGACTGAGCCAGAGGCTCAGATAGTACAGAACTTCATTAATATCCAACTGGTCTTCATCTTCACTGGTGTCCGAGCAAAAGGGTCATAATCATCATCATCATCATCTGCTCTTCGAGCTAGCTGGTAGGTTGGCAATCTTTCGATTTGCTCTAGCTGCAGCAGCTACTCCATTCTCTCTGAGGCAGTAGATTTTTTTGTCATTGTGAACGTCTATCTTCACAGATATTAAAATGTGGAGTGTATATGGGTCAGTGGTATGTGATAGCAGCGAACGCATGCAGGTGGTTATAATTATATAGTTTCGAGAGTGGCCATTGTTTCACTCAGTAAGAGGAAATCTAAGCCACTATTAGAAAGTGTGACGAGATGGGGATTGAGCAAATACGGTATGCATAAATAGCTATCAATGTTTTAGTAATTCTACTTCCAGGAGCAACTGAGCAGAATAATTAGTCTTGTATCTGATGCATTGCTTTGGCGATGGTGATGCTGCGCATGTGCATAGTATTGAAAAAGGTGAACAATGGAACAGGAAAGCATGACCTTGACATAGACATATCTAGCCGACAGTGAGACGGGTGCCAAACACATAGATCAGTGTATATTATCCCATTTCATGGTTTCATGCTAAAATAGTTATCACTCACCATTTGGTATATATCACCTGTAGCTAACTATAATTATTATAATAAAACTCATGTGACGTACGAAAAATGAAGGTCATGCAATATCTTTCAAACTTCTTCCAAATAGATGCATACCCATAGAACAATTAGCCATGTTATTTCAAATCTAACATAACACATAGAAAGACATGCAATAGGGAGGAGTAAAAATCAGCTAGCTAGCTAGATTTTCAGATGAAAGTGGATGACTGTTTCAAGTTTTTTTAATCTGTGCAAATTATCATTTATGTGACGTAAAAAAATGCTATTCGTCCTCCACATCCAGAACACTCAAATCTTCCATATGCTAAAAGAGTTTGACATTAGTGTAAATAATATCACACCAAAGTCTTTCAATTTGCTGATTGTGAACTCTGCATCCAGAAATAATGCTCTCACAACCTAAGAGGATGCTAAAGCATGAAGCTTATTACATCGACATTCTCACCTCCTCGATCACTGACCGGCAAGCCTGCATACCAGCAAGAAATAGTTGCAGTAGTGTTGCAGCATGAAACAGTGGCAAGTAAAAGATCTTTTGACAGAAGCCATCAATGCAACCATGTATTACAAAGCTCCACCTAATCCAACATTCAATAAAGTTAATATTCCAACAATATCACCAAGTACTACTTAAATAAATCCACAATACCACCATTAATTACCTTATCAATTTATGATCCAGCAACACAATAATGACAGCACTAGATTGTATGAAGGCATCTTCCATCTTCATCTATTTGGGGCATAGACTCGTGTATTCTATGCTGCTTAATCTGAATTCACCGAGATGAAAGGTGATCATTAATTTGCTTACTCCCACACATATGATGTATTCTTGGAATAATATCATCATTGGTCAATTCCGAGTATGTGGCATGAATTTGATAATCCATTATTGATGCATACTCCTATACATAGTTCTCACCAAAAATTCAATTAAATCTGATATCTGTGGAACTAAACATGGTCAACTGCTCCCTTGGAAAAACAAACGGTGGACATCCTCCTATGGAAGTGGAAACACCTGAAGAAAATTTTAGTAATTCTTGCAGTTCTTCCAAAGAAGCCAGAGTTTGCCTTATAAACTCACACACTTGTTCAAAGGTGCTACTTTCCACCTCATCACCACCAGTTGTTGGTTCCTCTAGCATTCCTCCGTATTGGTGACTGACCAACCGACACAGGCCAGGAGAAGTCCCAAAAATGGGGAGTTCTTGGGCTGCTAGAATTCTATGGCATGTTCATCGTGACCTTTTAACTTATCAGACTGTAAGCTAACTCAAGAGAAAGACAATAGCTGTCCAGCACATCAGGAAAGATAGTCCGATAAGTTAAAAGGTCACGATGAACATGCCATAGAATTCTAGCAGCCCCATTTTTGGGACTTCTCCTGGCCTGTATCGGTTGGTCTCATGTCGATTAAGTGGAAGTCCCTCCAATTTCCAGGACTCAATAACAGGCAGGGAGAGGCCAAGGAAAGCTCGCTGTTCTAGTCACCAAGCATCAAGGGTCTAGATACATGCATGCATGCACATGATAAAATAACAGGAAGGAAAGAGGGGTTCTAATAAAATGGGGGATGCAGAGGGTGAAGTGTTAAAGGGGGAGGGATACTTTTAGCAAGATTAACAAATCTAAATCCAGTCAACCACAACTTCACCCAATCCATATTCTCTTCAGCACCCTACCTAGGGATTCGACACTCTCTAAGTATTGTGAACTATAGTAAGCTTGTTCTTGCTAGATACTGCATGCTTACCAGGTGTCCAGTTAGTTCTGTAAGATAGAAGATATAGCGGAAATGGTGATTCCAAGGCAACCATTTTGCAGTATCTGGTAACCCCCCTATAAAATGACCCCTGGTCACTGTATCCAAGAATACAGTGACCTACCGCAGGATAGAGTGCCCCCCTTCTCGTCGATGATCGGCTGAGGAGGCAGTTCATTTTAGCATAGATTTGGTGAGGGGAATAAAGCGGAATAGTTAGCCAAGATATTAGTTCTGTCCTATCTGAGGATGGAGTGCAGTTGTAAGGAAACAGTGACCACTGTACTTGACTGTAACTGCCTTGCTATGATCTTCCGAGGATGAAGTTCATTTTAGATACTATGATTTCAGTGAGGCAGACAGCTGAGGATTGCATTTTAGAATATCTACGGAAAATATTTGTCTTGCTTAGTTGAGACCTATCTGAGTGCATTTGAATGAGAGAACAGTGACAGAGACTAGTGACAGTCACCAACCTCTGAATGGTGTAGCCTACCCCGAGTTCGTTGTGACCTGGTATTTCAGGTGGAGTACATAACAAGTGTTGTATAGTATCTGGTGATCTCCTTTTGGGTCACTGTATCCTAGTTCTCAGTTACCATTATTCACTGTATTGTGACCTATCTCAGGATGGAGTGACACCCCTGTCGCTAATGGTTATCTGGGAGGCAGGTCATTTGAGTTCATGTACTAGATTTCAGTGAGGTGAATAAAGCATCTGTGACGAGTAGTTATGCCAAGATATATTAGTTGTGACCTATCTCAGGATGAAGTGCAATATCTGGTGACCTCCATTTAAAATGACCCTGGGGGTCACTGTATCCTAGTTCTCAGTGACCCTTATTCACTGTGTTGTGACCTCTCTCAGGATGGAGTGACACTCCTGTCGCTAATGGTAATCTGGGAGGCAGTTCATTTGAGCATAAATAGTACTAGATTTCAGTGAGGTGAATAAAGCATCTGTGATGAGTAGTTATGCCAAGATATTAGTTGTGACCTATCTCAAGATGGAGTGTAGGTTGTTGCAATATTTGGTGACCTCCATTTAAAATGAACCTGGGGGTCACTGTATCCTAGTTCTCAGTGACCTCCAGGGTCACAGCAGTGACCCAGGGAGCAGGTCACTGGATACTAGGATACAGTGACCTATCGAGGGATGGAGTGACCCCCCTTTTTGTCGATGATCGGCTGAAGAGGCAGTTCA
Source organism: Cladorhizidae sp. MBARI D1340-BT2 (assembly GCA_028752905.1). Taxonomy (NCBI): domain Eukaryota; kingdom Metazoa; phylum Porifera; class Demospongiae; order Poecilosclerida; family Cladorhizidae; species Cladorhizidae sp. MBARI D1340-BT2. The sequence goes on from JAQNBH010000008.1 coordinate 32,734,608, forward strand.
TTTAAGCACTAGATTCAGTGAGGGAAATAAAGCATCTGTTATTGGAATAGTTAGCCAAGATATCTATCTGAGGATGGAGTGCAGTTGTAAGGAAACAGTGACCACTGTACTTGACAGTAACTGCCTTGCTATGATCTTCAGAGGATGCAGTTCATTTTAGATACTATGATTTCAGTGAGGCAGACAGCTGAGGATTGCATTTTAGAATAGCTAGGTGGAAATATTTGTCTTGCTTAGTTGGACTTATCTGAGATTACAGAGTGCATTTGAATGAGAGAACAGTGACAGTGTGATCCTTCCTAGCTCTGAATGGAGTACCCTACTCGAGTTTGGTGTGACCTGTCTAAGCATGTGTTACAGTGCATTTTAGGTGCAATTCATGACAGGTGTTGCAGTATCTTGTGACCCCCCATAAAGCCTGGGAGTCACTGTATCCTAGTTCTCAGTGACCCCCCCCCCCCCCCCCCCCCATTCACTCTTAGTCAGGATTGAGTAACACCCCTCTTGCTATTCGATGGTCTTCTGGAGGCAGTTGATTTGAGTACTGGAACTGTTATTGGAGTAGTTAAATCTGAGGATGGAGTGCAGATTGTAAGGAAACAGTCACCTCTGTACTTGACTGTGACGCCTTGCTTTTCATGATCTTCCGAAGATGCAGATACTGATTTCAGTGGGGCAGACAGCTGAGGGTTGCAATTTAGAATATGGATAAAATATTTGCCTTACTTAGTTGTGACCTATCTGAGAATGGAGTGGATTTGAGTGAGAAAAAACAGTGATTCGCTCCATCCTCTGGATGAAGAACCCTCCCCAGTTTGTTGTAACCTGTCGAAGCAAGTGTTACAGTGTATTTCAGGTGTGACGCATGAAAAGGTGTTGCAGTACATGGTGACCCCTTTCCCTTTAAAATGACCCTGGGAGTCACTGTATAGTGACTAACATGGGATGGAATGACCCCCGTCTTGCTATTCTGAGAAGGCAATTCATTTGAGCGTAAGTAGACTAGATTTCAGTGATGTAGATATCTAAGGGTTGCATTTTAGTGCAGCTAGACCAGAAATATGTGTCTTACAAGTTGTGACCTATCTGAAGATGGAGTATATTTGAGAAAACAATAACCCCCTGTGCAGTTACCTACCTCTGGATGGAGTGACCTCACCCAGTTTGTTGTGACCTATCCAAGCAGGTATTATAGTGACCAGCATTTCACTTCTTTATAAACCAAAAGTGAGGACTGCAACCCGGAAAATTTGGGTATTCATTTTGAATAAGTTCCTGTGCCAAAGTGATGTGCTCATCAGTTAGCCATTTTCCAGTTTCCAGCTCCTTCTTTACTCTGTCTGTAAACTTCCTCTGGAATAAGAAATATTAATACAGTTAATTAATGGTAAAAAAAATGCATGGCATTGTGGATTTCTGCATGACATGTACACTTTTATGAGCAACATTAATAAAATCACCAATAAACATCATGGTTTGCTCACTCTTCCTTTATTTGTTGTGCAGACTCATGGCTTTTTTTTCTGGTGATGGATTGTTTGCAGATGGTTCTCTGTATATACACTTTCAGTCTGTCAGCATTGACCAGTCTGACATAGACTTGAGGTTACGCAACCGGAAAAGCTTTGCGATCCTTTTGTTCGACAATTTCGTATGTGCCACTCCATTTAGGAAACATTTTGTCTCCTTTCCTGCTGTCCCGCTTAGGATTCTTCATGAGAACATGAGAACCAACTTCAAATTTCTATATATACACAAAAAATTATACATGCATGTATATATGTTCTAACCTAATTAATCTGAACTGAATAGAGATCAGCAATTAGCTCATTAATATACATAAGCTTGCCAGTTTCAAGTGGTTCTACAAAATAGTACTGTACACAACCCAAGCATCTCTTTGTGGTGTTTACAAGTAAATTATATATGTCTGTGGACTTAACTTTACAATACACTGTTCACTGCTAAAAACCCAGCCAACATTTAGTATACTGTACTTTAAGTTGACCACCATTACTCAGAAGAAGCTAAATGAATATTTCCCTGTGTAGTTTATTGTAATACACTGTGGGCACATGTGCACATGTAATGCTTCATAAGTTATTACAACTACAGTACAAATTATACAGTTAGACTAATTCACCAATCCCAACTCACCTAGGTACAGGTCTATTGGGATTAGCGAGGTTGCACTGTATTACTTCCTTTAACTTCCTCTTTGCATCATAATCCTTTTTATGTCTTGCTGGTGACAAAACTTCTTCACATTCTGAAAAACACTTTCCTTCAACTTCATCATTGCTTGAACTTTACATCCAAATCCTTCCAAACCACACTCTTCCATTTCACCCATTATGATCTTCTTTTGTGCCATCTCTATCTCCATGGGTAAAGTACTTTCTATAATGAAAGTCTGCAAATTGTCCATAAAAGCAGAATAAACCTCAACAAACCTTTGCTCTATCATCTCAAATGGTATATAACCAGTAGACTTCTGCTTGGAAGTTCTGATAGCAGGATCCAGGAATTTATCTCAATTGTTTTGGTGGTCATTGACCACCTTCAGAAGGCAACTTTAGATGGTGTGATTAAAATTAATGTTTCCACTATTTGTGGATGATAAGAACACGTCATTCTCTTTCGGTTCCGAGAAGTGTTTATAATTGTGAATTAATCCCATTAATGAATTGTCGACCTTGATCTGAAATTAGTCTTGTAGCACAGCCAAACCTATACAATTATTAATCCTCATTGCTGTTCCTGGCAATGACAGCAAAAAAATCAGGCAAATCTTCCTAGCATGGAATAGCGGTCTTGTTTCATTGACCTCTAACTAATTGCAAAATATGAATGTAGTTATTTATCAAAATAAGTTGAATATTTGTTTATAAATATTCAATAAACATTTATTGTGGTTATGAGTGTATGCATCTTTGGTTATTTCACACACTAGTTATATGATGTATGCAGCCAACCTACACATAAACAAATCATTTACTACAGATAAGTGCAACTGCATTGGTGGTTGCTAAATAGTGGACAGGAAATTTCCAGAGCAACTGGAGAGAGATCTGCTAGAGTAGATGAGAGGGTACCTTCCAAATTAAATAACTCTCCTTGTATTTTTATCACACAAAAAATGAGAAGATAAAATTGAGAAGTGTAACACTTACTTCAGCACTCCACCCTTGAATTGTAATGGCAGGTAAATCGACAGTATAGAAATGTGTTGACACTGTTAGCCAATTTTTTTGAGCCAATAAAAAATTGCCAAAAACTCATGCCAAATAAGATTTATAGTGTCAAGATTCTGACAGCAGCTCACAATACCTATCTACAGTGCCAAGGCATTATTTTCTTCAATGCCTGGCCAATATGAACCCAAGCATGTATATAGCATGTGACTATTAAAAAAATTGTAATAAGTAAGAGAGTGTGTGTGAAACTATGTGTATATGAAATAGCACCTTAAGATGATTTTATCGTGATAGTAACTTTCATACATGCAGGTTGTTTATGTATAAATAAGGCAACTCCTTCAGCACATTTGCTTGGCAGTGCTTGAGCTTCTGCCCATTTTGTGAAATGATCAATTAATGTATATCAGAGTAGTATACTTGTCTCCAGCCTCTGTTTGTGGCAGAGGTCATATGTGATCCTTTCACAGACAGAGATTTGTTAATGATAATGAAAAAAAGGTGTTAAATCTGTTGAAGAAAAAGAGCGAGTGATGCATACATGTCACACCTCACATACAGGTATATTATTGTTAGATACTACTGATAAGGATTAACTAACATCTTATTCTAGGGGGGGCATTTGGGTCGAGACAAAATGTTGCAAGATTTGCTCAAGATTTTATTGGAAACCTGGCATGACCAATCTTGTTGCGAGAAGACTTCAAATGGATGGATTTTCTTCTAAAGGAAGCTCTACACATCTACCTCAAACCCAAGGATCAGAGCTTCTGCAGAGATATAGGGCTTGAATACCTGTAGTTGCTGGATCTAAGACTATGCACAACCACATTCATTGTTGCCATGGCAGAAGTGAATAATTTATCATGTATCACCCTGATGGAGGCCAAACCCTATAAAGGAAGCTCTACACATCTACCTCAAACCCAAGGATCAGAGCTTCTGCAGAGATATAGGGCTTGAATACCTGTAGTTGCTGGATCTAAGACTATGCACAACCACATTCATTGTTGCCATGGCAGAAGTGAATAATTTATCATGTATCACCCTGATGAAGGCCAAACCCTATTTATTGATCGACATTGGGCAAATAATACTTTTTAGTTAGAGGAAAGAGCAAGGACTTTTGTTGTTTTTATTATCCATAAACAATCCTCCAGACTTTGCTAACTGCATCACATCAAATGCCAGAAAGCAGTTGACTTCTAAAATAGTGAAATCTAGTTATATAACTATTGCAGGGGTGGATCTAGAAATTTTAAAAGGGGGGTTCCTTTTTTTTAAAGAGAATTTACTAGCCACACCCACTTAACACACCCACTTAACAAAAAAAATTGTTTTAGCATTGGAGCATTGATAGTAAATATAAATTAAATTATAATATAAATTATATGAGCTAATCAAATTTATCTATTATATGATTTAGGAATTGTGATGTAAAAACATATTATATAGACACAAAGACTGACAGTCTGTATATACATATAATTAGAAAGAATAAGTGTGGATTACAAAGGAATCATGGTTGATTACGAATGAAGTGTGCAGTGATGGTGTACAGTTAAGTAAATAGTGTACCAATTACTGTCATAGTGTGAGTGTCATAGTGTAAGTGTAATAAATAGATTAAAGTACAGTAATACTATATGAAAAAGTTCATGTTCTTTGTTGAAGAAGTAATTTGAACAGGGATAATAATAAATACATAGCATATTTACATCTCAGCCCTGCCCTAGCCACACACCCAACCCTAGCCCATCATGCTGACAGAAAGGAAAAATTCCGACAGGCAATGATCGATCCAATTACACGAGGCACCCCAGCCCAGCCGTAACTTGGAAGCCATGAGCCCCTCAGATAGGGTTCGAATATACTATAGTAGTCATGCATGCATTTAATGATGATTATAATGCAATTCTTCGATTACATACTACCTGAAATCTATCAACAATATCATCAAAATCTATTGATGTAGGCTCTTCATCGTTAAAGCGGAGAGCCTTTCCTGACCCATTGTGCTACGTAAAGAGGTTTTAACTCTTTCAAGAGTGCTATTTGCCCTCTCATTTTCGTAACAGGCAGCGTACATGCTATCTTGAGTAAAGTAAATATATTTGGGGGAAAATCAGCATCACATTGCTGCATTGCTTCTTGTAAATTAGAGGGAAGACAACCTTGATGAAGCCACTTGAATTTCCACCTTGAAATTGCAGTGCCTACCTCAGAAGGGTTTGGTAGGTTATCATGGCAAAACTCAAGCATGTCATCCAAGTTCAGTGTAAAGTCCTTACAAAGGAAGTGTGCCAAGCAAACGAGTTGAATAAGTATGATGACAGCAACAAACAGTAATCACTAGGAACAGATCCTTCCCACCAATCTCTCCAAGGATCTGGTAAAGAGTCACCACAGAACTAAAACAGGAACTTAGTCGAACCTTACTGGATCCGCTGTACTGTCTTCAGTCATTTTGGTGATAATGAGCGGGATTACTTCGTTTGTTTGATATTGACCCTTTCCAAAACAAACGATAATAAACTTATGACAATGTGGAATAGTGATGTGTTGATATAGAAAATTATGTAAGTTGAAGGACAGACACCAAGAGCTAGTAGCTATCACAAGTCTCCAGAGAGATTTGTTACCAGTCTAGGGTATACCCTCTGTATAAAGTCAGCAATAGCCAAGCTAAACTCTGGAAGAAGTAGCAAGTGGGCACCGCTTGAGGAGCCCCTAGTCGAGGTGTCCCTAATCGAGCTCTCTACTTCCAAGACGAGGTTTCCAAGACGAGGATAAATGGTTCGGGTGGGGTTCAGAATCTTAGGATTGTACTCAGTGATAGGGCGGGGTCACGAGACTTAGGCTCACTAGATCCGACACCGTCACAAGAAAAGGGATGGCAGCTGGGAGGGGAGAGTGGGGGGAAGGGGAAAGGATTACACGCGCGCCAAAAAAAAAAAAAGACGCTCGTGAAAAGTAGATAGCTGTAACAAAATTAAGGAGGGTTACAAATAAAAACGGACGGTAAAAAAAAAACGAAGAGAACATGAACATTCCATAAGTATATAGGTGTGGCTGTAATGCAATACTCTGGATATGGAGGGACGATGAGTTCGTCAGGGAATAAAGGGGAGAGCGTATATTTTTCGATCATCCACACCTTTGCTGGTATCATCAAAAAGAAATTCTGGCGGTATATGCGAGTAGCTCTGCTTTGCGTGCTTATTATTGGAGTCTGGAGTGCACTCTCTCTGCCAATTCTGTTCTACTATTTACCAATATTAGAGGTGAGACCCTGGGTTTATGAAACTTTTATGGTCAAATGAATCTTGCTAGTCTCCCAGTCAGATTATGAAAATATTAAGCCTGTGACATTGACCAGATTCAGTGCAGACATAAACATAACTTTTTTTGTATCACGTGATTGTCTTAAAAACTCAGTGACATTCAGACCATGACTAGAAAGATTAAGTGCCACAGCAATTAAATAGTAGCATCCTATAAGGGACAACCACAATGGATATGAGGTGTATAATAGAGCGATATATTGTAATATTAATTTAAAGGGGGGAGGGGGGGGAAGGGGGTGATTACCCACATCCTATTAATTAGTCTTGAGATTGAAAGGCCATGCTGTTTTTAATGTGTTTTTTCCCTGTACACTCTACACAAAAATATACCATGAGAGGAGTGCTTATTTGATGAGCTTCCATTGGTATGTTTGATTGTACACTTTTAACAAGTACTTCTACCATTTAAGTAATATTAATTAGTGCCCCGGGTACACAGGAATGTCTCAAGGTACATTTCAGATGTTTTGGACAAAACACCTTAACATGTATCATCAGTATCCTCGCAAATCCAGGATTTCCAAACAGCCACTAACAGATGCTGCATGGGTGCATTTTGTACGGAGTCGCAGAACTATATACTTTAAAATAATGCATACAGAAAGTGTATTGTATGGGATGCTGCAAGTGCTGGATCAAGGATATAACACTACGGATATTTAGGAGTGCTGTGTTGAAGTCAACCTCAATTACCAATAGTCTTGCCGAATGCAAACCTACAGGAAAGTTAAGTGGACAGCAGAGACAAAAGTAGAGGGCGAAAACATGCACAGCGTTTTATTTGCATCCCTGTCAACAGCATGGGAGCTATATAGCATGGTGGTAACATTTTTTGCCCATTCCAAAAAGTGTTCTCTAATCCTGGCTACACTTCTGATAAACAATGAGTGAAACAATTCACCACAAAAAATGCAGAACAGCAATATATATTTCCGCTTAATTTCCATTGCTGAATTTGTAAGAGTCATCATTTATATATCACAGCATATGTAAGAATGAAGAAAAGAAAAACATAAAATCCATAGAGAATGAAAATACAATATTATTATCCACAATAATACTGGGTCTGCACAAGTGGGGAGGCAGTTAACTAGCTCTCCACCAAATATATCCTCCCATTGCCACCACTTGCCTGTGTGATATATATGGCAACCATTCACTTACGCATGATGGAATCGAAGATCATGCATACAAGTTAACAAAGACTTCCGACTCTATCAGTGAGGTCATCAGGCAGTACCTGCTGGCTGGCGGAATCATTCGAGTACTGAAGGGAATGCCATGCAATAGCAAGTTTATTTTTGATTATCTTTAAACCAGATTTTTGGTTTTGAAGTTAATGTTTCAACCGAAATACACAAATTTTAAACCATATGTCAGCTGAAAGTAATCGTACAAGTTTGTTTTTTATATTATTTTGCTCTCTTGATCAGTTTGTGTTCAGTATGTGCACGATCATCAGCAAATCTCTTCTGTATTGATTACTGTAAACCCAGAAAAGTTAGCGGGCCATTAATGTTAGCGAATTTAGCAAAGGGGGGGAAATCGCTAAGTTAATAGGCAGCCAACATTTGTGGCAATATAAGTACAAAGTTCAAAAACACTCACGCGTGCTGTCAGCAGAGCACGAGGTCGTCACTGATTAGAGTTTCGATTGAGCAACTGCAAACTTACAGCTATGTCGATTGTTCGTTGGTTGAAAGGCGATGCTGGTGGATCTAGCTCAGTTTGTTTACCAGAAGGTGACGGAGCAACAGCTGCAGCTAACAAAGAAGTGTTAAAGGAACTGAAGGGTGGGAACGCGGAAGAGAGGGAAGTATCAGAGCTATGAGTCAGAGATCAAGGTTAAAATAGCTTGTGAGAATGTAAACAAGACTGCTGTTACTAAATACATTAAAATTTTGGGGCATGAAATTAATGAAAGTGAAAGTACTGTGAGGAATTTCAAGGTTAAATACCTTCATAAATTGAAGTTAGTCAAGGATCCTCACTCCATTATTGACTTACCTCATGCTGCATTGGGTCGGCCTCTCATGATAGGAGAGTTTGATGAAGTAGCCAAATATATACGTAGCCTTCGTCAAGCTGGTGGGATTGTGACTCGTAATATAGTTATTGCTTTAGCAAAGGGGATCGTAGGCCATCGAAAGCCAAGTTTACTTTCTCAGTATGGTGTTGGTAGTTAAGCTCTTGGACTATGGCTGAACAGGGGTGTAAACAGGTCCCAGTAGTGGGAAAGGAGGATAAGAGGGAGATCACAGCCTTACTGGCTGTAACTGCTTCTGGCGCTATTACCCTCCCAAATTATCTACCCGGGTAAAACAGTTGGTTGCAAGGGTCACCTTTCCTGAAGACTGGCATATCACACACAGTGAGTCACATTGGAGCAATGAACAGACAATGTTACAATATATCGATAACATTATCATTCCATATGTCACTACCACTAGAGCGAGACTGGATTTGTCTGACGATGTTTTCAGCTCATCCCTGTAGTTCTGTTCTTAAAAAGCTTCAAGACAACAATATCCACCAAGTGTTTGTTCCTGCAAGCTGCACAGGAGAGTTGCAGCCACTTGATGTGTGCATATATTGTTGTATATTGAGCAATCAATAATAGCAATCAATAATAGCAATCAATAATAGCAATCAATTATAGCAATTCCAAGGTCTCTCTCTCTAACTTGTAACCTAGGCTAGATATATATATACATTCAACAGTCTTCTAGAATCTTCTAGAAGACCTATCAACATGACCATATAAGTACATAATAGCTGACCAACTATACATGTTCAGACTACTTAACAACTACAGAAAGGTCATAGTTCAGTACATCACATTTCCTTCCCCTTAAAATGTCAAGTTCGAAGAGAACCGATCTGAATCTGGGGGTCTCCTCTCACGTTGGGGGTAGCGTCGGGCACCTTCATCGTCCACCTCCTGCACCTGTGATGCAGCTTGATTCTCATCAGCAGATTGGCAACTCTCTCCACTTGTAGCATGAGGCAAGTCTTCATATTGAAGAATTTCTTTGCTTAAAGCCTGTTCTCCGTTTTCCAGTCGCTCCCGTATGTGGTCGATATGACGTTTGAGAATACCCCCTCCTTCTACTTTGACCCTGTATGAAACAGGCACCAGAGATTCCACTATGGTTCCTGGAATCCATTTGTCTGTGTGAAGACGAAAAGCTCTAACCATTACTGGTTGCCCTGCCGATAAGTAACGATGTTTCGCTCATTTGTCGTGGTATCGCTTTTGATCCGCTTGTTTGGCAAGCACCCGATGTCTAGTGTCTGGCTTTAGCAAATCGAACAAGGTGTGCAAAGTTCGCCCCAGGAATAACTCACTGGGTGATGCATTAGTAGTGCTGTGTGCTGTGGATCTGTATCCCAGCAGAAATTGGTTGAGACGACGATTGAGCGAGTGTCCATCTGTTTCTCTTGCTTTCATGGCTTTCTTGAAAGTTTGCACAAATCTCTCAGCCAACCAATTGGAGGCAGGATGGTAAGGTGCACATAGGATGTGTTTGATTCCATTGCTTCGCATGAAGTAAGTAAATTCTTCCGATGTGAACTGTGGCCCATTGTCTGATACTACTTGTTCAGGTAGCCCATAGTGAGAAAATAATGTCCGCAATGTTTCAATGGTCGTTTGAGAAGTGGTAGGAGGCACGACAATAACTTCTGGCCATTTCGAATGGGCATCGATGATGATTAAAAACATCTTGCCGAGGAAAGGTCCAGCAAAGTCTATGTGAATTCTTTTCCACAGGGCATCTGGCCACACCCATGGGTGTATTGGTGCTGATGCAGGGGCAGACTTAACTGCCTGACATGTCAAGCATGACTTTGCCAGTGTCTCAATGTCCTGATCCAATCCATTCCACCAAAAATAACTCTGTGCATTCGCCTTCATTCGTATAATTCCAGGATGAGTGTCATGTAATGATCGTAGAATGCTCGACTGTAGTGCTTGAGATATAATCACCCGAATTCCCCACATGAGACATCCACTTTCGATACCAATTTGGTCGTGCCGTAACTGGTATGGCTTGAGTTCCTGAGGTACATCCTCTGGCCATCCACTCTTGACATAGCCATATACTCGGCTTAGCAACTTGTCTTCCCGTGTGGCCCTTTGAATATCTTGTGAAGTGACTGGTAGTGAAGAAAGTTGGCCCATATTAAAAACGTGAATACCAGTTTCCTTAGTCAATGATACATCACTTGCAAGGGGTAGTGGCAGTCGGGAGAGACCATCCGCATTGCAGTGCAACTGTGTTGGTTTGTATTGGATGTCAAAGGTGTAAGCAGTCAACAGAACTGCCCACCGCTGGAGTCGAGCAGCTGCCAATGAGGGAATGCCTTTCTTTGGCCCGAAAATAGTTGTGAGTGGTTTGTGGTGGTTGAACTTCCTCCCGTACAAATACTGGTGGAATTTTTTTTACACCAAATATTAGTGATAGAGCTTCTTTTTCAATCTGTGTGTAGTTCCTTTCGCTAGTAGACAGTGTGCATGATGCAAATGCTATGGTCTCTCAGACCCATCTGGAAATACATGGGAAATAACCGCTCCAACTCCACAGCCAGATGCATCAGCAGCGAGATTGATGGGGAGTCCCGGATCATAATGGGTGAGTACTTGCGCAGACATGAGTTGTTGTTTCGCTAGTTGGAAAGCATGTGCACATTCGGTGGTCCAGTTCCAACTCCTGTCTGCCTGGAGGAGAGTGTTCAATGGATGAATGATGGTGGATAGGTTATGGATGAACTTCCCATAGTAGTTCAGTAGCCCAAGGAAGGCACACACTTCCTGCACATTTGTCGGGGTAGGTGCCTTATTGAAGGCTTCTACCTTATTTGGTAGCACTTGGATGCCACTTTGGTTAACTTGATGTCCTAAGTATTCAACCGAGGACATCAACTGGCACTTTGCTTCCTTCATACGGAATCCATGCTCCTCCAACCGTGTTAGTACTGTTTCCAGTGTCTTCAGGTGGCTTGCTTCATCCGTCGAACTGACAAGAATGTCATCGATGTAGCATATGTCTCCCGGAATTCCTTGCAGCATGGAGTCCATCAGTTTCTGGAACAAGGCTGGTGCTGAAGCCACTCCAAATGGTAACCTCTTGCACCTATACAGCCCTTGATGGGAGTTAATGACACAGTAGGAGGCAGACTTGTCATCCAAAGGTACCTGTAGATAGGCTTGAGAGAGATCCAATTTTGTAAAAACCTTACCTCCTGCTAACGTGGCAAATAGATCGTTTGGCCTGGGTAATGGGTACTGGTCCACTGCTAGATTCTGATTGATGGTGACCTTAAAATCTCCACAGATACGGAACCGCCCATCCTTCTTTGGCACTGCCACAATAGGTGCCGCCCACTCGCTGTGATTAATTCGTTCAATGACTCCTTGTTTCTCCATTCTGTCTAGCTCCTGTCCAATGGCACTCTTGATGGCAAATGGCACCGGACGAGGCTTGTAAAACTTGGGAATGGCATCTGGTTTCAAGTGCAAGGTTGCTTGATAGGATGACACTGTCCCCAGGTCATCTCGAAATAGTGTTTCATGTCGCTGAATTAAGGTCTTGACTGCTGTTGATTTTGTCGAATAGACAGCCGCAATTTTTTTCCAGTCAAGCTTGATATATTTAAGCAAATTGCGACCAAGCAAACTAGGCCCCAACCTCGAATGACCACCAGCACAAGTTTTGCCTCTTGACTGCCATACTGTACACGCACATGGAGGTTTCCGACCAGTGGTATTCGCTCCTCTGTGTATGTTTTGAGCAGGAGATCCAACTTGTACAACTTTAAGGTTGGGAACATTGCCTTCCATGTAGTGTCAGAGATAATAGACACAGCTGCCCCAGTGTCCACTTCCATGGTTAATCGCTTCCCATTCACATTCATAATCACTTCTAGCGGAGCTGAGGAGCATTCTCCCACCTTGTTCAGATGGTATTCCTCCTCACTAGAGTCTTGCTGTGTAAATTGCTCAGATTGAATCTGTTGTGTGTGGTGGAATTTCTTATGGTGTTGTACTGTGGGGAGGTTGTTGAAGACTCAGCCCTGAGCTGTGGGTTTAGATCGACATACTGGTGCGATATGTCCCATTTTGCCGCATGAATGGCAGATGGCATTTTTGAATCTACATTCATTGTTTGTGTGGCCTGAACGCCCACAGCGAGGACATGGTGTGGTGCCCTTTGCTTGAGTTGTATGGCTGCTGAACTTTTTAATAGTTGCTTCCAAGCCCTTGAAAGATTTGGTCCCCCTATCAGCCGTCTCTATTGTACGGGCAATTTCCATTGCCTTTATGTATGTAAGATCTGCCTCCAACAGTAGACGTCGCTGAATTATTTCCTGTTGGAGACCACACACAAAGCGGTCACATAGAGCATCTTCCAGGTATTCCCCAAATTTACAATGTTGTGCGAGCTTGCGTAGACTTGCATCGTAATCTGCAACACTCTCCGCCACAGCCTGATCGCGTTTGTGGAAGTGGAACCATTCGGCAATTACCGCCCATTTGGGTTCAAAATGTTTGAATAGAGCTGCCGTGATAACGGGCAGAGACTTTGTACTGGGCAGTTGGGGAGCCAGAAGGTCACTGAGGAGTGAGTAAGTAGGTGCTCCAATGGAGCTCAATAAGATAGGGACTCGTTTGTCCTCTGGGACATCATTTGCGGTGAAGTAGAGTTGAACTCGTTCCAGGTACGTCTTGATAGTATCACACTCCGGATGAAAGATGTCAATGGTGGCCATAGAGAGTGAGTAAGATCCAAAATCCTCGTCGCCAAATGTTGTATATTGAGCAATCAATCAACAATAGCAATCAATAATAGCAATCAATTATAGCAATTCCAAGGTCTCTCTCTCTAACTTGCTAGATATATATATACATTCAACAGTCTTCTAGAATCTTCTAGAAGACCTATCAACATGACCATATAAGTACATAATAGCTGACCAACTATACATGTTCAGACTACTTAACAACTACAGAAAGGTCATAGTTCAGTACATCACATAAATAAAGAATTTAAGGCTTTAATGAAGGACTCCTTCACGAGGTGGTATGCTAATGAAATCCATGAAGCCCTGGATGGTGGGAAAGAGATATCAGCTGTTAAATTGGATTTTCGTGAATCATTGATCAAGCCCCTGCATGCAAACTGGTTAATCAACAGTCTTAGCAATCTTTCATGCAATACTGAAAGACTAAAACAAGCATTCAAAAAACCTGGAATCATGGACTTTATTAATGATTAATGTACTGTTCTTATTTTCACAAGGATTTCACCTTGTTTTTTATGCTATAAAACGTTAACATTAATGGTCACTCAAATGTGCATGATATCAATAAAAAAGGTCGCCAACTTTTCTGGGTTTACAGTATACAGTGGAACCACCGTTAATGGTAAATCCCAATAGTGGTCACCTACCTTATTTGGACAGAGGTGCTGCACCGATAGATGTCTCCGTAGGAATGTGCTTTAGAAAGCCCCCGAATAGCAGACAACGTCCCAATTCCGAACAACGGACATCATCTAGAGCACTGAATAAACTTTCAAATATGAAGCCACCCTTCTCCAATGTACATCGGGTGTGACAGTGGGTGTGGCCAGATGCATTATTGAGAAATAATTATTGCCATAATCAAAACAACAAGATACTCATAGCTATTATGACAGTAGCTATGTACCAGGGCTAGCTGGAGAAGTCCGCTTGCATGTAGTGACTGGCGGGTTTCCGTCACTTTATCAGTGTAAGACTTGGGGTCCATAAAAATGGCATGTACAAGGGATCTCCAAACCATATCCAGCTCCTTTGTTGATTCTGTCACCAGTCACCTCAGCAAAGCTCTTATTGAAGTTCCTTCTCAGAAACTGAGAGATGACAGAGGCAATAATTATTGTAGGGATTGTAGGGAATGTAGCCAACAACAACATCCTCTCTTGTCACTGCAACAGCAGATTGATCAACTATTAGTTGGTTTCCTTCTGAGTAGCAATACTTCTCCAATAGAAGGAGTCCATACTTCTTTATTGACATGATAGCCTCTGATGTACGAGTGTACTTCTGCTACAGTCAAGTTACTGCCTACTGGCTAAGAGGCCATCTAGATGGAGAATCTCGTCATCTCACGACAACTTGCATGATGCTCACATTTCTTTGAGTAGGGCTTCTAGAATGCAGCTAATCTTGTAAAGGTTAGCTGCTGAAGTCTGGTAATAGCATCTTCTAGAAAGAGATTCATCTCTCCTTGAGAAGAAGGTGAATGTGATCGATGAAGCAAAGAAGAATCCTGGAATTATTATGCGCACCCCCTTGGACTTGTGGTAAGACACAAATTTCAGATATACCAAGGAGCAGTGAGAGTATCTTGGCAATGTATGAATCTAATATGTCGACTAGTAAAAACCTCGAGTTTCAGAGTATTTTGATGTGAATGAAACATTGTACCAATGGTAAATGGTGGCATGTTCCAAGAACATTAGCCCATGTGGATCTCAACTTGCTGAGAAGGCCAGAGAAATTGCCATAGTTTTAGGCAAGGCAAAATTCAAGGGAACCAATGGTTGGCTAACAAACTGGAAGAAGCGTTACAATATAAGGTGAGTGGTTGTAAGTGGTGAATCTGGTGATGTACGAGGATCATGTCCTGGAAGGAGAGGCTGCCTGAGATTGTGAAAGGATATAAAAAGGAAGACATTTATCATCTAGATGAGACTGGATGCTTTTGGAAAGCACTCCCTGATTGTGGATTTGGACAGAAAGGAAATCAATGCTGGGGTGGGGAAAAGAGTAAGCAGAGATTTCACGGTAACCTTCATAGTGAGTGCAGCTGGTGAAAAGGAAATTGTCATCTGGAAATATGAAAAACCTATGTGCTTCTGAGGTTTTGATACATATGGTCTTCCTGTGAAGTATTACTAACAGAATAAGGCATGGATAACAAGAGAAATCCTTGATGCAATTTTGACAGCTTTCAATCATAAAATGAGACTTGAAAAAAATCTGTTTTGCTTCTAATACGTGGCAGGTTGCCATCCTGAAGAATTCAATGGGAAGTATATATAGCAATGTCAAAATTATATTTCTTCAACAAATGTCATTACTGTTGGCTACATCTTCATTATGTTTTAGCGAAGATTGATGCATGTAGCTGTGCAACAGAAGTAGTCAATGTCCTCAAAGCAACTCGATGGGTAGCTCTGGCATGGAGAGAAGTAAAGATGGAAACTATAATGAAGTGTTTTCGAAGTGGAGGTATTCTTAACCCTGATTTATCCCTGAGCAGCTTAAATGAAGAAGACAACCCAATTCAAGATATCGATACAGCCCATGAAATACAGTATTGATTTCTAAGACATTGGGTAGTGCTGACAGCTGAGGAGCATAAGAATGGAGACAACAGTCTCCCTCTTTATGCTGGCATTTGATGACGATACATGGGAAGAAAACTTCTTAGAAAGTATAGTTGAAACAGAAGATGTTGACGAAAATCAATCTAATGAAGAAGATGAGCCACCTCCCCCAAATAGCTATAAAGAAGCACTTGAGTTACTGGAAGATGTTAAAGATTTTCTGGAGAGGCAAATTGAAGTTGCTTATAGGCACACTCTCTGTGTCACACAAACTACCATACATAAATAAAAAACAAACTGAGAATGTACAACGTTTTATGCTGGTGTCTGCATGGCCTACAACAGAGAGAATAATGCTAATAAAACAAACTAAGATAATGTGCAGTGTTTTATGCTGGCCTACAGCAGGGAGAATAAGGCAAATAAGATAATGTACTATGTTTTATGCTGGTGTCTGCATGACCTACAACAGGGAGAATAAGGTAAACTAAGATAATGTACAATGTTTTATGCTGGTGTCTGCATGGCCTACAACAGAGAGAATAAAGTTAATAAAACAAACTAAGATAATGTATAATGTTTTATGCCAGTGTCTGCATGGCCTACAACAAAGAGAATAAGGTTAATAAAACAAACTAAAATAATTATAATGTTTTATGGCGGTGTCTGCATGACCTACAACAGGGAGAATAAGTCTGATAAAGAAGCCTCCCACTAAAGGACAACCTCTGAATAATGGACAAAGAGATATGTCCCAACTTGTCCATTATTTGGAGGTTCCACTGTATGTGGTAAGTTATATAGCAGCATTTATCTTGTTTTATACATGCTGACTGAAAGAGTAGAACCTATGAACGGCAGTACATGTAAGTAATTATGCTCTACCTTGCCAAGCTTGTAACCTCATGACAAATGGTACGCATGTCATAACTAGATCAAGTTGTGAAACTGAGTAACTGTCATAATGAAACTCCAGCATCCCTACTTGAAATATTATTAACTATGCAGTCATCCACATACTTGTGCACAAAGTTCTTTTACACAAATATTAGCTCTGTGTATGTAAAGCTCTGTGTATGTAAAACATTTTATTCAAGATTTGTCATTATTATTATTATTGTTGTTGTTGTTGTTATTATTGTTGTTGTTGTTGTTGTTATTATTATTATTATTATTATTATTAATAATATTATAATAATTATTATTATTACTGCTGCTACTATGATATTACCTATTATTATTTTATTATATTATTATTATTATTGTTGTTGTTGCCATTTATTTAGATCGGTGATTTAAAAAAAATTCAAGTGAAGATTTTTTTAATATAATCAGCTCAAATTGGTTTTATGTAAATAAATGCTTCGGTCTTGATCAGAGAGTAAGATGAAGACTGAAGCATTCAGTTGAAATGTTGGTAAATGTTTGGTTTGCATTATTGTAGTTCTTTTCCTTGTGGTTTTGATTGTATAAGCAACACGTACATACTTAGCTACTTGGTAGAAATAATGTCACAGAAAAAGATGGCATTGATAATTTAATCTCATTTAGATATCCTCTAATGCCAGTGCTTCTGACAATGACTCCATCTGCTCAGCACCACTCCAGAATACCATAGTCAGTGGTATTTGCATAACAGAATTCACCAGAATTCTGACATCCTCCAACTGTTCAGCTGATCCAGAGGGAAATGTCTTTGTTGTGAGGAATGAAGAGGCCATCGCTAAGCAACTGATTCAAGGACTTACAACTGTTGGAGCAAGTGCTGAATGCATAAGTAAAGCTGTTCCATTTTTGTGCCTGCATCTGTTTGGGTTGTGCAGTGGGTCAGGGATCACCATCCAGCCTACAACTAGTCAGTGTGAAGAAGTCAGAGACATACTATGCCAACAGCAATTTAATGGACTTGGCTTTGACCTCCCAGACTGTGCGATGTTCCCTGCTGAGGTTTCGTCCTGTCCTGCTCTGAATGATACAAGTGTAACAGGTATGTACACTATTAAATGATATCTAGATATGATGATGAGCAGTGTCCTATTCAAATTTTAATTTACTCTAAGTTTGAGTTATAGCTCTGAGTAAATATATAATATTGAAGAAGAATCTCCTTCTGGCCATTTCTTTCTAACTTGAGTCAATTATCAACCTAGCTCAGGTTACACAGTTTTTGGTCATGCTAAACTTGCAATAAGACAGTTATACATTCATTCATGGCCACTTTAAGAAAGGTTATAAAAGCTTTATATACTACTGAGAGCACCCAGACAGCAGGTTAAGTTGACCTCAGGCAACACCAGGATGCATAACCTCAGGCAATACCAGGGTGCAAGAGTTCTATGAGTTCTTGTTTCAGCTCTTGTTGTCCATGTCAACATTTCTTAGTGTTATTATGTCGTTGTTGTTATTATGATTCGTGTCATCTTTTGCATTTTGTCAGATGTTCTGATCTTTCTTTTTCTCATTAATGCCATTTAGATCCTGTAGAAAAGCGTCCAAATGGTACCACTCTAAGAGTTCTGGAATGCACTGAAGGTTTTTACCGAGAAAATGGTTCAAGTATCTGCATACCAAGTTGTTACACCTGGACACAAAACAGCAAAGAAGTGACCATATTTGGATATGTAGTGTTCTTATCGACTGCATTCGTTGGATTTATATCAGCTCTAACAGCAATTATAATATCTTGTCTGGCACGCAAGAGAATGTGAGTTAATTTAAAGTGGAGAACTGAAGATGGCTTTGCTAAGTTTTGTGTGGTGTTGCATTGTGTTGCACAACAACATGTTGCATTGTGTTGCACACCAACATGTTGCATTATGTTGCACTGAAGCAGGTCATATTGCATTGCCTAGTTCACAATATAACACATTAAGATTATTTACTTTGACCTTGACTCCACCACCACCAATGGAGAGCAAGATCGGCTAAAATGCACATTTACAAAGGGAAGTTAATTATGCCAATGTTAGCTACAAGAATACTATTGCTATTAGTGGTGCTCATATGTGCATAAGGGGGACAATCTGCTAAAAAAAGGGGGAATTTGAACCAAAAAGCGAGACATCAATTTAAAAACATACAATATGTGATAAACACACTACTAATGATTTTGCTGTTAACTAGATAAATACACTACTGATGATTTTGCTGTTAACTAGATAAACACACTACTAATGATTTTGCTGTTAACTAGATAAACACACTACTAATGATTTTGCTGTTAACTAGATAAACACACTACTAATAATTTTGCTGTTAACTAGATAAACACACTACTGTTAACTATATAGGTGCTCTATTGTACTGCTCTTTTTGGATGTCCAGTTCCAAACAGCCACAATTATGTACTGTTCAGTTTGCATGTTTACAAGAGCACATCAATTGCTTTGTTCCATTTCAGTGCACATAGTCTGTACTGAGTTTCCTTACAACACTAAACACTCAAACCATATCAGCGGGTGAGAAATCTATTGCTTCAAACCATAGCTGTAGTTATAACAGTTGCACTGGTTTATGTTTTACCCAAAGGAGGAAGTTCATTGAAGAAAACTTCCATGATTAGCCACTGGCTTTCTAAGGGTTCTTTAGAGGTCATAGCTACAGTGGTGGCGGTGCTGCATTCCTAATTGAATGGCTGAGAGCAAGAAGTGCGTAGGTACAAATTATGGCTAAATTTCAAATCATAGTTTATACCTTCGGTCTTTCCTTTGGGGTACTTTCCAGTTGCCTCTCTTGTGTTTGATTCGAGAGATCAAAAGTATACATGGCAACTACTGGAGATTTCATTGGAAGTGATAATTCTTGTTTAATGAACCGATATAGCTGATATTGAATTCAACATCCTATTGTTGAAGCAGTTCTTTAGCTACTAAGAAGGGAGTAAGGAACCCAACAAGCGAAAGAGAAATGTTAGCCAAAAAAAGAGAGCATTAGGTTTGGGACTGGAACTGGAGGATGGTAGATTTTACATCCTAGAAAGCTAGGTCTTTTTCTTTTCCTAGTAGCTACAGCAGAATCCAGGAAGCATAGGAGATGTTTGAAAATACACCCCTCCTTAGACTTCCCATTAAAGCTTCCACAACATACCCTAGTCAGCAAATATTCATCTCAGAAATGCAAAATCTTCTATGATACTCTCAATGGGACATAGCACAATTCGAGACTGTCCCACTTAAACCGGGACAGTTGACACCTACGATTGCTACAAACTTTGTGTATCCTTACAATACAGTTTAAAGCATGTGGAGTGATGTATCAGTCAAAAGTAGTAGCCATGCAGAAACAATTATTGGTCCCTCAAAAAAGAAAAACCGATTTTTGCGTAGTAGGATGCTTATGTGGTTGTTTAGAACCTCCACTTCAAACCAAATCTCCACAGAGAAGAAATTATCATTGTCCGTCTCCCCCGCCTATTTTCTGTGGAGTTTGGCTGCCTTGCTGGTAATATTTTCTGCAGCACTTTATGAATGCTGTCAACATGTCACCCATCTATCTCAACTGAAATGCAGAAATTTTTGAAGGACTTGATCATCACTTCAGTTGTGATAGATTGCCAACTCCACCTGCTCCAGACAGAGCATTTTCTCTGGAAGTTTCATAATTTCTACTGGTGTGTGGTTTAATTGAGGTCATGTACTATTCATTCTTGCAGAAGGTGCATACTATTTCATTTGAAGTATAAATGGTGGCACGATCTATTGAGAGTTCAATCAGATCGAGGAAATATGGTAACTGTCCCCATAATAAAAGAACTTGTATTTAAAGTACTCAAGCATGTTTTATTGACACTAATACCAGTTCTTAACAGTTTGGTTGGTGTTCAATGTTGAGAGCACTAAACAACCCTAGGCTACAGTATTAGGAAGTTTGCCAATCTCATAGTATTGTCATTAATGTGTAAATGCTGGTATTAATTATTATATTTGTTATCGCAGGTTTGTTTTCCCTGCTACCTTTATAGTATACATGACAACTGATATCTTGGCTTTAAGTAAGTGTTTTTTATTATTGTTGTTTCTAATAATATGAATAATTACGATGATTACCACAACATATTTCAGCTTTCTTTGTTATGGTCGCCTATTTGGATCGCAACAGGCTCTTCTGTTCATCTAGGAGTCTAATTCAAAGCAGGATAGAGGTGACTCCCTTTTGTGTCCTATCAGGTATGATGCTCTCTAGCAACCTAGTATACGACTAACCTTCTTTTGGATGTCATAATGACACCTTGGTTCAGTGTTAGAGAGGAGGCTGAATTTTTGAGGAATAGAAAACAGATTATATTCTAGATTCTTCACTGAGTGCACTTGATTAATAATTGTCTGTTTTTGCCATCCAAATATTGTTTATTGGTCTAGCTATTAACAAACCTGTTTTAACGCTCTATCATGAAAGTCCAAATATTCTATTTGTATCTTGAATGCTTGAATAACTGCTGCAATTTCATGTCTGCACTGCTGAAAATATGTTTAAATTATAGATGGGCATTATCATTTTGCGAAAGCACACAAAAGAGGAGTTAGAATCTGGCTATTAAACATGGCATGATATTTAGTCATATTGTCCATGCTGTGCCTCCCATCTCC
Organism: Cladorhizidae sp. MBARI D1340-BT2; assembly: GCA_028752905.1. Taxonomy (NCBI): domain Eukaryota; kingdom Metazoa; phylum Porifera; class Demospongiae; order Poecilosclerida; family Cladorhizidae; species Cladorhizidae sp. MBARI D1340-BT2. Next base: position 32,756,114 of record JAQNBH010000008.1, read on the forward strand.
CTCCCAAAACATTGAAAATGCTGCTTCTCCCCCTGCACATCTGTAGCAAATGTTTCACATAGATTCAATGTACCTAACCTAAAAATGGTGAAACTGAGTCTAGTGCCATCAAGAATGGTAACAAGCCCTTAACACATCACATCGCATGATTATTCAACATGGTCAGAAGGGAGATCAGCTGAATATTTTCACCTGCAAGTGTGTATGTATGTATGTGTGTATTCCCAGCACAGATTTTGTAGGTGTGGTTCAGCAGAATAGCCATCTCTATGTAATAACACATGATGTGCAGACAGTAGACTTTATCATTGGTTCAGGTGGCTAGATTTGTAACAGCAGTGAAAAAACTGTTGTCAATGAGCAGCTGCATTCCTGGAAATCTTGGCAGGCATTTAAGTTGTCTTCTGGTAAGAGGAGGATGGTGGACCAGAAGAGAATACTGAAATTTTAACACATAAACCCTATTATGGTCAGTAGCATATTAGATAAAAACTATTTGCATTTGATTCATTCTGCAGGTATTTTATTCACCTATACGTTCTGTCAAGTAACGCTATGGTGGCTATTCCACATAACTACTCTCTTTTGGCAAGTTATATTTCCATTCCATGCTCTCACCTTTGAAGCAACTGGCAAGAACAAGTACATTCACATAATATGCATCACTCTTGGAATTTTACTTCCACTAGTTCCCATTATAACTATAATGGCTGGCTTCGCAGTTGATCTTCAGAAGCAGAATTTAAATTCCACTTCCCAACTTAGGAACAGCTTATTCTGGTCAGGAGGATTGGGTTTTCAACCTAGAAAATATCCTGCTACTCTGTGCACTGGAAAAGATCTGGGTACAGTTTGGTATAGTCGGACCCTGATTCTAAATATCATCATGGCATTTGGATGTTCCCTGATCATCATCATATTCTTTTCTGTACACAAAGCTCACATCAAAAGAAAGCAAATGCAGGTTACCCAACATAGATTAGCATGATATATGAGTCATATTATGAATAATTTTGTTTTATTTAATATAGCAATGTGATGACAATGGAAAACTAGGATATCAATTGGCACTTGGAAAAGCTGAGAAGAAGCTACTCATTGTGTTCAGCTACTATGTGGTATTATCTGTTATAAGCACAATACATCCTTCTATATCTGTTAGAAGTTCTGCACAATATGTGGATAATTTGCAAAAGTACTTTGTCTGTGAGCAGCAAGGACACAACCCAAGCAACCCTTGTAGTCGTTCTGATGTTGAAAGTAATCAACTGGAATTGTTCAAGGTTTTGGCTATCATTTTGCTGGCTTTGTTTCCAGTTATGAACCTGATGTATGCTGTGAATACTCAAGAAGTAAAGAAAGTGTGGGTACAGGTTCATGGCTCGTGCATAACCCACAAACATTACTGACATTTCTACTACATGAAACACTGTTGCTATATATAGTATATTGGAGGTTGTGTCAACTACAGCATATTGTATTTATATTTCTTCTTTTGTAGCAGTCTCTATAATTATTAGTTTGACCCTATTTCAAAATAGTGCGTGCAAAAACAAAGAAAATGGAGAAAATTCACATTAGCAGCACCCTAAGCTGCACAACAAACACTTCATGCTTAAATCCTTTGTTAAAGTAGAAAACTGGTAACGAAAGGAATATATAATACTGTCAAATTCTCATTCAATAATCTAACTTGCCATACATCTACTTCTTCCCCAGAATGAATTTGTAAACAATTGGGTCATGATTGTACTATATACCAGAAGACTCAATTTTTTTCTAATGCATTGCAACCACTCTTTCTATGTTCAGTAAAACACCCAAATTGGTAAATATCATTGGACAATAAACACGAGCTGCTTGTGCAAATTGAGCCAAGCCGAGCTGATTTAGCATTGACAGCATGTTTTCACTATAAGGAAATGTATTCTGAGAAACTTAACAAATGCTTACATTACAGTCCGTCAATAAATAAATAAAATGATTCATGTATTCAGGGTGTTTATGTAGTATATTTTAACATATTGAACACTAGGATCTGTGATTGGTTAGGTGTGGTGTTACCCAGGGTAACTTGTTGAATGAAGCTGCTTGACTATAGAAATGAGACAAAATATTTTATTTTTTTATTGACTTGTTTCCAATGTCGGCCATAGACTATTAAAATAGAGAACAATAATATGATATATTTTTTAATCTGTATTTATATATATATATAATATATATATCACTTCCTATGAATGTTTTCTGTCTACACTGGTAAATTCTTATTTCATTTTGTTGCAAAAATGTTATGATATATAGTTGTAAACAAATGCGCATTTCAAATATGATATATAGCACGATATTGGTCAGTAAATGAAATTACAGTCAGTGCCTAACGTCAGTACAAAATAAAAAGGAAAGATAACAATTTACAAATGGTTGTCGAAACAAAGCAAAAGTTGATGTGCCACAGATTCAAAGGTTGATAGGGCAGGGGGAACTTACCCTTGTTAATCACAATGATTTAGGCAATCCTAAACCATTTATAATCTACATGCACACCAGTATTAATTGGCATGCTGTATAAGATTATTTAAGGGAGTGAAGGACAAAGAGGTCCATCAAATGAGAAATACTAATGGTCTCACAAGTTCTTCTCCATAATATGGGAAACAGTGCTGAGTGCTTACATAAAAATATGCTTAAAAATATGTTGGATTTACTGATAAAAAAAGGAAAAATTTAACCATGTGGACCATTTGCTTGTTTGTTTCATCGCTGTTTTGCTGTGATTGAACTGTAGACAAGGATTCAGTGGCACCACAACAACCATCCAATGGCATAGTTAAATTAACTGTAAGAGATTGGGTGGTTATCATATATATCCTTCACTGACTGGCTGGCTCAAGAAAGATGTATGGACCATAGAGAGTGGACTTATTGAATAGAAACTTCTTCAATGTCTCAAATGCCTAAGAACACTCAATCGATGAGGTCATCAATACATTGGCATCTAATTTTGTCATCCATTCAGGTGCTTATATCCACACACACTAAATGACACATCCTTCTTGACAAACACTACATGGGGTTACTCCAGGGACTGCATATTCTTCAACTCTTCATGAACTACATCATGATAATTATGCTTGTGGTAGCCAGTAAGCAGGAAGTCGAATGGGTTGAGCTGAACCTGAGATAGACACTAGATCAAGTTCATTTTCACATGTTTATCATGGAACACCCTTCAGTAAATAAATCATCTCCATCTGCTATTGTTGGCCAAGCTGTTCTCCAATTGGTGCATTCGCTGCAGCATCTTCCTTCCACACTGTCATATCGTCTTTCACTTCTCCATCTTGGACTTCCCCAGCATATTAATCTGTAGGAGGGGAACAAACAATCATTGTTCACATGGAAAATCTTGTGTTTCTTCCAACAACCCTCCTCTCCAACCATGTAATTGACTTGCCCTACTCGCTTCACAACTTGGCAAGGTCATTGCCATAGGGCAAGCCACTTTTGAGTTGAGGTGGCCAACAGTACAGGGACAAGGTAACCTGGCTTGAACTCTAGCATTCTTGTCATAACAGGCCTTCTGATCCTCTTGTGCAATAGTCAGTTTCTCCCTGCCAGCTCTGATATCTGCTCAAGCCTCTCCCTCATCACAACAACATGTAAGATGACGCTCCCACTACTCTTCTCATCTGCTTTCCAAGTCTTTCACAACAGATCCAGTGGCCTTTGCACCAATCAGCCATAGGTTAGCTCAAATGGAGAGAAACCTAAAGGAGCTGGAGGGAACATAAGCTTCCACACTGCCCTCCTCCCCCTTCTTCAATGTTTCGGTACCAATAAGTTTCTAACTGTACATTGTTGACAAATTCTCTTCCCTGATCACTGATTTTGACCATGCAACACACATAATGTGAAATACTGAAAGAGAAACACAGCAATATTATTTTAACTCTTTTCTGGAAGCTTTAGGCCACTTGGAGAACAGACAAGATACAGTCATATTCCCACTGGGTGTTTCAGGTAAAGGTCCAATCAAATCCACACCAGTCATATGACAAATTTTGTCTTTGACAGGAAAAGGATGGAGTTCAAACTTCTTAAATTGAAATCAAAACAAATAAATTAGAAGATGATTTCAAGGGCATAAGAGGATGACTCTTTGCACATATCACATGAACAACATCATTTCGTACATCGTCATTCATTCATACCCACTAGTAACACTCGTACTTGTCTCAGCCAGACCTTCAAGTGGATTAATGCTTCCAATGTTTGTTTGTTCTAGAAACTCATGAGGAAATTCAGTTATAGTAAGGATGAACTTTTGCTGGTAAAAGAATCTTCTGCTGCTCCTCACATTCTTGTTAACTGAATGTTACAAGCCTAGTATAATTATAGGCAGTTGTAAATCGACTAGTTGCTTCCGGGATGGAACGTACAAGATCCCATATTTAATGACAGACGAAGCCCTTGCTCTTTCTTACCAAGGAATCATTCTGATTTTTTGTTAAACCCATCAGGAAACTGTGGAGATCTTAAGTAGTTAAGGATCTGGTTATGCTGGACTCTTGTCACTCAGACGAATGCTCAACAGCTGAGTACAACTTGGAAAAGAACCGCGATGAGGTCGATGAAACTTACTTGGAGGCGGGAAAAATTTCCTAGGATATTTCTTCACCTCTTTTTTGGAGCAGTGGGGAAAATCCTGCAACAGATGATATGATTGTGACACCAGGAGTCCCCAAATAACAGAGAAATTCATCTTCAACCATCTTATCGTAGGTCCATTCTTCATAAGCTTCAATGCATTGCAGGGTCTAGGTTTCTCTATTCAGTCAAGCAGTAGAATCGGTAAAAGATCATTAATACACTTGTGTTGTGTATATAAATTGGAGCCGAGCTGAGTCAAGGGGGACTTCACATTTTCGCTAAAATGATCATCCTCAGAAACTTTTTCTTAGTTAACAGCTCAGATCTTTAAAAAAAAAACAGTTAACTACTTATGATCCATGGATCTGTGTATATGAATCCATAGGCATGTATATATGTAATAAACACATGGTTAAAAATATCTAATTATGGAGTTATCCTTATCCTTATGTATTCTTGGCCGAGAAAAACATTGTGTGTTTTTTTTTTGGGGGGGGGGGGGCGGTTAACAACAAACAGTTAACAGGCAGACCTTAAAAAAATACTGGTAAATGCTCATGATCCATGATCAATGTACATCAGGATGTGTGTGCATACTTTAATAATAAACATGGCAAACAGTAACACCTATGAACAGTTAGTTCTGAGTATCTTCTCGTGGGGGGCTGTTATAACTATAAACAGAACAACAACAGAAAAAAGATAAAAACAAAAAAGGGTTTGCAAACATATTGATATAACAACCAGATTGACATAACAAAGAGCAAAACTAAGACGTCATCGATCTGACCATTTACCATTCACATCCACCAAGTATAACTACATATTTTGAATGGTAAAGGGTCATCAAACCTGCGTAGCTATAGATGAATGCAGTTTTGTTTTAAGAACCCACCAGTGGACCACATATTGGAAATAGAGTTTTGCCTCTGCACTGCCACTAGGATTTCACTTCACCAGTTCCGTGACAATCCTGTTGTCAAGATATTTGATGAAAACCATTGGATAATGTCCAATTAGCTACAAAGATCTCTATGGAAACTGGGTTGGAAGGAGAGGCTATGATCCAAACTTTTGTATTAGGTCTCTCCTCTGCTGGAGAAGCTACTGCACCTGTACTGCTGGTAATAAAACCGTAGTGTGGTGGTGCCAAGGAGTCCAGACACATTGCATCCCACTTTATTGGATTACAATGTTGCCAATGGACCATGGTAAACCTATCCGACTTTTTCTATCTGATCTGTGGAGCCCAGATGTTGATGTAGTTGAATTAAAAAATTGTTCTTAGCTCTCTATGTTTCTATCTTCTATCCACTTTTTCAGCACATATTTGTTATAATTTTACTTGCAGAAGACGAGGCCTTGATAAATTATGCAGCAAAATTTTAAATAGCTTAAAAATTCTAGAATAATAGTATTGAATTTTAGGCAGCATTTCGGGGGAATATGAGTTTTATAGCATGACTATTTCCCTATAATGGTCAAGGGCATGCAAGTCCGTTTTACTAGTGCAGCCATCATCAGCAGAAGCAGAGCACGTTTTTTTTACTGACAGATAAACATATATCGTACATCAGGACTACACACATATCATACATCAGCAAAAAATACATATCATACACCAGGACCACACACATCATACATTAGCACCACACACACACGTCGATAAACATATATCGTACATCAGGACTACACACATATCATACATCAGCAAAAAATACATATCATACACCAGGACCACACACATCATACATTAGCACCACACACACACGTCATATCATACATCAGCAACACACTCACTCATATGACACATAATGCACCACACACATATCATACACATTAGCACCACACACATATCATACATCAGCACCACACAAAAATCACACATATCACACACCAGCACCATATGCATATCATGCAGCACAACACACATGTCATACACCAGCACCACACACATATCATACACATTAGCACCATACACATATCATACATCAGCACCACACACAAATCACACATATCACACACCAGCACCATACACATATCATGCAGCACAACATACATCAGCACCATATATATATATACAGGGAAGATGAAAAGTGGGGGGGGCTGAGATATGGATGCAGAAATTTTGCGCCCACCTTGTCTAGCCATATATACTAGCTATTGGTGAAACAATCCTCCCATGGATTCTGACTCAACAAACAATGATGAGTAGTGAATCGGTTTTCTTTGATCCAGTTATTTATAGCTTCATTATTCTCACTCCAAACCAGCAGAAGCTGTGTAAGTTACCTTCAGATTCAGTATGGCCTCTTATAGGTATTGCTTGACGAGTAAGATATCGTATGCCTTTTAACTGCATTAGCAGTCCTTCTCTTTGGGTTTGCTGAAGTTGTTGCACGTGACAGCTGAGCTGGCTCGCAATTGTTGGCATCCCACGAGCTATCCATTTTAATTCTGCTTCTCTATGATTATGCGAAACTTCATGTCCTCTGAACTTTTCCAAGGCTTTTTTCCAATTCTGGAATCTTGATGTAGTAAAAGCACTGTCCCCCATTTTACTGAATGAAAGTAAACCATGCTTGTTGCTATAACGACAATAAAGACGAAAGACTTTCTTTTATAGCACTTTGGTTGCTGTTTAGATACTAGTAGTGCTAGTGTTGGCTCATCAACAGGTTGAAAAGCTTCTACATCGCTACTACAGCATTGTGACATGCACTGATTTGAAGTTTCAGCATAATTAGGATAGGAGTGTTTGAGTTTATCTCACTTGAATGCTGCTCTACATTTTCTGGACTTCCATGTTGAGTAGCTCCTTTTTCATCACTGCCATCAAGGACAATTCATCACAATCACTGGCTTGTGAACTATCTTCCAGTTCCTCAGTTTTCTTTGCTTTTTTAGCTTTACTGGACCAACTTTTCAGTGAGGCTTGTCGCTTAGACATAATGTAGCTATTAGTATGGGCCTACAAATCAACTTGGTATCTAGATAATAATGTAGCAGGTTATAATGCTATGTGCCCATGTGGTCTAGATGCTGAGCTTGCAAGTTGGTTAATTGGCATTATAATATGCACAAGTCAGTGTCGGTGTAGGCACCTCAGTGCACTAATGAATTATGGTTAAATTATAATAACATGCACAAGTCAGTATATATAGGCACCTTAGTGCACTAATTAAACCATGAAGATCTAGTGTATATCCTTTTACATAACTTGCAAAGTTATCTGCAATTACACAAGGCAGTTCGTGAATGATCAAACTAAACATGTTGACATTGCCAAAAAATGGGGGGCTTAGCCCTCCCCCCCAGTATAAAAATTGGAGGACCAGCCCCCCTTTCCCCCCTGTTTTCTCCGCCACGGATATATCATATATCAGCTCCACACACATATCAATCATCAGCACCACACACATCATACATCAGCAGCACACACATATCACACATCATGCACTACACACAAATCGTAAATTAGCACCACACATATCATACGTCAGTACCATACACATATCATGTTGCATATACGACACATAACATACATCAGCACCACATACATACCATACTCAGTAGCACAGACATATCATACATCTGTACCACACATCATGTGCCACATATGACACAGTACATCATGCACCACACACATACTGTACATCAGAACCATACACATATCATACATCATATACTACAAACATATCACACATCAGAACCATAATATACATATCATATATCATGCATCACACACATATCACACCTCATACACTACACACATATCACACATAAGAATCACGCACATATCATACATAAGACCACAAACATATCATATGTCAGAAGCAAACACAAATTATTCATCATGCACAACACACATATCTTACGTCAGCACCACAAATGTCTGTACCACAAACATATCTGTACCACATATCTGTACCACATACCATCATCAGCACCACACACATAACTTACATCATGCACCCCACACATATCATACATCAGCACCACACACATCAAACATAATGCAACACACACATATACATTAACACCACACACATCACACTTGACCACACACATATCATACATCAGCACCACACATATCACACACCATGAACCACACACTCATATGACACATAATGCACCACACACATAACATACATTAGCACCACACATATATCATTCATCACCAACACGCACATAACATACATCAGAACCACACACATATCAATATCATGCAACACACACATATCATGTCATAACCAAACACATCATACATACACACACATCATAAAGCAACATACACATCATACATCAGAAGTATACACATACCACATCATGCACCACACATATCACTCGTTCACTCACTACAGACAAATCACACATCAGAACCACATACATGTCATACATCAGCACCATACACATAACATATGTCAGCACTAAACACACATCATACATTATGCACCACAGACATATCGTACATCTGTACCACACACATCATGTGTCACGTATGACACACATAACATACATCATGCACCACACACATACCATACATCAGAACCATATACATATCACACATCATGCCCACACACATATCATATGTCAGTAACACACACAAATCGTACATTAGCATCATACATCACCAGCACACACATATCACACATCATGTACCACACTTATCACGCATCATCACCATATACATATCATACGTCAGTACCACACACATATCATACATTAGCACTACACACATATTACACATCAGCAGCACACACATTTAATACATCAGCAACACACATATCTTACATCACCATACACATATTACACATCAGAACTACACACCTATCATATACCAGCTCAGGGGTGTGTGCGTCCCACAACATGCCATTCTGGTTGTGATAGATGTGAAAGCATTGTATACAAACGTCCCCCAAGGGGAGGTAATAGCACTGGTGACGGACTTTTTCCTCAGGCACCATGGCCCACTATGGGCCAGGTTGCCGGGGAGATGCATGATGTCGTGCATGAAAATAGTGCTGGAGCAAAATCACACCACACACATATTATACATCAGCACTTCTCACATATTATACGTCAGCACCACACACATCATACATCAGAACCACACACATATCACACATCATGCACCACACACATATCACACATTTTGCACCACACACATATCACAAACCATGCGTCACACTTATCACACATCATGCACCACACACATCATAGCTTCAAAGATCAATCTGGATATGCCGGGCCTCAACCACTTCAAAGGTACATGCAGACAGGACAAGTATATGGCACACTGTTATTACCATAGCCATTGCTATTAGTAGTAGCTGGCCTGAAGGGCAATAGCCTAACGGCCCTGACCTATTAGTTCAAGTCTTCTGTAGTTGATAATGTAATTCTATAATTTCACTTCTGTACAGTATAACTCAAAATTCCTACACAATGTCCACCTATTGCCCTTAAATAGGCTGCCAGACCCAGCTCACATATGACCAAAATGGTTAAGTACAATAACATTAATGATAAGAAAGTCCAATCATATGCTAGTGTGTTCTTAAACCAGGTTCATGGAATTCATCAAGCCTGAGGTGTCTGCTTTAAGAGCTCATAAGAAACTTAGGTATAGAGTTGCACCTTGCCATGTCAAGTTATTATTCTGTTGTGGCTAAGCCCTAACATACTGTTAGGCTAGAGGCTGTAGGAGCGACAAGAGAACTATAACAACAGTGACGTTTCTAGACTAAAACTATAATTCATAATACATGTACATAGCAAATACAATACTCAAATCTAGCCAACCTGACCCGAGCCATAAAAACTCTGCCCTTAAATAGGCTGGAGCCAGACTCTTTCAGTCTTGAGCAAATACATAACACCTGTCTGGCCAATGAAATCACTACACACTCACAAGCAGCAATGACAAACACACAAATATACGACTGTCTAATTATACCCTTGTAACATAGTTCACGAATCAACACATCATTCATTCATGCAATTAATAGTTCTATTGTTGTTGTTGGGGAGGAATGCTTGTTTCTAACATCTCCCCATCCTTCTTCTTGTGGTGCAGGTGATAAATCCCAGGCCTGTTGGGAGAGGACATCCGTGTTGCATTTGCCGATCCAAGATGATACTTTATCTGGAACATGGATTGATGGAGGGCACGACTGTTTCCACTGAGCCATTCGATTGCAGTCTGTTCCGGGGCTATTTTCAAGTGACTGATACCAATGAAGGTGAAGACTTCCTTCATCAATGCAGAGAGGAAATTACTGCTTCAGTCGGATAGAATTTCTAAGGGAATAGACGAACGGGACATAAAGGTTAGCAATGCATTGGTGACCACCTTAGCAGTTGTGGTGCGGAGAGGCACAGCATCTGGGTATCTTGATCCCAGGTCGATGTAGGTCAGAATGAATCTGTTCTTCAATCAGATCAATGGAAGAGGGCCAATGATGTTAATGGCTACCTTTTCAAAGGGTCGAGTGATCATTGGAGGAGGGAGAACCATGGGGGCTTTAGCATGGAGCTTCTTGGCAGTCTTTTGACATCTGGAAGAGGATTGACAAAACTGTTTGGCATCCTGCCCAATACCAGGCCAGTAGAAGTTCTTGAGCAGTTTGTACTTTGTGTGGTGAGCGGCAATGTGCCCAGCCATTGGAGAGGAGTGGGCAAGTTCCAGGGCCTGCATATATCGAAACACGTAAAACAAGTTGCAAAATGGACTCACCAATTTGGTCTTTAGTCCTTCAATGAAGTACTCCAGTATATGTTACAAGGGTCCAGAGGTCTGCAAGTGTTTGATCTGCCAACTGGTCGAGAGCTGCTGCATTGGATTGGTCAGATTTATTGGCGGGTGCCTGGACTGGAGTAAACTGGAGAAAGAGGTTTGTCTGGGGAAAATCAAAATCTACTCCTAATAGATCAGTAGAGGCATCATCAGAAGGAGAGAGGTCGGGCTGCTCAGTTTCCTCTTGCTACTGGAGTAGCCGCTGATCCTCTGCTGCTTGCCTGGTCTAGACAGGTGGGGAATGGCATCCATGGCAGTTCGAATGAGAGTGTAAAGTTTGGAACAGTTTGTGCCGAGGAGAACACCGTAATGGATGTCATCAGACTCCGCCATCGAGATGGTAGTGGTAGATCCAAGAAGGTTGCAAGGAAAGTCAACAACTGGCAATGTAGTGTCCTTGCCATGCATTCCTTTGATATTGATGGTCGAGGTCGGGTCTTGTACAAGGACACCAAGGTCGGGAACTGGTTGAGCAATCTTGATTCACTATGGAGTGATTGGCTCCACTGTTGAGAAAGAATCGAACTGGAACTATCGAGATGGTCAGTAATGCAAACAAGGTTGGGAGTTATACATCAGAGGGTTCAGTTCAGGTCAGGGCATAGTACAGCTACCTTTCCAGGAATTATGCACTCATGTGCCCCCACTTCTTGCAGTTGAAGCAGAGAGGGCCTTTGTCAGCATCAAAATACTTAGACAGCTGGTTAGGTTGAGAAGGGGGTTTCCAGCTAGGCTTATCCGAGTGAATTGGGAAGGGAACTAATGGAGATAGATCGATTGTGGGTAGTCTTCACTGCAGGGAAAGGTCGGGGCAGATCTGGATAGTCATGAGCACTAGGTGGTGGGTTGGAATAGTCGGGTTCTGGTTGAGACGAGTGCCACTGTTTGTGGTGTGGCTGGGATCTTTTACACAAGGTGGAGAGTATAGAACATTTTGAACGTTGAACCTATATAGCTAATGTCCCTTACATTATTACTTCAGTTATGCTTAACATTGTTATATGAGATATCATTATTCGATCGAGTTCCACTTGCATTCAAATAGGCTGACCCCCTTATAATTTTTTTTTGTTAAGCATAACTCAGTAGTCGCTGAAGAAAGTCCTCTAGCCAGCCAGAGTAACCCTGCACAACCTCAAGCAGGACCGTGATGAGCCCATCTGGAAATTTGGAGCCAAGCTCCGTGGCCAAGCCAGTATCTGCAAGTACACCCAGCAGTGCACCGGATGCGATACCAACTTTGATTACACAGAGACAATTTTAAGAGATGTGTTGTGCAGAGGGTTGGATGACCCTGAGATTCAAATGGACCTGCTAGGGAACAAGAACCAGGACATGACACTGGAGCAGGTCCTCAGATATGTGGATGCCAAGGAAGCAGGCAAGAGATCAGCCTCTAGGCTGTTACTACCACATGCGACAGATCCAGTAACGGGAAGCTCCTACAGGCGCCAGAAAATAACTGCAGTGGAAGGCCCTCCGCCAAAAGATCAAGAAGTATGCACCTAAGGGCCATGGGAAAAGTGCACCAACCAGAATACGGAGGAAAGATTGCCCAGTATTTTAGCGCCATATGTAGCCACTGCAGCAGGGGATCACCACTTTGGAAAGATGTGCAGAAGCAAAAATGACGCAAAACCAGCCAGGAATGGGATAGAAGGTGAGCATGAGAATGCTGTATTCGACACCTTATGTGGGAACACGTCTGAGATGAGAGATAAATATGCCACCTTAGACCACCTTGTGTATGCACTGGCAAATGGTCAAAAAGGCAATCCAAATCCCAACCATTCATTAGGCTATCCATGTGCGTGTGAAAAGATTATGAGCATTTTGGGCTCAAACTAAATAACCCTCAGAGCCAGATCCTCACTTATCATATGCCATGGCAGACACAGGCTGTCAAAGTTGCCTAGCTGGGCTTAAGGTCCAGAGACTTGGGTTAACCGACAAAGATCTTATCCCTGTGCGTCTGAAGATGCATCCTGCTGACAACCACAACATCAACATCCTGGGGGCTACCATCCAACTGTCGTGAAAGGATAACACTGGGAGAGATGTAACCACCAGGAAAATGGTATACATTACCAATAACATGGACAAGTTGTTCCTCAGCAGGGAAGCTTGCACAGACCTATATCACCCAATTTCCGAAAATAGGTGTAGAGATCAATGGGGCTAATCTGATACAGTCCACCAACACCACCACACAGCAACTGCTGGCAGCCATCCCATGACTGCCCCAAAAAGATGAAACCCCAGCCTCCTCCTCCTACTACCATACCCAGCCACAGAGGACAACCGAGAGAAGCTACAACAATACTTACTCGATCATTATCGAGCCAGTAAATTCAATGTGTGCGAGCATCAGAGTCTACCATTGATGGACGGACCACCCATGAGGCTGATGTTTGACCCCAATGCTACCCCAACCGCTCATCATTCACCTATACCTGTTCCACTACACTGGCAGGATGATGTCAAGGCTGGACTCGACAGGGATGTCAGACTGGGCGTCTTAAAACCTGTCCCCATTGGTGAACCAGTCACATGGTGCCACAGGATGTCATCTGTGCCAAAAAGAATGGCAAACCAAGAAGAACCATCGATTTTCAATCTCTGAACACCCATGCGACCAGGTTAACCCATCATACCCAATCACCGTTCTACCAAGCCCGCTCTGTACCACACAACAAAAAGAAAACAGTTTCGATGCCCGGAACTGGCACCATAGTGTCTCCCTACACAGGGATGATAGGCACTACACCACCTTTATTACCCCATGTGGATGATACAGATACCCACAAGGCTGCATTGCATCCGGCGACGGGTACTCAAGGAGATACGATGAAATAGTATCAGCCTTCCCAGCCAAAACAAAGTGCATTGATGACACCCTTCTATAGGAAGATACCATCGAAGACAGCTTCTTCCAAGCATCCCAATGGGTCGATGTATGTGGATGAAATGGCATCACTCTGAACCCAGTTTGCAGGCTTCGTAATCACAAATGACACAGTTCGCCCCTGTCAAAAATATCTCAAAGCCATCTCAGAATTCCTAGTCCCCACCAACCTCACAGATGTCAGGTCTTGGTGTGGACTAGTCAATCAAGTCTCTTATGCCTTCAGCATGGCAAATCAGATGCTTCTCTTCAGAGACCTCCTCAAGCCAAGCTAAAAGTTCCACTGGGATGACAACTTACAAGAGGCATTTGAACAGTCCAAGCTTACCATCACTAAAGAAATAGAAAAAGGGTTGAGAATCTTCGACAAATCCAAACCCACATGCCTTGCAACAGACTGGTCCAAACATGGAATTGGCTTCTGGCTATTTCAGAAGCACTGCTCCTGTCCCTCCAACGATCTCTTCTGCTGCAAGCAGGAATGGAAGATCACCCTGGTAGGCAGCAGATTCATGCACACTGCTGAGTCCAGGTATGCCCCAATTGAGGAATTGAGGGTGAAGCTCTGGCCGTCGCCGATGCCTTGGACAAGACAAGACACTTCGTCATTGGCTGCAAGGATCTCACTATTGTTGTGGATTACAGACCTCTTCTGAAAATCTTCGGTGACATATCCCTTGACCACATCAGCAATATACCAGACTCAGAAACCTAAAGGAGAAAACCTCCGATATCAGTTTCAGATGGCCCACATACCTGCTACAAAAAATAACAGAGCCCCAGACTCAATGTCAAGGCACCCCAAAGATGATCACAACCCAGAATAGTTGCTCTTACCCGATGACATACATAATATAGCCGATGTCATCATGAAACCACCACTCCACATACCCCTAGAGCTGATTGCTGGCATCTGCATGGAGGACCAGCAAAACCACACCGAAGAAATGTTGACAGCATCAATTGCCTCATCCCTCAATTCCATACAAACCATCAACTGGGAGGGTGTTCAAACAGCCACGTCATCCGACAACACCATGAACCTCCTACTCTACAATTGAAGGACTACCAGACCAAAAACACCTTCTCCCAACATCATTAATGTGAGGTCTTGCTACCTAGAATGTCGTATATGAAGGTAGCACCAGAGACAACCTCCTCATATTTAAAAGGCACATGACCAGCATTAAATATGAGGAGGTTGTCTTCTGGTGAAGGTCCCCATTAATGTGAGGTAGCTTTGGCATTCGGTTGTTGTTGTTGGACAAGTGAAGGGTCTGGAGCACCTCCAAGGCCTGCCGATGAGATTACTCTTGTACATCAGCAAGCGTTCGTTGTTGGGCTTCAGCAAACTTGGACTGGAACATGGTCAGCAGTGCTAGCAGCTGAGGGTGGAGGGTTGATATAGCGGTCACCAGTGGTTGCTGTCAAGGGGAAGAGGTCTCCAACGAAAGAAGGGTCACCTGTACTCCTTCAGTCAAGGAAGGGAGTAGCATATGGGCAGGGGGCAATATCTTTATCCATGTTCAAGACGTTGATGTGAAGTTGGGATGGAGAATCACCACCAGTGGATGGTCTAGGGCAAGCGATTGGGTGAGTAGTCTGATGACTGGAATGAAGTCATCAATGTAGCTTGGAATCCTTAGTCAGACGGATGGATGAAGTGGTCGAATCAATGGATGAAGTGGTCAAATCAATGGATGAGGGTCGAGTTCTGCTGGCACCAGATGTTAGGCTAGAGAGGCTCTAGGAGTGACAAGAGAACTAGTCAAGTTTCTAGACTAAAACTATAATTCAGAATACATAGCAAATACAACACTCACTTCTGTCAAATCTAGCCAACCTGAGCCGAGCCCTAAAAACTCTGCCCTTAAAATAGGCTGGAGCCAGACTCTTTCAGTCATGATCAAACAAGGCAGGATACAATACATAACACCTGTCTGGCCAATGAAATCACTACACACAAGGAGCAATCAAATATATGACTGTTTAATTATACCCTTGTAAAATACTTCACGAATCAACACATACATTCATTAATTAATTCTATTGTTGTTGTTGGGGAGAAATGTTAGTTTCTAACACATACACACAAGCCATAGAACATCATGTCAGGTGGACCTACATCCTTCTGGCAGTACAGCTTCATGCACCTGTGACACCACAATATCCTGTTCTTGTATGGATGGCAACAGACACAGTGCAGGGTCAACACCACTGCATCACATGCCTGCTTACACATCATTTGTTGAAGGAAAGAGGGTCAGCTTCCCGGCCTCAAAACTTCTTCACAGATTTTTCTGCCTTACTCCATGGTCAAAAGCCATGCAGAGAATATTTGCCACAGCAATGGAAGACAGCTCACAGTCATTGCCACTATTTTATTTCTGTCCACTCATACAGTTTATTTGTCATCTGGTCTTTCCTGACAAATATGAAGGACATGATGGACAGCTGTTTGATCATCTTTTTGGTTGCTGATATGGTGTACTGGTTGTCATATACCTGCAGTATTGCCAATGTTCATGTTGCTGGCAGTACACCCATGGTTCCTGTTAATTAATGTCGAATCCCTAGACATACTCCCTCACAGGTGAGCCAGGTATTATTGTCTCTTTACCTTTGGCCACCAGCTTAGACATGTCCTATGGACTGTCCACATGTGGGAACTGTGAGGATTTATCGATTCCCAGTACCTTCATTAGACATGGTTTCAAATGCTGACTTCTCACTTTCTGAAGAGGGTGATATATTAACTATTTCCTTATCAGCATGAACTAGATGACTTAGTCAGGGATTTAACAAAACAAGACTTTATTCATGATTACTGCCAGTTAGATGACCTTGCATAAATAATGTATCAATGATCGGTATATACATATTTTAAATGGTAAAGGGTCATCTCTACATGGGTTTGTTTCCTTTCTTTTTTAACAGGTCAATCCATGTTGTTGTTGTTGTTTTAATTTTGTATGCATATCTCCTCACAGACTGTTTGTAGGAAGTAGCTACAGCAAGGAAATGCAGCCATTATAGGCTTATGACTAAGGTGAGGAGGGATTTTGCATGGAGTAATTATTGCAATAATAATAATAATATAACAACGAGCAACACTTTTTGTTCCTCTATGGCAATGTTAAAACATGCCCAACCAGGCATGAAGGCCAAATGTGTGACATTTTTCAACATCTACAGGAATAACTACAGGAATAACTAATAGTTGCAAATGTAGGGTATATTGTGAATCAATTTATTAGTTTTGTTGTTGCTAACTGCTACAATTGCATGCCTAGACCTGTAGCATCTGCCATAGCTACAGCTGTGTTTTGGTGGCTACCAGGTACATGTTTTACATTGCACTGGAGCATTGCTTCTGACTTTCGTTGAAGCATTTATAGATCGAGGTAATAACAAATTGATAACTAGTTTAGAGTAATGTAGTCGCCTTTAGGCTTGATATTTAATTTACAAGTCTTGATTATTTATTAATTGAAAATATCTTGCAGTGGCAGTGGAAATTGGTGTCTGTGGCAAAAGGAAGCTCTGCTCTATTGTTTTCATTAGGCGCTAAGACACAAGAAGTGGTCAAGCATGGCAAATGAAAAAAATCTCACCGCCAATCAACCAGTGTGGTTAACCACCTACTAACATTTTAGCGCTTAATGAAAACACTCGTCCCGTAGGGAATGGCTTCCCCTAGACAATTTCCACTCTCCAATCAGGAGCTACCATTCCTTCAATCTCAGACCTTCAAGATTTTGAGGTACCCCATTTTAGCTGAAGATAACTTTGGCCTAATTACACCTATGCAATATTTTTAGTATCAAGAGATCATACTACTGAGATAGAGAGGCCTATCGAGCTATATATTCATACAGTGAAGTGTGCAGAATCTATGGAGCTCCAAAATCATAACCACAAGAATATGGTTTAGTCCTCCCCTTATTTGTTGTTGATCATTTGCCAACGTTGCGACCAAATTCTTCATCTTACACCTTACTTGTTTATTGCTGTTTATATCATACATAACATGTGCCACATGTTGTTCCATTGTTGATGTTCCCATGTGCACTATGTTGTCCACTACATAAATATCAGCACATACTATATCATGACATTATTAAAATCACCTTCTCAATAATCAACTTCAAATTTTATTCACTCGATGTTTCGACTAGATGCTCCAGTCTTCATTGTACCCAACTATAGCCTTCTATAGCCTTCAATGACTTGGACAGCTATTGTATAGAATAACTCCACCAACCAAAGAGCAAATGTTTTGGTGGCTGGGGATGAGAAAGTGATGCTGGCTGGGGATGAGAAAGTGATGTTGGATTTTTGACAAAAGGGGTGGCAAACAAAACATGGGTAGCTAGCTAGCAGCAAGAAGATAATTACAAGTGTCGAGTTGTGAGATAAGCACCTATACTCTAGAGGTATATAGGTATATACAAG
Source organism: Cladorhizidae sp. MBARI D1340-BT2 (assembly GCA_028752905.1). NCBI lineage: Eukaryota > Metazoa > Porifera > Demospongiae > Poecilosclerida > Cladorhizidae > Cladorhizidae sp. MBARI D1340-BT2. The sequence goes on from JAQNBH010000008.1 coordinate 32,774,926, forward strand.
GGGTGTAACTTGCGCTGAAAGGGTATGTACACACCATATGGATTATTTGACTATCAAAACAAGACTATTGGATGCAGTATACTCACACCTGAAACATGCAATGAGCAGAACTCCTCAGAATAACTGAGCAAGGCAGTGTGTGGTGGACTTGAACAACAACTTCTAAAATTTATCAAATAACACCCTGTGTTGTAACCTAGAATATTTTATTTTGACCATCACCAAAATGAGTGTTTTCCCTGTAAGACATGCACATATCACTCACCTAACAATATATGATCATTAACATTTACAATGTTGATGTGAAAGTTCAGTTGTGAGTATAATCATTTTGGTGTATATATAATCATAGGACCAACCTGTGATGCCTTGAAGCACAAACTAAAATGATTTTTATTTGACATTTAATAGTAAGAGTTCATTATGCATAGAAATTGTAAACTGAAGACATTGTGATAATTTGTTTAAAGTGTACTTTATACATATATATATATATGTACTTCTGCTTGCTCTTCAGAAAGTGAAGCTAAATGAGCCCTCAGTATCACCTCCAAAATTCATCATGAAACCTAGGTTTACAAAGTTACAGAATAAGACATTTGCACATATACAAGGAACTGATTTGTTTCTGTAGGTTCAGAACCATGAATACGACATGACACCTGAAAAGCAGGAGCCATGATTACCTATAATTATATCAATAATATATATATTTGCCTTGTTTCTATATATATATAAATTTTTGCTTGTTTTTTGTTGATGTTATTTCCTCTCAAAAAACATCCTTCAAGTAACAGTTGCTTGGAAAAACTCCAGAGCTAGCCAATCATAACTTTTCCATGTCAATTACTAGGTATCCTCATATTATATACATACACATACATGGATCACAAGTTAGTTAATCTGATTTTATTCAATGTCTTTGTTGTTTACTAGTCCCACAATTGTAGTAAACCAACTGACCGTTGACTTCCTTGCAGAGAAAACGGGCAGTGGCTTCTAACACTGCACTCTCAAACAGATATGTTTAATTTTGTCATAATAATGCATGCATAGTGTGGAGTAACCAGAAAAATATATTCATGATATTTACATGTGCTATGGGAAGAAGAACAGCAACATAGAATAGTGCGTTATTTTGTCTTTGATAAGAACAAATTGTAGTACAACCCATGGCTAGTCCAAACCATTGGTGTTGTTAGAACCCAGACTTCAGTGCTTTAGTCCAGGTAAAAGTGGCATAGCCTGGGTAAAGGTTTTCAAAGTATAAATGACATTCAGAACCTAGGCCCTAATATTGGTTTGTATATTTTTCTCAAGTGACCAAAGATTCTGACATTAGGCACAAGCTCACTATGTGTCAGTGCAGGCCTGTTTGTGTGAGCGAGAAGTCGCCGTGAAAAATCACCATGAGAAATCTCCTCTACTCGATCATTGGTTGGCTATTTGGTAGAGGAGCTGCACTCTGATTCCCGATTGCTGTTGTATGAATTCCAAATTATCCTCTCCAAGCACTTGAGAGAAATTGCCAAAACCCAAAGAAACTTGGATAAAAACCATAAGTTGCGAAAAATAGACTTGATAACATTTCAATGGCCAAGCCAGGAAAAAACTTTTTTAACCCTGATTTGGCTGGAAGGTTTAGGCCTAAGCCGTAGTTTTACAAACAATTATCATTATTATACAGTAGGCCTATTAGCTATGTCTAAACCTCAAATAGGTATGCAATAGAGCATTGAATGTGCATACAACTATATATTCCACCGATATCTTTGGTATGTTCCCAATGATCTACAGCTCCTTATTCCCTCATTTAGTTGATCATTTACACACACACAATAGTCTAACTGCTTAGCATGAGTAATAGTCGCATCCTAGCAATGCCCATTGGTCCAAACGATGGTTTTAACTGCCATTAGATCCAATAGAACTTCCAGCATGACTTAGAATCCTTTGGTAATGTAGTAAACTCCATAAAAGTCTTGAAATTCACATAGCTATATCTTGTATCTGTTCTTTCCCTCGCATCTTACCAGAACATTCCACATTTTCCAATCCTTACCCACAACTCATGTTTCTTGATTAAAAGAGAAAGACCAGGATAAGGAACTCGCCTTTCAAATGATTGGTGTGCTTGATTATAAATGGTAACAAATCATCAAACTGGTTGTGGTCTGCATGGGCACAGCATCTATGACTTTTCTGTTTGGATAAGTCAATCAAATAGCTCTACTTGTTTCTTTTTAAATAATTGTGTGTTTTATATAACTTATAATCAAGACAAAAATGTTTTATTTAAAAAGTAGACCCTATAGACTGGAATTCTCATTAATCTCATATATTAATGAGAAGTTATGCATCGAGTGTCTGGTCAAATCACTATCTTGGGGTGTGGAAGTGCTCCCAGTTAAGCACAGCCACATTTTGTGGTTTTCAGTGAAAAGCAGCTAAATTCTTTATGGACTAGAGGTGAAAATCCTTGTACAAATGGGCTCAGCAATAACAGCTGGACTGACCAGGAGCTCTTCAAGGGTGGTTTATGACTAATGCATGCAGTTACTGGGCATCCACTGCTTTTATAGATGGTCACAGTTTGCACTTTGACCCAGAGACAATACAATTTGCCAAAGAAAATTTGATCATAATGCTCTGCCTCCCACTACAGATGACACATCAAGTAGCCTTTGGATGTGGGCAGTGTCACTGGGAGGATGTCACAAATTCTATTAGGCATCTCATGGAAAAGTAATGACAAAGTTTAGCTATTTTCAACGACTTGTCTAAGCTCCAGAGAATATCACTTCTGGATTCCGCTAGGCTGGAATCATACCTTTCAACCCTAATGTCATTATGGTGCTCTATGATAGTTTATAGACAATTAAGGAAAACAATTCGAGTCATGATGAAGAGAGTTTTAATTTCTCAGCAGCTAATGAAATCATAAGCGATTATAAAGAAGGGTATAGCTATATGATTTCTATGACAAAGAATATTTGGATTGATTATACATTATACCCAAATTTATGCAGATTTCACTTCATCGAGCCCATTGCATCCAAGTCCAAACATCCATACTTTATGGGGTGATGTTGTGGTGTCATCCTCCCAGAATACAACTATGTGCTATCTAGCCTATCTAGCTTCTCACAGCTATCTCCAGTAACCAGACCATCTTTTCCCCTCGCAGAATTGCAGACACTCCATTCTCCCAATCAAACTCAACAATATTTAGTCAGCCAAGCTTGTTACAGCAGTCTGCAGTAAGTAAGACATCTCTTCTGCTGGTAGATTTGCAGGTAACCCAAGCCTCCCAGCCAAATACTACACTCTTGAGCTGTCTGAGCACAGCACATCCATATCTAGGTCATCCAACTATCATGACCAAACTTATCATCATTGTAACAAGATCACCAGATGATTGACTAGTACAGTAAAAAATCTAGAGGAGAAGAGGAGGAAAGAAAGAGGTGAGAAAAAGAGAGCATGAGAAGAAGAGGAACAAAAAAGATGAACTATTGCAGAAGAAAAAAGAGAAGCAAGAACAGTGCCAGGAGAGATGTAACAAAAATCTTAGGGTGTCACACTCAAGATAAGTTCAGTCTGGTCTGACTAGCTCTTCCCAAGATGAAGCAGGTCCATCTATTCCATTGACTGAAATTGACCCTTCAAACTCGCACACAAGTGGAGACGAATACACATTTTGTTTTGATGTTTATTGTGACAATGATCAAGAGTGGGTTCAGTGTGCTTGTGGAAGGTGGGTTCAGTGTGCTTGTGGAAGGTGGGTTCAGTGTGCTTGTGGAAGATGGGCTCATGAAAACTGCATGGAGAATTTGTACATTGACCCTAGTGGCTGAGAAAGATTTTACTCTTTATATTAACTCTTTATATTAACACTTTATATTAACAGGTAATTTTTTCAGGCATATTTTCCTATTGCATGAAAATTCTTGATTACCTTTTTAATGACTTATATAGTATACCCTTGATGCATAATGCAAGAAAGAATGCACCCAGACGATATTGCATTAAGGTAAAAACATTCAGCAGACAATAATAGGAAGGGGTCGATGATATTTGCCAAGTGAGGAGCTTGACTGTATTGTGCAATATTGTGCTACGATAAAGTACATACTTATAGTTAAAGTTTTCCTTCCAGTATGCTAGCTAGTCTGAAGTCTCCATGCTGATCTGTGTAGTATACGAATCGGTAAGTAACTTTAGGTCAATATAATTGGCAGCCTATGCTAAAACTCACTTTGGCATGTTATCATTAATGGCGATTTTTTCCTGATTTTGACCCTCAAAACACTTCAAGCATTCCTTGAATCCTTTGCGAAGGTAGTGAATCAACAGTAAAACCTCTATGATATAGCTGGACAATGTGCAACTTGACCTTCTAATGTCCCTAGATGGTTTATTGCACCTCCCTGCCAAATATTCTGGTGTAAAAAGCCACAAACTCAGATGTGCTATATAGCTACCCCACTTCATATACGTAAATGTAACTCCATCTCCCCCCATAAAAGTGTTAAAAACTGTGAAATGAAACTTCAAGATCTTGCACCTCACCCTCCCTATATTGGTTTGACGCCTATTTTAAAATGGCTATACCAAAAATATAATTTATATCTCAAGCTTCTTAGTACTGTCAACAGTAAGTGTCTTTTGAACCCCAAAACACTTTGAGCATGCCTTGAATTTATTGCAAAGGTAGCAATCGGTGAGCCTCCGAAATCATTAAACTATAAATTTTCATGTTGAGTATCTTGCATCTATGTATCTATCGACTCTACATACACACACACACACACAATAGGATGTCTGCTTGTCATAATTATACTGCCAGAAGCTCCAAATTTTCTGATATTTTGCAATGACTAATCCATTTCTTAATTTAGCACCACTATCTATGTATATTTCCACTTTTTCCCTTGCATAACTTCATACTATGTCCACTCATCTATCAAAAGACTCCAAACTCCTCAAAGCATTGCAAAAACTAACCTGGTTTCTAGATTCAGCACTAATCAGTTTCTAAAAGCTCCTGAAAAGGGTAAAGGTGTTATCAATGTGATAAACATGCTTATGCAATGCACTATCGAGTCTGGCTGATCCGAGTCAGCGCGTAGCTGCATGGTTTCATACTATGAAGTGATCAGTTGGTTTACTCAGAAGTTTACTTTTTCTGAAATTTATGGCATTATGGTTTTAGTATAGTTATTGGCTTTAATAGAAACCTAGATGGTTGAATTTGAAGCTTGTTACAATAGTCAACAGCACAGACCTTCAACAAAACCTGGTAACAGCATGTAATGAAGACAATACTATTATATAATATACTGCTTTTCTGTTATTATATTTGGAGTTCATTATAATTATTATAAAGGATCCTGTTATAATGCTTTTTGCTTACATTGGTTAATTCATGTTACATCATTTTTTGACCAAAATACATTTCTTTAACAAAACATTTTTTTGTCTTGTGGCTACTTTACTACCAGAAGACTGCAAACTTGCATTACAATGACTATTGGTTTCTCGATTTTATTTCTCCATTCAGCAAAACACCCGAAATTTGATGAAGGTCATCAATGTCATGCTTGCGTATATTGAATCTACATGTACCGAGCTGAGCCAGCAGTGATCAGTTTGTTTCCTCATAAGTTTTCCTTTGTGAGATTAGTTACAGAACTAGGTAACTACTTATGATGCATGCGGTTAGTTCTGGTGTTATACTGAGTAACTTCTTGTAGGTGGATGCTTAACTATAATTTTAAAAACAGATGGAAACAAGACAAAAATGTTTTATTTAGAAATTAAAAATATATACTCAACAAACTCTCAGTTGACATAATAAAATTACAACGACTGTCTCAATAATCAACTTGAATTTTTACTCTCTTAATGTTTCTACTAGCTGCTCTAGCTTTCATCAGGTATAATGAAGGCTAGAGCATCTAGTCAAAACATTGAGAGAGTAAAATTCAAGTTAATTATTGAGATGGTTATTGTAAATATATAATATATAGCCATAAACTTTATTCTTGTCCCTTTTTTTAAAATAACCCAATTTGCGAAAACCTGACTTAACTTTGTCCGCCTACTTCAACCTGCCTCAACCCAGTATGGTGTTGGTCGTGTGTGCCCCCATAGAGCTATTGTCAGCCTACTTCAACCTGCCTCAACCCAGTGTGGTGTTGGTCCAGTGTGTGTCCCCATAGAGCTACATGTATTGTCAACCTAAGAGATTTTGGTATGATTGTGAAGCACAATGGTTGCACTCTACTTTCTGCAAGTTTAAGACATATCCAAGTCCTATTATAAACATTTTTCTCTCAAGCTGCACTATGTGAGATCTAACTATAGATCATTTGGTCTGTAAGGTAAATGATTTATGATTTAACAGAGTCAGTTGCGAAATCCAGCATGCACAATTTCCATAGTGAAAGTTTGGACTCATGGCATAATCAAGTTCGGTCGAGGAAGAAGGGAGCAAAGGAATACATTTATTGGTAATGCTAGCTTGAAGAGGTAAGTCTGTGCCACTCATGTTGATAGTACCTATTTGTAATGTAAGTCAAGTTTAGATTTACATTAGGTGCCATTTGTCTTAGTAACAGCACAGTGATCTCTGTATTTCTATCATGTGCTAGTTTGAGGATAAAGCCTGCACTGTTGGTAGTAGAAGTTACTTTATAGTAGGTCTTAGTTTAGGGCTATTGTCTAGATTGAAGTCCCTAACTAAACTAGCAGAAGTACAACAGTCCTCCCAGTTTGCTTCACCAAGTTTATGGTTAAGAGAGCTCTAACATTATACTCTTAAATATAAATCTTAGAGGTATTTACTAACCAGATAGTCTGGTCGGAAAAATTCTCTAATTTGATACTGTTGTCTTTCTGGTGGCAATCCTGTTGGATGCTTGTAGATGGTACCCATTCACTGGCTATAACTGTCTTCTTTTCAGCATTGATGCTTGTCCTCATGAATGCCAAACCAGGTAGGAAATATTGAAGAGGATGTGGTGCAGGGCGCAAAGTTGATGCTCCAGTAATCTCAATTTTTATTAGAATTTCATGATGTACTAAGAATGTCTTCTTGCAGATTGGATACCCATGATGTAAAAACATCTTGGTCCTCTGCTGAGAAGCAGGACTCACGGTTGAGCTAAGCATTGTGACCTTGTCTTAAGGAAGTAGGGCCATTATCTTTCCCAATAAAGTGAGGTCAAGCTCATCTCGAGTGAGAGTTGCGCATTGGGACCAAGCATCCTCATAGTCACCCGTGCTGAACATGACAGAACAGGCATTCCCCTGGAAATGTTTATAATTATATACCCCTTCTCCAGGAATCTTGTCACGTCAGGATCACAACATCATATTGATATACAGGCAAGTATCACTTGTATATTATAATGAAGTTACCAAGTCTAGAGGTGGTTTTGACAAGGCACACTGTTGTAACTCAGGCTCTTGCTGAGATTTCGATGGGAGAATAGTTTTAGGTGTTAGGGTAGCAAGAATGTCAGATTGAATAGTAGCAACAAGTTCTTCAACATCCGGATCAGAAGCATGTCCATACTCTGGCATCTTGCTCTCTAGTGGTTCCTTTGTTGTAGTATAGTATTTTATTAGAGAACAGTTTTTGTTTTGTACGTTATATTGTTCATAAAATCTTCATCACTATCACCTACTTGTGGTTGTTTAAAAATAAAATTACTTTTGATGAATTATGTAAACCCACTTTTATAAAGGTATAGGTGAAGTGAGTCAACCTACTATCTAGGGGCTCCACCTCCCCACAAAAGTAGTCGTGGAGGGATATCTGCAGGGCTTGGACGGTCCAATTCTCAGAGAGCTTTCAATGTGCTCATTCTACTATGACTGGCTTCAACTCTCTTCACAGGCAGGATTTAGAAAAGTAGTCAGCTGCAAAATAAATTTCCCCGCGATATACATGTACCATGAAAGCAAATCTCACCCCATTGACAATGCTCTGTACAACATCAGTAATTTTTACTAGCCAATTTCTTTGGACTTATTTCATTTTAATTAAGCTTTTCATTTACTTAAAACTGCACAGCTGTTGAGAGGAACGGTTGGGGTTGAGCACATAAGCACATAAAATGCAGGTAACAAAAATTGATATAAACTGGCACTAAGTTGGGTTTTCGTATCCAGGCAGTGCTAGCACATTCCTCTACTCAATGTGAATGTTGCTGGCTACATGAAAATTATGTGTACAGCTCGTAGTTCAGTATTCTTATATAACACCAGACATCAAAGCAGACAGTATAGGGTGTAGCAGTCTTACAAAGCCAAGTCTATCATCCATATGGATTACACAACAAAAACATTGAGTTACTTGAGACAAAAGAAGCAAGCAACTATGAAATGCTTACAGGAACCATCACAGAAGGATAAAATACTTTTTTTAAATCTGATTATATATACACATATATAAGTGAGGCAGGGTAAAGTAGTCATGATCTGACAGTATACACATGTCCAAATATCCAAATAAAAGATTGCAAAATTTATATTTTCTATCTCTACTATGGCTTCATGTTACTGGGGAAAAAACCCTGGAACAATGCACTGTGCTAAATAAATTAACTCTAATTATTTGTAAATATGGTTCTACCTATATACTTCATGTAGGTTACCAAAAACTATTCACTGAGCTACAGGCATACCCACTCTTTACCAATCATTATGCTGTCATAGCATCTGGAGACATCAACACAACAGATTTGCTATGACAGTATAACACTTAGCACTAATGTACAATAGAATACAAAAACAGGTGAGGACTTTAGCATGTTCTGAAGGTGCATCAAGAAACAGAGTTGCAAGTGACTGAAGAACTTTGGACGTGATCAAAAAATTGTCTCTAGGCATATTGTCAGCTATTTTCAGCTATTTTGCCTATTTTGCCTACAAGCTATGGGAAATGATGTGCTATAGTTTTTGCCTCTGATATCTGACTGTCATGCTCCTGCTAAGAATAGACAAAGCTACATTGGTACACACACGCACACATACACACTAATTAAACTCCATGGGGGTACTAAGACAGCATTGAGAAGTGGCACTCTACTGTGCAGCACCATCACCAAAATAGCTGCTGCTGCAGTCCATGGAAGTCCCGGTTGCAATCAGATCAGGTTTGATGACTACCACTGAGTGAATCTGATGACAACACTTCAGTAACTGTTTCCTTCTAAAATGTGATGCTTTCAAAGTGCTTGTGTCTGTGATAAGCACACAATGATACAGTTTGTCCATAGAGTAAGGGGGAATATTGACTTTCACTTTCACAGGTCAAAAGGAGCAAAAATTATTTCAGAAAAGAAAACCTTGACTATATATTGGATCCCAATATATGCCTCATGAGCTGATTACTGGACACTTACAAATCACTCTACCTGACTGCACCCCAAACTCGATCAAGTACCTGCAAAGGTAGCCTCTCACCCATTTTCTCATTGTTTTTTGGTGTTTCAAGACTCAATATGTGGTAATCGCACCAGATTTAATGCTATATGTTTTAATATAAGCGTACATAGCTTTGTTGGAAACTGCTCCACCTCATAGCAGATTCTTTGGTTTGTAACTTTGGCCTGAAATATATATGTAATAATCTTTAAAAAAATCCACAGTTCACTTCCACTGATGATTTCTCTGATGATTGAAGACACTTACATGTTCACATAAGGAGCATGACTGCTTATCATGATTACATCGAATATGTGGCCATTAAACTAGTGATCCATGTACTAACATGGACGGTGACAAATCTGCCCCTCTATTTGTTAAGGCTTGTATGGAGACATGTAGCAGAAATGCTGTTCAATGATCAGGAAGGCTTCACAGGTTTTGTTAGCTGTAATATTTGCCATTTATTCCTTCCTCCAAAGACTTTTCATTTGACTTTTGAATTTCTGACATTTGGATTAAATTCTATCGAAGCCTATATCTATCTATAGCCTATGCATACTTGCTTTGAAATTCATGCTGACATATGCGATACATGATGAGCTGCCACCTCCAACTTCCACAACTTCTACAACTTCTGCCGCTCTGGCCATGAAGTTTAGCCAAAAAGATGTTTTCAGCAACGTGTAGTTGGTGGTAATTGTTTTTAATAGGATAACTACATTGTTGATAAACATTGTGGTCAGTTGTGGTTCCACAAATTATCTGATTGTTAACTTACTAAAAAGATGATGATTGTTGTACCAATGAATGAACATATTATTTACAGCCTTATCGTGTCAAGTAATATGAACTAGTGTTAACTAACAACCACACTTGATTTGAGCACTACACTGAAGGGGAGTGTATGCACGGGACTGTCCTGTAACATAACGCCTAAAATAAACCTGGGGTCAACTATAGTAACAACTCGGAGATTTTGCTTCTCAAGATCTTCACGGTAAAAAAGGCAAGAGTTTTTTTTCCCCATCAGGAGAAAAGGGTATTTTTCCCATAAAGGTGGTCCTAAGAACTGACCCTTAGTAACCTGCATATATCTGTACTTATAATGTGCTAGAAAGAAACAAAATACAAATTGCTAAATAGATTTGTTTCGGCCACTATGTCATGCACACAACTTAATAATTCACATACCACTTGAGCTCTGTTGTGAAGATGAATTTGCTCCAAATGAGAAGCCACTTCCAAATGCAGATTCAGCCTCAGCACTGCCTTGTTGCTGCTTCCCCTGCTGTTGCTGTTGATCACCGAAAAACCCAAAACCACCACCGAGTCCTCCACCACACTCTGCAAATGTAACACAAGTAGCTAATGGTCAAGAATAATACCACAAAGTTAGTAATATAGCATGCACCCAAGGGTTACGTCAAATATCTGAGTGCACACACATTCCACAATCACACCACCCTCGTCCTTGGAGAACGATAGGGTGTGAAGAAAGAAGAAGGCATGCATGAACTACTGTGTTGTGATGTCTTGTATTTTATAATGAGCCTAACAATGGCATTGTGGTTCCCATGGCTCAGTGACATTCAAATAACTTTTACACTAGTTACACAAGGCAGCAATTCTCAATCCCAACCGAGTCCTTCTTAGCCATTGAAAATCTACAAACGATACTCCACTTTCAATAGCCATGCATGCACAGAGAGTCGACAAAGAAATGTAAGACTCCAAGGTCTGCTAGTAATAGTAGCTCTGCCTATGAATAAGAGTTGAGAGTTCCAGTATTATTACCAGACCAATGCAATACAATATGACCTCAAGTTTCTTAGACCATCCCCTTTAGCAGGACAATCAAGAACCCACTAAAGATTTGGGTCCCTGCCAAAGATCACAGTGCTCTAATCAGATAGCATGGAAAGCAACATGTTACAAGTAGACACAATGCTTGTTGATCTGGGGATGATGCAAGAATGGAATTCAACTCTATTCCAAATCTATTCTACTGGAAATTTGTTTGAACTTAACTTTGAACTCAACTATTCCACACGACTTTATTGACAACATGTTTCCCCATCCCCCATTTGGTATATAGTGAGGGTCAGAGGTCAAAGACATGCATATGCAACCTCAGCTCCTACTTTCCCATAAACACCTGATTGTTGGCCAATGCTTCCAAAATTGAATCCACCATCACCACCAAACTGCACGAAAAACAACGTTCAACAGCATCAACAGTAAAATATCATAACATTTGGTGTGCTAAAATTTTATTCCGTGCCATAAGTATCACAAAAGGACAAAAATATGTACTTGAATCATATACGAGGTCATCCTTCCTCCCTCCCACTTCCCAGCCCCTTGGATTTGAAAATCTATGTCATAATTGGTTTATTGTGTGCCTTGATATTCTTCTTTTAGCCTCTGTGGCAGTGAATAGAACAAAGTTAATGCATAGTGATAGTCGACATCTTAAATGTAGCATTATTATAATACAATCATTTTTCCCTTGAGTATGTCCCAAATTGAATCCACCAAGTCATCATTCAACTGTGATTAACATGGGATTAACAAGATGTTGCTTGATCTATGCCTAATTCGAAGAAGTGTCTTCATGATGTTCATCTGACTGAAACAACACTACAGTAGTTGTTGTCTTTGAAAGGCTTAGCAAGATGTCTAACACCTTGAAATATGGACTACAAAGATCTCTTTGGATGCTCCTAAAAGTTCCTCCTCTGTCTCTATATTGGGTGCCAGGGGACTCTTAAAAACCCTCCGACCAGCAAAAAATTTATAGCTAGGTGGCGAGGATAAAAGTTAACTAATGCTTGCAGTTATTGCCATACACATGAACAGCAGTTTCTATTGAAATGATTGAAGCAGGATTAGAGCCGAGGCGCTAAACATAGACATGTTCTCTCTGGAAAGTACAGCCAAGTACTGAATCATTATCAATGTTCCTACTGCACCCAGATGGCAGGTAAGCTAATGCACACAGTGTGGGTTGTAGTGGTCTATGAGCTCATTCCAGAGGTTTTCTCTTGTTATTCCAAAGTGGGTGGGAAATGCAGTGCTGCACACTTTTTTCTTTGTTTCCAATCACTACTTGATAGTGTGTGTAGCTAGTAAGTTCAAATTGCCTTTCTTCTCACCTGCTCCATGGCAGTATCAGTGGTTAGGTGTTGTTTAGCGTAAAGCCATTCCTTAAGGCAAAGATCACTTTCACATATCCCATTTTTGGAAGTTGGTTGGCTTAATTCCTAGAGTTTCCCCTACAAGCTTGCACATTTGATATATTGTTTGTTGCTTTGCTATTTGAGTCATTTACTTGTCAGCTTCAACCTCACAACAGTTGCTCAGGATAACTCGAGAACTAACCAAACATAGCAGATGTTATTCTATAATGTGTTTTCATTATTAAACTACACACACACACACACACACATGGTGGGACACAAGCGTTTGAATGCTGTTACCTATTGTTATCATATCATCTTCTCGCCCATGGTGACATCCTACATATCATCTCCTCACCCCATGGTGACATCCTAACTAATCGTTATAATATGCCCAAAGAGGCTGCTAATACACTTTTCCATTCACTTCTTCAGCCAAAAAAAGCAGCTGTTGAATCAGCTGCTACCAGGGTCAACTAAACATGTCATACATTCACATATGAAGGTATTCCTGAAAGAAAAAATGTTAGTCAAGGCCAGGAAAATATAGAGTATTCTGGTGAATGATGAGCAAGTCATAAAAAGAAAAGAGTGAGAGAGATGAGAAAGTTGATCGTCATATTTTGTGTGTTTTAGGTGTGGTGAATTTCTACTTTAGCGAAGGATCTAAGGAACGCTGGAAGTGTTCGTTGTCATTGTTGTTTTATTTTCATCAAAGGCCACAACAAGGGGTAAAAAGTCATCAGGCCAAAACCTGACCAACCTAGTTAGTAGTTACGGAGCAACTAACCAGGTTGGTCAGGTTTTGACCTGATCACTTTTTGTGGATATAATTTTTTTAAGAGGCCAGATCTGTTGGCTTCCATGGGAGTGTATCTCCCTCCTCCTGCACTCTTACCCCTTCTTGTGGCCTTTGATGACACTAGCCAGGGTTTTTTTCCCTGTTGTTGTTGCTGTTTTTGGGGGGGGGGGGGGGGGGGGAGGGATAGAAAAGAGAAATAGTGCTGTAGCTTGTGCAAAGCTTGTGGGGTTTGGCCCAGGAATTTTTTTAAATTGATTCTGATGCAACCGGGTAAAAATTGTTTGGTACTACACTGAAAACACTGAAAACATGATCAAACTTTAAGCCACAAGCTCATTAGCTTTAATTAAAGTAGTAGGCATTATGAATTACTGATCTAGAACTGTAATCTAGGCATCAGACTTCTAGATCATTCTGTGCTAATGCTAAGGACTAGTCAGTAGAAGAACTATAAGTTTGTTAGCTATTGATTTTAACATGCACATCGGGAAATTCATGTCACGCAAGCCTCCACATGATATGGTAGACAAACATACAGGAATAGGAAACTATCCATCACAATAAAGTAGTGAAATTAGTTCACCATCCTCCAAACTTCAGAGAACCTCCCCATTCCAAGAAGCTGCAGCTATTATCCAGTAAGAAGAGAGGGAAGTACAAAGCTAAGCTTTCTTACAAGAGAGAGTGGGGGAAATTATCCCTGGGTAACTTGCCAAGATGCTAGCAAAGGGATGTTCTGAACAGTCTGCATGAAGTGGGACCATCCAACTGCAGGATCAAGGGGGGGGGGGCTTGGAAAAGCAAGGGAATCACTGACTGAAGCCATGCTACACTGAGAGTCACAGTGTTACCAAGATGCTGCAGTCACTGCTAGTATGTTACAGCAAGCAAAATCTGGAAAATCCATCATTGAGTTACAATGTTGAGCTGCTGCAAAACAAGCTGCAAGTAGAGTCGAGAGAAACCATAGTAGTATCATGCTACAGTTTATGAGGTCGGTCTTAAAGAATAAGATTGCCCACACCACTGTTTATCCAAATCTTATTGCCTTGCAAGTTGCCAACGGAGATGGATTGCATCACATCACCCAAAGTGCCTCCAATGTACCTCCAAGTATAGTGCAGTGATGCTGCTCTCAACACATGGCTTGAAAGAAAGCAATTACAGAGTCTACAGTCCAGCCCATTATTTCTCTACATTAGCTGATGAGTGTCAGACGTATCCACACAGGAAGAGCTTTCCATCTGTTGCAGGTGGATTGTGGATGGCTGTCCCACAAGAGGTAGCTATACTCCACATCAAGGCTATGGATGCAGCTTCAATCCTCAAAGCTCTCACAGTTTACCAGAGCTGAAAGTAGTAAAGCCTAGCAGCATAAGGTGGTTGTCTCAATCATGAGTGGTGTTTGCGTGCAATGAATCTTCCTGCTATTATCATTACTCTACAGCAGCTCTACCAGACTTCAATTGCACTTGTCTGGAGCTCTTTTTCTAGAGTAGGCAGCATTATTCATTGGTTGCTAGGCTTAGTTGCTATATGCAAAGGGAGCCTGCTGACTTCAGTAGGTTACCTGTGGTGCAAAGCTGAGTGGTGTTCTGAAGTGATACAGGTTGATCATGAAATCATGGTCACAAATAGCCACTTGTCTTGTAGCTAAGCTCGCAAACTCTAACTGTTTAGCATGCCAATGTTGCTTTTCATTACATCAACTCTTGACTACAAAACATGTGTGACCGATTCTCAGGTGAAGATGTAGATCTCCTTGTATCCTCCTCTGTTTCAATATCATTCCCTACACAGGAAAGAGTTTTACCTAGATTATGGTAAAAAGGAAGTAGCTGCTTTGGCTGGTACCGAGGCAACAGCTGATGTTGGAGTGAGTATTTCCTCTCACCACCTCTTATCAACAAGGATGAAATTGTTGTTGATTGGCACTTGTTCAAGTGAGTCTTTATGCAAGAAACAAATGTAGGTAATGGAAAAGAAGAAAACTACCAAACTGCAAACTTTGCAAGAAGTATAAGTTCATATTATGGAAGCATCTGGAACTTACACTGAAATCTTTCGAGATGTTCAAGCTTATCAACGTCCTTCTCATTCTTCCTGTAGGAACAGCTGCTGTCGAGCGGTCACTTTGCAATAGACTGAATGATGCTAATCTCTCTCTCTCTCATAAGAATAGCAATTGATGGCTACTCAACTTTGATGAAGTTCTTGAAGTATTTAATCATCGAATCCAGTTATAATACCATTATAGGACACAGCTAGTTGACATAAATTATTAGCTAGTGTTGATATCTCAGTGTTGTTGATTTTTTGTTTCATGTCCCAAGATTGTCAATCAAATTAATGATTGTCTATAATAAGATTTTTGGGGTAGGGAAGAACTTAACTACCCCCCCATCTGTATGAAACCATGCTAGCTGTTACTCTTGATATAAAATATTACATGTGGCTGACTCAGCAAACTTCAGCAGTAGGTAATCTTGCAACCAAGCTGTGCTAGCAGCTGCTACAAATCAAGTACATGCAATTTTTGGCTAATAATATATTAAATTGTGCTTAAATACATACCATGGATTGCTGGTCAGAAAACTCCTGCGCATCCCTGCCATCAGTCCTCAGCAATGGCTGATTAGCATCAAAGGCACCACCAAGTCCAGTGCTGATGACATTACATCCAACCATGGCATGATCCACAGAAGAGTTACAAGACCTTTCCTCTAACTGAACACTGCCATCTCTGGAACATTCCATTGCCATATCCTGTAACTGAATACTATCATCTCTGGAAGCATTTATTACCCCAGTCACCTGCTCTATTTGTGAAACACTCAATGGCATAGAGATGACTCCTTGATAGATAGGGTCTGAGTTAATTTGGTTGCCATATGCTTTACCAGGAGTAGACTGGACGACTGGAAGAGCACTACTCCAGTCCGTATTAGAGCCACCACAATTGTTCATGATGGTGGTTTGGCTCTTCTGGTACTGTACAGAGCAGTTCGAACTTGAAGAGCATGCTTTATCTACCGTCTGGGCCACATACAGAGGTTGACTGAAGATTGCTTTGGTTCCAGGAGAGCTCACCTGAGAGGTGGTCACACTAACAGGACCTCTAGGTTCTTTAAATCTGAAATCATGCTGCTGGTTGTGACTGCTTGACCCGAGCTGCAAATTTGGTAATATATTTTTGTCTGTTAGTGACACCATTGCAGATGAAGTAGTGTCGATGGGAGTTGATGTTAGCTCAGAGCAAACAGGAAGAGAAGAGAGCCCACCACTTTCAACTTGTCTAATTGGTGGTGGCGGTGTTGGGTTCAGAATTATAGATGAAGAAATCTGCATAGGAAGTTGCACTGTATTATGAGGTGTGGTTGTTTGAGTTAAAGCAAGTCCTTGGTTCCCAAGAGAAGAGAGCTTTGGAAAGGCAGAAATTTGCAGAGTGGGTGGCATAGTAATCTCATTTCCAGTTTGGGTCTTCCTTGAAGAAATGCTAAGCTTGGGCATCTCCAAGCTATACCAATGTCTAGTTGGCTTGGGGTGTGCTGCACTGACTGTGCAGTCATTTATCTCTCCATCGCTTGATGGCTTGTTCTTCCTGTGCTCCAAGCTTGTCTTTGTATGTATTCCATACTCCCTGTGCTGTGACAGAGGAAATACTGAGCTCTGCTCCATATTCACAGCAAGACATCGTTGGCTGCTGAGAGAAAACCCTGGAACCAAGAGTGGCTCTCTGGCACTTTCGTTGGGCTGCAAACCAGATTGGGAGGAAATATTCATCTTCATGACCTGTAAACAAAAAGGGGATGGCCAATTGCAGGGCCACTTACGAAAGACGGGGTTTCTTCCTGCTGCAACCGAATGCATTCATTTTCTTTTCTCTGTTCTTTGATCATTTTCTGTAGTTGGAACATCCTTGTTTGGCAGGCTTGAATAGCAGATCGATTTTTGTTTGTATCTATGCGCAAAGATGCGCTGGAATATATTTAAAAAAACCACTAGTTCAATCATTAGATAATCATAAATTAAATATTACTATACTTACATATGCACTATCCATGAAGCCAGAGACTTTTCTTTCCCTATTCCCCACACAAGATAAAAACAACAAGGCAGTTGAGATAAGAACATTGTTTTCACCCATACTCGTCACAACCTTGAGTCATCTCCAACTCTCTTGTAGTGCTTTCCATGTCTGCGATCCTTTTCTCGATGTAATTATCTGATATAACAAATTGTCTCAACAAAAAATGAATTGCTGCTACAGGATTCCACAAAACTTACTTTTCCTCTTAACGGAATCAAACTCCTCCTTCTTTTTCTTCATTTGCTGCACCTTTTCCATGCCATCATACTCGGATTCAAATGTAGCCCAAATCGATTCATATTTTTCCAGAGCACTGTGATGTTGCAGTCTAATGGAATATTATGTATACAGTACTTATTCAAACAAAGACTATTGCAGAGTAAATACCTCTCTTGGTGTACTTCGTCTAAAGAGTTCCTCAATTTCTTTTCTAGAGCATCTTCATGTTCAGCTAGCACAGTTGAAGTAACCTTGAGACTGCAATAGGTTCAACAAGTTCAGGGACAATTGTAGTTAAATTTACATTTTTTTATTATCCTATTTCATCAAATAAAGAATGCGTTTATACTATTCATTTTGTATCTCTGTACTTACGATTCAAGATGTTGTCTCTGATTTCTATTTAAAGAGCCAAGTGAGTCGTGTTCAATGCATTTTTTTGTGTGGCAGACACCACATTGACCGGGTTTTTTTGCATTATTATATAGCTCACAGCTCATCCATCCTGCTCAATTACTTTGTTTCTGTTCAATCTCTTCTCACTGGAGGAAAATAAATCTTCCCTATAACTGTCACTCTCCTTTTGACAGCTGGAGAGTGGCTTGTGATTACTGGAATAGCTGAAGCAATTACTCCATGGTCTTTGAGGTAGTAATCTGAGATGCATCCACCTTTACAGTTTCAAGGCTGCATCAAGCACTTGCTTGACATACTGTCTCCATACTTCCTTTTGTGTTATCAAATATATGTAACACATGAGGGCACCTTTTACATTTGTAATTGCTATTCAAGGATGATTATCATATGGGGACTGTTCTTGATTCAATGAAATATGGTAATTTGCAACACGAAACAAGCTCTTTTGCCATATTTTTTTAACTGGTTTGTTCAACTTCCTGTGCCATGCTATGCGTGAGACTCATCAATAATTTAAAGTTGCCCCATCCATACCTGTTAATAGTGTCTTTGTTTATGGCGTGCTGTTGACCAAGTTTTGTAGCTTTTTCTTTCAGTGAAAGTGACTGCTCATCAAATGAAGTTAACTGTGCCTTAATTTCTTCAATACGATGTTCATAAGCTATATTTAAAAAATGACAGCAAGAGATGGCATACGGTCCTAGGAAAGATCCAGGGTTTTCAGAGAAACCCTGGAATATGCTGTGTTAGATTGATATAAAAGAAAAGGCCTAGTGACCCATTGCCCATCACTCCATTCCTGGATCTGTCCCATGACTCCCGATACAAACACCACAAAAAAGAAACTGGAGACTATATCCTAGAAACACCCACAGCCAAAGTCAAGGCTTTCCAGGTATGAGCAACTCAAACAATCAGTGAAATAACGTAACCATAACCCTATCCCAAATATATGTAGGAATGTGTTCAGAAATAGGTCAAAAGAGGCAAATAGTATATCACATTTGTCCACATACATAAGTGCCTCCCACACACTACCCTTTCTCAGAAATAGTCTGCTACTGATTATCTAGGCACTTTAATTAAGGAAGTAAATAAAGTCCAAAAGAAGTAAGCACAAATGATGAGGACAAATTTGGATGGCATGAAGCCAGAAAGAAATGGCTCATTTTTTTTGGTTAACAGCCTGTACGTGACAGCCTGTACATATAATAAACTTATATATGTATATACGTATGTCTTTTTACCTTCATTTCTTTCCTTTTCACTCTCAATGGACTTCAACTGCTGGGAGTTTTCGAACTCTGTTGAAACAATAGCTCACATGCTTATTTTACCAAAACTTTGTACCATATACTACTAACCCGTATTTTTTAATATTTGGTCCAGCCCACAGCAGTTGTCTTCCATTCTTCTTGTGCAGTTGGCTTGGTAAAGCAGCTAGCACCCTGCATTCAAGTTCGCCGCCACCTAAGGAATTGCGCGCGCAACTAATTATTTTGGCATACTGATGCAGAATTTGCATGTCTGGCCAATGAACTTCGGTGGGGAGAGAAGAGTCACTGCGTAGGTCTGATTGCTGTCTCTCAGTGAGTCTTTTAGCTTAGTATATATGGTCTTCACCATAGAGCTACGTCGTCTGACATAAAGAACTCGACTGTGGTTTATCTAGGGGGTGAAAAGTTCGAGGCGCACTTCTTACGTTCAGCTGTCGGGGGCGGCTGTTCAGCACTACTGCTCGACCAGGTACAACGTGTTGTATATGCCTTAGCTAGCAGGTTCTTGTACTGCTTCGTCTAACAACCTAACTGAGCTGATGTATAATCTGCGTTACCTTCCTGTATGTGTGTGCCAGCCAGCTGTGTTACAAGGTTAAGCATGGAGGAAACGAAAGTCATCTACTACATCGATGATGAAGAAACACCATATCTGATGAAAATTCCTCAGAACCCTGAGAAGGTGTCATTGGGTGATTTCAAGGGACAACTGAACAGATCATATAAGAAGTTCTTCTTCAAATCAGTGGACGATGATTTTGGGTATGTTATTCACCCAAACTCTACCATAACTTAGATTTTGTCTTGCTCGCTTAAATGCTCACTTAATGTACAAGTTTTTAACTTGGTTATTATTCAGTGAATAGATGTATGATAATGCTGTTGTCTTGCATTGTGTGTAGGGGCATTGAATTGGCAAAAAGTATTCATAATCCTGGTTTTGTAGCAACAGTAACTTTGACTGTCCTATCTGGTTACTAAGCTAACGTGTGCTTGGTTGTATTTTTATTCCTTCTTCTGGTTTGCTCTACCCTACATTTGTAAGACACTGTGGTCACTCTGCAAGCCTCCTAAAAGGGTTGCCACTGCCTTAGGAAGAGGGTAGGGGGTATTAGTGAGCAGATGAGGTCATGGCTAGATCACCACATCAAAGGCTACCATTGGAATGAGGTGGTCTGTAAGGTTGTCAGGGCAAGTTGACCACCATCTTGTCTAACTAAGCCTTGATGTGGCTTGCTTGGTGTACTTTCAGAGACAGCTGCATTCAACCTTGGCCTTTCCCACTTTGGGGGAGGGGGGGTTTGCAGTAAAGTGGTTTGTCATGCAACTTATTATTACCACTTTAATTAATGGAATCACTGCCACAGGCCCTTGAAGGTGCTGCTTCTCAGTAACTGCAACTAGTAAGCACAGTAGCAACTCTGCTTATAAATTTGCACAACATCGATTAATTCTAAAATGAGATGCACGCGGAGACTTAGAAACTGATGGTTAGTAAATATTTAACTTCATGGCAATTGTGATGCATAATATTGCTACCTGTCAGAATCCTATCTAGACTTGGATGGAGGACATGTAGCTCTCTATCAAAAGTTGCGATGTGTGCTGTCTATGTTGGCTACACTTTATCTCTATCCGATGTATGGAGGCGTTCCATACATGCATGTAATTCCTGCATGTCATCGAGCACCGAAGTGACATAATTTGACCTACTTCCATAAAAGCACTCCAATATACTGGTAGAGGCATTAGGGCCAAATTTGTTAGTTTCCTCGCATCCATTCTCCCTCCCTCTCTCTGTTGTGAGATCAGCTCGTGTAAGATGTCCTGTGACACTCATCATGACAGTCATGAAATGTAGACCACGCGGAGTTTTAGCTGGCGCTCCAGACCACATCAAAACACAGTGTGCATAATTTGACCACAGCCAAAGAGAAGTGTATCCTATGAAGGGATGGTTAGGTTTCCTTCCTGCCAAGACCGGGTCCAGGACTGAATATCAATGACTTGTGTGTGTGCGTGTGTATGCGTGCTTGCGTGTGATTATTCATTGTAAGAGCACTGGGTGTATATTTAGCTGCAAACTGCAGGTGTTCATTCACGGGAGGTGCTTATTGCAAGGAGGTGTCGATGACACTTCCCTTCCAATTCCACTTGCTTTATTATCAGCACAGACCCGCTCCTTCAGCTTGACCTTTTACGTCCATATCACCCTCGTCCATACTCACCCTAGTCCATACTCACCCTCATCCGTACTCACCCTCATCCATACTCACCATCATGCATACTCACCCTCGTCCATACTCACCCTCGTCCATACTCACCCTCGTCCATACTCACCCTAGTCCATACTCACCCTCATCCGTACTCACCCTCATCCATACTCACCCTCGTCCATACTCACCCTCGTCCATACTCACCCTGTCCGTACTCACCCTAGTCCATACTCACCCTCATCCGTACTCGCCCTCATCCATACTCACCCTCGTCCATACTCACCCTCGTCCATACTCACCCTGTCCGTACTCACCCTGGTCCATACTCACCCTCGTCCGTACTCACCCTAGTCCATACTCACCCTCATCCATACTCACCCTAGTCCATACTCACCCTCGTCCATACTCACCCTCGTCCGTACTCACCCTCATCCATACTCACCCTAGTCCATACTCGCCCTCATCCATACTCGCCCTCATCCATACTCACCCTCATCCATACTCACCCTCGTCCGTACTCACCCTCGTCCATACTCACCCTCGTCCGTACTCACCCTCATCCGTACTCACCCTCATCCATACTCACCCTCATCCTCACCCTCGTCCATACTCACCCTCGTCCGTACTCACCCTTGTCCGTACTCACCCTCGTCCATACTCACCCTCGTCCATACTCACCCTCGTCCGTACTCACCCTCATCCGTACTCACCCTCATCCATACTCACCCTCATCCTCACCCTCGTCCATACTCACCCTCGTCCGTACTCACCCTCGTCCATACTCACCCACGTCCATACTCACCCTCGTCCATACCCACCCTCGTCCATACTCACCATCGTCCATACTCACCATCATGCATACTCACCCTCGTCCATACTCACCCTCGTCCATACTCACCCTAGTCCATACTCACCCTCGTCCATACTCACCCTCGTCCGTACTCACCCTCGTCCATACTCACCCTCGTCCGTACTTACCCTAGTCCATACTCACCCTCGTCCATACTCACCCTAGTCCATACTCACCCTCGTCCATACTCACCCTCGTCCATACTCGCCCTCGTCCGTACTCACCCTCGTCCATACTCACCCTCGTCCATACTTACCCTAGTCCATACTCACCCTCGTCCATACTCACCCTAGTCCATACTCACCCTCGTCCATACTCACCCTCATCCGTACTCACCCTCGGCCATTCCGGCTTCAGCTAGAAGCAACTGAGCTACCACAAAAGCAGTTTGTCTGCTTCAGAAAAGCTGCACATGCGTGGCAGTAGTTTGAGTGAAGAGCACTCTTTCAATGGCCTGGCACTCCTAGTAAGGAAACTTTCATTACTCAAGGCCAAGTCATCCAGCAGGCAGTTGTGAGAGGTCAGCAGATCCCATCAAGGGGCGGTCGCTGGCCAAGTGGCATTCACCCCTATCGGTGTTGGACATTAGTGTCATGGTATAGCTACAGCACAATGCTAATTAGGTCAACCAGCTGAAAGGGTGCAGTGTGAAGTCATTTAGCATGCATTTGCTCTCTCTCTTTCTTTCTACGTATAGCAGGGCATGCTGTATGGGATTTCTAATGTTTTCTACATGAGGTCAGCTCGTAAGTTCCCAAGACTGAGCCAGATATGTTGAGTCACTTGCATGATGTAGTAGTATTGCCAGGCATGACACTGTCTTATTGGCCAGGTCCATCGAGCATGTAATAGGCCAGGTATAATCACATAACCAAGGTGGTTCCTCCCCCCCCCCCCCCCCCTTCACTTCCCTTCCGTCAGTTGTTGACTGCCAAAAAAAAGTTCACCGTTTTTCCTGTAGTCGAAGGAATCTCAGATTATTATTTTTTAAATCGTTGTAGCCTATGAAGTAAACATGTGTAATTTACAAAGCTAAGGTGATTTCTTTAGCTGCCACTACTCCTCTTCTCTTGTCAACATCCACTACTTCTCTCGTAGATGTTCACCACTTGTATAAGTTCAGCACATCTGTTGTGAAGTTCACCCCTGATAGGGTCAAGGTTCACTACTTTGTAACTTCTGATAAGGATCAAAGTTCACTACTTGTCAAGGTCGCCACTTCTCTTATAACTGCTGTATTGAAAAGAAAGAGCCAGCTTAGAGATAAACACTACTTATTGACACCACTACTTCTCTTGTACAGGTTCACCACTTCTCTTGTGAAATTTCTCTGCTTGTCAAGTCCACTAATGTCTCTTGCAACAGCCCACCACTTCCCTGTCTTACTCTTGACCTGGGTGGCCCACCCCAGCATGTAGATGTGCCCAGCTACTAGAGAAGGACCTGTGCTCTGTTTGTTCATTAGCAGACACTGCTAGTTGGCAGGCCAAGTTTGTGCCAACTAGCTAATCACCCAAATAGAACACAGGTTGGTGTGGGCATTAGGGCTGCAGTTTTGCTTTTTGGCCGGCATTGGCACTAACCTTGGAGATGTGTCTGCATTAGTCTGTGACTGTGCGAGTGGATGAACTGAAGAATTCATCTCCTTAAAACAGTTGCCATACATCGGTGTAATTCAGCATCACACCAAGGTTTAATGCTCTGAGATTCCTGGAACTCTGTATTGGAACACACTTTTTTCTTCTTCACAGATATGTATGCGTCTGAGAGACTTGTCCTACTTATAAGGGTAGGGAACATATCCAGTTTCTGTCAGCTGTCTGGCTTGCTGCCAGCTGTCTGTCACCTGTCTGGCTTGCTGTCAGCTGCATGGCTTGCTGTCAGCTGCCTGGCTTGCTGTCAGCTGCCTGGCTTGCTGTCAGCTGCCTGGCTTGCTGTCAGCTGCCTGGCTTGCTGTCAGCTGCATGGCTTGCTGTCAGCGGCCTGGCTTGCTGTCAGCTGCCTGGCTTGCTGTCAGCTGCCTGGCTTGCTGTCAGCTGCATGGCTTGCTGTCAGCTGCATGGCTTGCTGTCAGCTGCCTGGCTTGCTATCACTAGAGATAGGTAGGGTCTGGTCATGGGAAGGAGTTCCGGTTGTGAGGATTGAGTGGTTTCCCGCACCGAGTGAGTTACTTCAAAGTATATGGTTGATATCTTGTTTCATCTTGTACTGTCTTCACTCATTTTGAGTTGTTATTATTGTGTTCTCAGTTACCATTGGACTAAGGCAGGTAGTGTCAACCTCCTTCAATCTGCCTCAATCCAGTGTGATGCTGATCCAGTGTGTGACCCCATAAGAGCTATATATATATGGTTAACCTACTTCAACCGGCTCAACCCAGTGTGATCTTGCTCCAGTGTGAATCCTCATACAGCTATTGGCAACCTACTTCAACCTACATGTACTTCAACCTGCCTCAACTCAGTGTGATGTTGGTCCAGTGTGAGTCCTCATAGAGCTATTGTCAACTTACTTCAACCTGCCTCAACCCAGTGTGATGTTGGTCCAGTACGAGTCCTCATAGAGCTATTGTCAACCTACTTCAACCTGCCTCAACCCAGTGTGATGTTGGTCCAGTATGAGTCCTCATAAAGCTATTATCAACCTACTTCAACCTGCCTCAACCCAGTGTGATGTTGGTCCAGTGTGAGTCCTCATAGAGCTATTGTCAACCTACTTCAACCTGCCTCAACCCAGTATGATGTTGGTCCAGTATGAGTCCTCATAGAGCTATTGTCAACCTGCCTCAACCCAGTGTGATGTTGGTCCAGTGTGAGTCCTCATAGAGCTATTGTCAACCTGCCTCAACCCAGTGTGATGTTGGTCCAGTGTGAGTCCTCATAGAGCTATTGTCAACCTGCCTCAACCCAGTGTGCCTTATCCATGTCCGTGATTGTGTTACTTGTTGGTTTTAAATTCTGCATGTGGCAAAATTAGCCATGACTGTATCAAGTGCTGCTATGTAGTTGGGCTTCGGGCTGACCCCACCCACTCCATCCATCAGTTTACCTGCAAATGATCATCTGTCATTACCGGGTATGTCACTGACAAGATGTTTGGGTTGAAGACATATGCAGAAATAATGGATTCCTTTTCTCAGTTTTGTTTATATTTGCCCCGGAAAAGATATGGGTTGCAAATGACTTGCACATTGCCTTGCGGTAAGCTGGACGGCAAGAACATCTTCCTGGTATTCTTGGTCCTGGCGGTGTGGATGTCAGGAGGGACCAGCGACACTAGAGACAATTCCCGGAGAGTTAAGGTCACTCAGCTAGTCCTAACCCTGTATGTATTATTGCTAGCAGCTGTAGGCCGGTGTGGTGTTGCTGAGATTGTTCTTAGTCACATATGCATGTGTGCTAGGTCTGGCGCACTATGAGATTCTAATGGCTGTAGCAGTGTATGTCTCGTGGGTTCTCTCGGCAGGAAAATATGCACGGCTGTTGGGGCTGCATTTACGGCACTCTAAAAGACGATATATACATGTGCTTTAAAGATGGCAGATCGAACTCGATAAAAAGTTGAAAGAATGAATTTAGATCTAGGTCAAAGCATCTGGCAGCACTTCCTCGTGGGATAGTCTCTGCTCTCCACTGATAAGGTAGTTTATGGAGCAGTCAGCAGCCATCTTCTCAAGTTTCATGATCAGACACGAAAATAATTTGTGCCAGACCGTGTGCATGTGTGGCTGAGCACTATCTTGGCATGCCACGCCTGGCTCTGGTCAGCATTGGTTGGTCAAGAACATTGAACTTTTGGACATCTGTAGGTGATTGCAAAAATCTCCTCAGCACCGCTGGTAGCGAGTGAAATATCTTTAGTTTGACTTCCACTCTATGGGAAGGTCTTCATGTTCACAGATGCAGTATTCAGCACTATCATTCCCACATGAACGTTGCAACATGCCTCACACCATCTACGCCTGTGCCCTGCACCGTTGCCACGCTAGGACTGCCAGTGTTGGCCAGTGAACTCCCTGGGAAGAAATGTATTTTAATAGTCTTGGTGGCTTGTACGAGAACATGATGACTCACCCCCTCTGTTGAAGGAGCCGTGTTTTCTCATTCCTTTGTACTTGGCCTTTGTACTCCTTGACCTGTGTATTTGTTGACCAGAGGAGGGAAGAGAGTTCGGACTTCACATTGGCATAGGACGCCCCGGAGTTGGGGCAAGTCTCACACTTGACATTGGCCCAGGAGTTGGGGCAAGTCTTTAACCTGACATTGGCCCAGGAGTTGGGGCAAGTCTCTAGCCCGACATTGGCCCAGGAGTTGGGGCAAGTCTCTGCCATTGCCAGTAAACTTACCCTAAAGTAAATTCTTCCTTAAAAATGGCAGAGCTTGTACACTTTGTGGCATTTGTATCCCCTCGGTCTGTGAAAATCATGATTCATTAATTTTGGAAGTGTAAACATCCACAGTGTTGCTCTACTTGCATTCTTGTTCCTGCTTTGAAGTGTTGGCAGATAGGATCGTGGTGCCTTGTTACTGTCCTGACACTTGACGTGGTATACCATCAGGAGTTACTACCCCGACACTTGACGTGGTATACCATCAGGAGTTACTACCCTGACACTTGACGTGGTATACCATCAGGAGTTACTACTACCCTGAACTTGACGTGGTATACCATCAGGAGTTACTACCCTGATACTTGACGTGGTATACCATCAGGAGTTACTACCCTGATACTTGACGTGGTATACCATCAGGAGTTATCTGATACTTGACGTGGTATACCATCAGGAGTGACTACCCTGACACTTGACTTGGTGTACCATCAGGAGTTACTACCCTGATACTTGACGTGGTATACCATCAGGAGTTACCTGACACTTGACGTGGTATACCATCAGAAGTTACTGCTATGACAGGAAGCGGTGTTTAGTTTGGTATTTCGTTTGAAGTAGATGGAATAGGGAGGGTTGGGTGGGAGACCAGATTCCCTGGTGCAGAACAAATGGGTGTGCATGGAATGCAATAACAACTCGTACAGTTTACGGCCTGATCAAGCTGAATGCAATGTGCGCCTTTCAGAGTGCAACGTCAACAAATGATCGCCTTTTAAGGATCGCCTTTTAAGGCATGAAACTAGATTTGGTCAGGTTCCTATGTGCTGGTGTAGACAAGTAGTCGTTAGTGAGGCAGACGAGGGAGTTATTACCTCATCAGGCATTGGGGGTATTTCCCTAATTTTTTCCCCCCCTTCCTTGTTTATTATTCTGTTCCTTGAGTTCCTTGATGCAATCATCACCTCTCTCTCTGTGTGTGTTAAGTCTCTGCTCCAACACGTGTCTGATCCCCATCCCAGCACGTGTCTGATCCCCATCCCAGCATGTGTCTGATCCCCATCTCAGCACGTGTCTGATCCCCATCCCAGCACTTGTCTGATCCCCATCCCAGCACGTGTCGATCCCCATCCCAGCACGTGTCTGATTCCCATCCCAGCACGTGTCTGATCCCCATCCCAGCACGTGTCGATCCCCATCCCAGCACGTGTCTGATCCCCATCCCAGCACGTGTCTGATCCCCATCCCAGCACGTGTCGATCCCCATCCCAGCACGTGTCTGATCCCCATCCCAGCACGTGTCTGATCCCCATCCCAGCACGTGTCTGATCCCCATCCCAGCACGTGTCTGATCCCCATCCCAGCACTTGTCTGATCCCCATCCCAGCACGTGTCTGATCCCATCCCAGCACGTGTCTACCCCCATCCCAGCACGTGTCTGATCCCCATTCCAGCACGTGTCTGATCCCCATCCCAGCACGTGACTGATCCCCATCCGTGTCTGATGGTATCCTAGCACGTGTCTGATTCCCATCCCAACATGTGTCTGATCCCAATCCCAGCACGTGTTTGATCCACATCTCAGCACGTGTCTGATCCCCATCCCAGCACGTGTCTGATCCCCATCCCAGCACGTGTCTGATCCCCATCCCGGCACGTGTCTTATCCCCATCTCAACACTTGTCTGATCCCCATTCCAGCACGTGTCTGATCCCCATCCCAGCACGAGTCTGATCCCCATCCCAGCACGTGTCTGATCCAATCCCAGCACGTGTCTGATCCCAATCCCAGCACGTGTCTGATCACCATCCCAGCACGTGTCTGATCCCCATCCCAGCACGTGTCTGATCCCCATCCCGGCACGTACATGTATCTTATCCCCATCTCAGCACGTGTCTGATCCCCAACCCAGCACGAGTCTGATCCCCATCTCAGCACGTGTCTGATCCCCATCCCAGCACGTGTCTGATCCCAATCCCAGCACATGTCTGATTCCCATCCCAGCACGTGTCTGATCCCCATCCCAGCACGTGTCTGATCCCCATCCCAGCACGTGTCTGATCCCCATCCCAGCACGTGTCTGATCCCCATCCCAGCACGAGTCTGATCCCCATCCCAGATCGTGTCTGATCCCCATCCCAGCACGTGTCTGATCCCAATCCCAGCACGTGTCTGATTCCCATCCCAGCACGTGACTGATCCCCATCCGTGTCTGATGGTATCCCAGCGCGTGTCTGATCCCCATCCCAGCATGTGTCTGATCCCCATCCCAGCATGTGTCTGATCCCAATCCCAGCACGCATCCCAGCACACATTTTGAAAATTCACAATGCCACTTTATTTAATATTCAGTGGGCTGCAACTAGTGTGGATCCCAATGCTGGTAACACAATGGGGCATGCTTGAAGTGACGGAGTTGCACACCTCTCGGTCACATGTAGCCAGCCTGAAATTATCTTAGAATTTCATCGAGAAATTGACCCCTTTCAGTTCTGGATCCTCAATAGGAGAAGTCATGCTTCATTATGCGCTTTGGACCCTTGCCTTGTTTTTGCCATTCCTATCCGGCCATCCCTGCTGCTGTGTCAACGTGGCCAAAGGAACTTCAAAGACTAACAGTTTTGTCTTCCCTTTCCCCCAATGGAAAGCCCTGCATCAACTATGCGAAGCACTGCCATGAGGCACCTACCTTGTTTAGCTGCAGAGTGGGAGAGAAAACAGAAGTCGTACCTGTTCACATCAAAGGAAAACTTGGACAAGTCCATCTCTCTGCTGCAACCACTCTTACATTCTTCCTCCCAATATATAATACTCCAAGCCACAAACGGTAACTGCCTTCAAATAGAAACTGTGACCTACATGCATCTCTACGTAGGAACTGAGGTTAGAGTAAATTCAGGGCTTCTGATCTCGCAGATGCTTCAGCTCAGAGCCACAGGGCCTGTGCCAGCTGCGCTGCAGAGCACCAATCAAACCACTGCCTAATGGTGGTCGGTCCTCTTGGTAGCAATCACTGTTAAATTAATTATGAGGGGATGGTTTTGAGATTTTAGCAAGTGGCAGTTCAGCACCTTTGCAGCCATCTGGCGTCCTCTAGGCCGTTGACCTGGCACTATTCATTGTTTCTCTGGATAGGGGGGACGTTGGGTGCAGTTTGCTCCCCTTTGGTTTGCCCCCCTTGCCCCCTTGGAAATGACTGGTTTGCCTCCCCTTGCCCCCTTGGAAAGTACTTCAAAGAATGCATTTCTGCACATCTTCCCCCTATAATTTCATGAACCTGATTTCCCCCTTCCACCCCTCCCCCAAACATAATTTTTTTAATACTGCTATTGTCAGCCTATGTACTTCAACCTGCCTCAACCCAGTGTGATGTTGGTCCAGTGTGTGTCCTCATAGAGCCATTGTCAACCTACTTCAACCTGCCTCAACCCAGTGATGTTGGTCCAGTGTGTGTCCCCATAGAGCTATTGTCAACCTACTTCAACCTGCCTCAACCCAGTGATGTTGGTCCAGTGTGTGTCCCCATAGAGCTATTGTCAACCTACTTCAACCTGCCTCAACCCAGTGTGATGTTGGTCCAGTCTACGTCCCCATAGAGCTATTGTCAACCTACTTCAACCTGCCTCAACCCAGAGTGATGTTGGTCCAGTGTGTGTCCCCATAGAGCTATTGTCAACCTACTTCAACCTGCCTCAACCCAGTGATGTTGGTCCAGTGTGTGTCCCCATAGAGCTATTGTCAACCTACTTCAACCTGCCTCAACCCAGTGTGATGTTGGTCCAGTGTGAGTCCTCATAGAGCTATTGTCAACCTACTTCAACCTGCCTCAACCCAGTGATGTTGGTCCAGTGTGTGTCCCCATAGAGCTATTGTCAACCTACTTCAACCTGCCTCAACCCAGTGTGGTGTTGGTCCAGTGTGTGTCCCCATAGAGCTATTGTCAACCTACTTCAACCTGCCTCAACCCAGTGATGTTGGTCCAGTGTGTGTCCCCATAGAGCTATTGTCAACCTACTTCAACCTGCCTCAACCCAGTGAGGTTGGTCCAGTGTGTGTCCCCATAGAGCCATTGTCAAACCTACTTCAACCTGCCTCAACCCAGAGTGATGTAGGTCCAGTGTGTGTCCCCATAGAGCTATTGTCAACCTACTTCAACCTGCCTCAACCCAGTGTGATGTTGGTCCAGTGTGTGTCCCCATAGAGCTATTGTCAAACCTACTTCAACCTGCCTCAACCCAGAGTGATGTAGGTCCAGTGTGTGTCCCCATAGAGCTATTGTCAAACCTACTTCAACCTGCCTCAACCCAGTGTGATGTTGGTCCAGTCTACGTCCCCATAGAGCTATTGTCAACCTACTTCAACCTGCCTCAACCCAGAGTGATGTTGGTCCAGTGTGTGTCCCCATAGAGCTATTGTCAACCTACTTCAACCTGCCTCAACCCAGTGATGTTGGTCCAGTGTGTGTCCCCATAGAGCTATTGTCAACCTACTTCAACCTGCCTCAACCCAGTGTGATGTTGGTCCAGTGTGAGTCCTCATAGAGCTATTGTCAACCTACTTCAACCTGCCTCAACCCAGTGATGTTGGTCCAGTGTGTGTCCCCATAGAGCTATTGTCAACCTACTTCAACCTGCCTCAACCCAGTGTGGTGTTGGTCCAGTGTGTGTCCCCATAGAGCTATTGTCAACCTACTTCAACCTGCCTCAACCCAGTGATGTTGGTCCAGTGTGTGTCCCCATAGAGCTATTGTCAACCTACTTCAACCTGCCTCAACCCAGTGAGGTTGGTCCAGTGTGTGTCCCCATAGAGCCATTGTCAAACCTACTTCAACCTGCCTCAACCCAGAGTGATGTACATGTAGGTCCAGTGTGTGTCCCCATAGAGCTATTGTCAACCTACTTCAACCTGCCTCAACCCAGTGTGATGTTGGTCCAGTGTGTGTCCCCATAGAGCTATTGTCAACCTACTTCAACCTGCCTCAACCCAGTGATGTTGGTCCAGTGTGTGTCCCCAAAGAGCTATTGTCAACCTACTTCAACCGGCCTCAACCCAGTGATGTTGGTCCAGTGTGTGTCCCCATAGAGCCATTGTCAAACCTACTTCAACCTGC
The DNA here is from genome assembly GCA_028752905.1 of Cladorhizidae sp. MBARI D1340-BT2. Taxonomy (NCBI): domain Eukaryota; kingdom Metazoa; phylum Porifera; class Demospongiae; order Poecilosclerida; family Cladorhizidae; species Cladorhizidae sp. MBARI D1340-BT2. The sequence goes on from JAQNBH010000008.1 coordinate 32,806,854, forward strand.
CTCAACCCAGAGTGATGTAGGTCCAGTGTGTGTCCCCATAGAGCTATTGTCAACCTACTTCAACCTGCCTCAACCCAGAGTGATGTAGGTCCAGTGTGTGTCCCCATGAAGCTAGTACCACCTACTTCAACTTGCCTCTGCCCAGTGTGATGGGCCATTACTATCGTTTTTTATGGTATGTATATTTGGCACGGCCTGCCTAGTGAGGGCTGGAACCTGCGGAGGAATGGTGGTATTTGGCAGGCTGATCCTCAGCTACATTGCAGCACTGGCCGTTGTAATCTCTAGTAATGCTAATATGCACACAAGTATGTGTGCATATTAAGTCTCACTGGATTGTGTATCTATCTGTTTGCATGTGCTATTGTTGATGTATGTATGTGTGTGTGGCTTGGTTGGGGTGTGTGTGTGGGGGGGGAAGCCCCAAAAATCTAAAAGTTGTCTGTATTGTGTTCACACCTTCTGCAAGTATCATGGTGACACAACACACTTATGCTTCAAGAGATTATTACTAAAAATTGTTGGCTAGATAAAATCACCAGGAAAAATATTGCAGAAGTTTGGGGGAGGGGTTGGTTGGGTCCTTCTATGTGTGTGCCTCCTTACACATGTTGTTATGGAGTTTTCTATCTCCTTAAAGTTGTCTGTCTCTAATGGTGATAGAACTTCATTCATAGAATATTCTCAGCCACATTTGTGTAGTGAGTGTTCGAGTGTTTCCCCCCCCCCCCCCCCTAAAGCTAGTCTATTCGTGTACAGACTTACTTAGTAGCTCCTCGTCCTGTCCCTCTGCCCATGTATGTATCTGCAGGGTGGTGAAGGAGGAGCTGGCTGAAGACACGGCAACCTTGCCCAATGTGAAGGGCAGAGTGGTGTGCTGGGTGAGCTTCTGTCTGCATACTGTGTATGATGTCAGAGTACATAGTACATCTGCAATGGAGGAGTGTGAAGGAGCGTGTGACAATTTTGAATGCACTTTTAATTATATGCTCATGAAAAGCATGTGACATACATGTGACATACATGTGACTGGGTGTTTGTTGTTGTTAGTATTAGTAGTATTAGTAGTATGGCAAACCCTCTCTTAACCGGATCCATTTTATCCGAAACCGTGCAAATCTGAATTGCCATTGCACTTCCTCATGTGCTAGACACGCCTCCCGATGAGCTTGCAAAAGACGCGCATTAGCGCGCTTTTTATAGTCAGCTGCTGCAAAATGGCCGTCGTGATGAAGAAAGAGCCTGCAGAAAGGGCACACAAAAGCCTCACAGCGAGCAGAAAGTCGAGGTTCTGGATCAGATTGCTGTGTTCTCCCCAGAACGCTTGTATTGACCCAATATCCCTTCGAATTGTGTTGGCCGAAATGCCTACCATTGTAGTATTACAGTTCAAACTTCATTTTTGTCAAATTGAGAATTTTATTTATATGAGTTGTTGGTGTGGCTGGTGAAAACTTTGCAACAGTTCTGCTCTACAGTAGCCCCAATCGTCTGAGTTGGACTTGCTAAAGTGTGGATGTCAGACAAGGCTGTTCCTAGCAGCTTAAAACAAGCACATGAAGGCTGGCATTGATAAAAATGGATGTTTAACTTTCCCTGGATGTTGAAGTTGGAATAGACTAGGTAGGTGTGGCTTGTTCGCTCTGCCGAAAACTTAATTGTAAGTCTATGAAGGTTGCCATCGGCCGAGTGACGTGGATCAACTTGCCTCGCACGACTCCAACATGGCAGAGCTTAGTGAAGCATGCAAAGAAATAGAGTGCTACATCACGGTAGGCCGACTTGGATTTGGGGAGATGGTGCAGTGCCTAGGAGAGACTGCAGCTTAGCCCTCACTTTCCACCTAAAGAGTCTCCTCTCTCTCTCTGTTGGTGTTTATAACACAGTTTCTTCCAGAATCATCATGTAGACGGTATACAACAGTTACTTCACCCATGAAATATATTATATTAGTACATATCATTTGTAGAATATTTATGTCCATCGTATTATGTACTGCTTGCTGCATGATACTGTACCGATTCATAGCATGCAACAATATTATGTCTAGTCCAGTGCACCTCCTGCAACCTGTAAACAAAATAATGAATACAAGACAAAAAAAACACGACCATCACGTTTATTATTCTGCTACTCCACCGATGACATGCCAATATCCCTTACAAAAATCCTGGGGACAACACTGGGTTGGCTTACGAGCTTCTGTCTGGACGATATGGAGCAGGAATTCCCACCATCCCAGACATGAAGAAATAGGACAGTGAGTTGAGAGCCTACAAAAGAAAGCTGACAGAGAAGCTAAGACAATGAAGATTGGAAGAGATCAGCAGTTGGAGAAAGCAGCTTTTCTAAGGCTCAGATTTATTTTCAGTTCATATTCCATGCAGCAATCCAGCACCAATTATATGCTGCACATTGTGACTTCTATTTCTATCCAGTAAGCACCAACCATGCAGTCACCTGGATCTGACCTCTGGACACTGGCAGCTACCTGTTGCAATAGACTCCGCAGAGAAGACAGCATTTACCACCCCATTCAGGAAATAGAATTTGCTGTCAAGCCTTTCGGCCTGGTAGGTGGCCCTGTCGACATTCCAACGCCTCATGAACGGCATCTTCGGGGACCTTCCTGCTTCCGTTGCTGCGTACATGGATGATGTCGTTGTCTACAGCGCCTCATGGGAAGACTACCTCTGCCACCTCGATGAGTTGCTGCCTTGTTCTGCGTCTCCTGCCTGGTCTGTTCTGCTCTGCTCTGCACAGCCATCACATCTGCAGCTCTCTCCTCCGGGTCTATGACTAGCTCTTCACCGACTGCTATCTGGGTCTGGCGTTGTCTTGCAGCTGCGATGATCATGTCATCGAAGGTAGGCAGATCCATTCCCAATAGTGCATCGTCTTGGATGCTGTCAGTTACTGCCACCTTTCTGCGAAAAGTCTCTCTTCCCAGCATGAGTGTGACCTCTGCCGTGGGCCAGTATACGACTTGTCAGTGGCACCTTCTTGTTGAATAGTGCCGTTGGTGCCACCATTCGGGGGTGGACGATGGACTGTTGTGTCCCTGAGTCCAGGCGTAGTTTAGTGGTGGCTACTCCATCTACTTGTCGTTGCACAAGGTCGCCCTCAGCTTCTACGTTGTGACTCCCACGAAAGGCCTTCTTGGGGCAAGTGCACCCATGTGCCCCCACTCCCTGCAGTTAAAGCACAGGGCCTTTCTTATCATCAAAGTATTTGGCCAAGGGTGAGTACTTTTTCGTCCTGTCTGCAGGCTGTCTCCGTGAACTCGGGCTCACTGCCTGAAGTGAAGCGTGCTCTGGCCTGGTCGTGGGCTCGATGTTGGTGCTCTTTGGTCATTCTCCTTTCCGGCCTTCCTTTTCTGTTCTTTGTAAGGCAAGAGTAGTCGAATCTCCTGTCACTTACATAACTCGGATGGCATTGTCACGCTCAGTCCCGTGCCCAACACTCGACGTGGGGCGATAGAATACGTAGGAGGTGCTGCAGGGAGAATCGGTCGGCCACCTCATCCATAGTGCTCGCTCCATCTGCACACTTCCTCCCCAAATTGGTTACTCGAGCACACAGCTGTCTGGCCGGGACGTAGCGTTTCTTCCCACCGTCTTGACCACAGAGTGTCGGCTGTGATGCCGGATCTGTGGAGCAGTGTCCTCTTGGTGCTGTCGTAAGAGGTGTTTATCAGTGGGATTGACAGTAGGGCCTTCAAGGCCTCTCCCTCTAGAGGGCCATCAAGTACTGCACCCAGCTCCCTCTCAGTACATCATACATGTACGTCATCATGTGCTGCTCAAATCTGGTCAATTCGTAGTCTGTATCCTCCCTTGCTTTGAACTTGGGGGGGGGGGGGTCAGTCGGCGGTGCAAGCTTGGGCTTTGCCTGGGTCAGCATCAGTGCTTTCACCGCCTCTTTGACCTGTTGACCCAAGTCTGCTGGTTGCTGAGAAGCACTTCAAACCACCTCTCCTGTTCCTCCATCCTTCGCTCTGCCTCTTCTCTTTGAAGGCGGTCTGTCGCTCCTGTTGGTACCGGCGCTCTTCCCTGTCAGCTGCCAGTTTTCGCGTTTCTGGAACTCCTCGAGCAAGGTCTTAGTCTCTCTCTTGTGTGATGTCTCCATTTGCTCTTATCTGGAAGTGAGCATCTCCACTTGGGACGCCTGCGTCTCTGGAGCTCTCTGTCTGTGTAACCTCTCGGCTGTCGCTATCTTTCAGGGAGGGGAATGTACTCTTACGTATCTCCTCCCAGATGTCTCTTAGGCCTCGCTGACATTTATGAGTGGTTGTCTGCAATGATTTAGCTGTGGCCGAGTAGAAGGAAGGTTTGGCTCAGTGAGTGAGTTACTGCTGCCACCAAATGTCAGGCCTAGGTGGAGATCTATCTTGTGTTGGTAGCCATGGCACTGCCCCAAGAAGGGCTGACGGACTAAAGTCTAACAGTTCTCAGGTAGTATATTAAAGATATTCAACCTGCAGTATCTATCGACATATGAAAACAGAACTGAGGCTCCCATGATGGGCTGACCTTAAATAGTCTGGCCCCCTCCAATGGGATATGATCATATATGGAGATATAATGTTAACCACGACCAATCATCTTAGCTACAATTTCTACGTGTGTGTGTCTGTGATCTATCTAATTATGATCCAAAGTCCTGTTGACATGGTTGATGGCAGTTAACCCACTTGTTAGGGGGTACGATTCCCAACACTGAGAGGATCACTGTTTGTGATAAACTCTGGGTCAAGGGGGTGATTTTTATTGAAAACAAGAACCCCCCAAAATAATGTTATCAGGTCAAAGAACACAAAATTATCTATAGAATGGAACTTGGACTGGCTTTCAACTCCGTTCAGAATTGAAGTTATCTTTAGAATGGAACTTGGACTTGCTCTTAACCCCATTCGGAACTAAAAGTTATCTATAGAATGGAGCTTGGACCTGCTCTCAACTCAATTTTTCAGAATGGAATGGAACTTGGACCTGCTCTCAACTCCATTCAGAACTAGAATGGAACTTGGACTTGCTCTCAACTCCATTCAGAATTATAGAATGGAACTTGACCTGTTCTCAACTCCATTCAGAAATGAAAACCCGAAAGCGAGACATGTGAAAAATTCATTTTGGGAATGGCACGTCTAAATAAATGTTGTGGTTAATCTCTGCGCACGGGACCGGAGGATGGACTAGTGTGTGGAATAGCTATGGTGCTAATAAGTCAATACGCTGAAACTGACGAGGGAGCTCGCTGCGGAGATGCCAGGCTCTGGGAGAGGGGATCACCCTGCACTCAGCAATGCAATGTCCTTGCACAATGTTTGGGGAAACAGAGATCAGGCAAAGTGTGAGAGGAACAAGAAGATCTCTGAGCGAAAGCAGCGAGGGTTGCAACCCTCGGCTGCCTAGCTCTTGATAACCATAACACGAACACATAACAACTGCTGGAACACGAGCTGAGCCTTGGACTGTGAAAACGAATGTTGCTATGAAGTGCCAAAACACCAGTACCAACACTCCTGTGTAGGTACGGGTCACAGACCAAGTATAACACTGTAGCTACAGGTCATAGACCAAGTATAACAGTGTAGCTACAGGCATGGACCAAGTATAACAGTGTAGCTACAGGCATAGACCAAGTATAACAGTGTAGCTACAGGGCATAGGCCAAGTATAACAGTGTAGCTACAGGGCATAGGCCAAGTATAACAGTGTAGCTACAGGCATAGGCCAAGTATAACAGTGTAGCTACAGGCATAGGCCAAGTATAACAGTGTAGCTACAGGCATAGACCAAGTATAACAGTGTAGCTACAGGCATAGGCCAAGTATAACAGTGTAGCTACAGGCATAGGCCAAGTATAACAGTGTAGCTACAGGCATAGGCCAAGTATAACAGTGTAGCTACAGGCATAGACCAAGTATAACAGTGTAGCTACAGGCATAGACCAAGTATAACAGTGTAGCTACAGGCATAGGCCAAGTATAACAGTGTAGCTACAGGCATAGGCCAAGTATAACAGTGTAGCTACAGGCATAGGCCAAGTATAACAGTGTAGCTACAGGCATAGACCAAGTATAACAGTGTAGCTACAGGCATAGGCCAAGTATAACAGTGTAGCTACAGGCCAAGTATAACAGTGTAGCTACAGACCAAGTATAACAGTGTAGCTACAGGCATAGGCCAAGTATAACAGTGTAGCTACAGGCATAGGCCAAGTATAACAGTGTAGCTACAGGCATAGGCCAAGTATAACAGTGTAGCTACAGGCATAGGCCAAGTATAACAGTGTAGCTACAGGCATAGACCAAGTATAACAGTGTAGCTACAGGCATAGGCCAAGTATAACAGTGTAGCTACAGGCACAGGCCAAGTATAACAGTGTAGCTACAGGCATAGGCCAAGTATAACAGTGTAGCTACAGGCATAGACCAAGTATAACAGTGTAGCTACAGGCACAGGCCAAGTATAACAGTGTAGCTACAGGCACAGGCCAAGTATAACAGTGTAGCTACAGGCACAGGCCAAGTATAACAGTGTAGCTACAGGCATAGGCCAAGTATAACAGTGTAGCTACAGGCATAGACCAAGTATAACAGTGTAGCTACAGGCATAGGCCAAGTATAACAGTGTAGCTACAGGCATAGGCCAAGTATAACAGTGTAGCTACAGGTCATAGGCCAAGTATAACAGTGTAGCTACAGGCATAGACCAAGTATAACAGTGTAGCTACAGGCATAGGCCAAGTATAACAGTGTAGCTACAGGTATAGGCCAAGTATAACAGTGTAGCTACATGCATAGGCCAAGTATAACAGTGTAGCTACTGGCATAGGCCAAGTATAACAGTGTAGCTACAGGCATAGACCAAGTATAACAGTGTAGCTACAGGCATAGACCAAGTATAACAGTGTAGCTACAGGCATAGGCCAAGTATAACAGTGTAGCTACAGGCATAGGCCAAGTATAACAGTGTAGCTACAGGCATAGGCCAAGTATAACAGTGTAGCTACAGGCCAAGTATAACAGTGTGGCTACAGGCATAGGCCAAGTATAACAGTGTAGCTACAGGCATAGGCCAAGTATAACAGTGTAGCTACAGGCCAAGTATAACAGTGTAGCTACAGACCAAGTATAACAGTGTAGCTACAGGCATAGGCCAAGTATAACAGTGTAGCTACAGGCATAGGCCAAGTATAACAGTGTAGCTACAGGTCATAGGCCAAGTATAACAGTGTAGCTACAGGCATAGGCCAAGTATAACAGTGTAGCTACAGGCATAGGCCAAGTATAACAGTGTAGCTACAGGCCATAGACCAAGTATAACAGTGTAGCTACAGGCATAGGCCAAGTATAACAGTGTAGCTACAGGCATAGGCCAAGTATAACAGTGTAGCTACAGGCATAGGCCAAGTATAACAGTGTAGCTACAGGCATAGGCCAAGTATAACAGTGTAGCTACAGGCATAGGCCAAGTATAACAGTGTGGCTACAGGCATAGACCAAGTATAACAGTGTAGCTACAGGCCAAGTATAACAGTGTAGCTACAGGCCACCAAGTATAACAGTGTAGCTACAGGCCAAGTATAACAGTGTGGCTACAGGCATAGGCCAAGTATAACACTGTAGCTACAGGCATAGGCCAAGTATAACAGTGTAGCTACAGGCCAAGTATAACAGTGTAGCTACAGGCCACCAAGTATAACAGTGTAGCTACAGGCATAGGCCAAGTATAACAGTGTAGCTACAGGCCAAGTATAACAGTGTAGCTACAGGCATAGACCAAGTATAACAGTGTAGCTACAGGCATAGGCCAAGTATAACAGTGTAGCTACAGGCATAGGCCAAGTATAACAGTGTAGCTACAGGCATAGACCAAGTATAACAGTGTAGCTACAGGCATAGGCCAAGTATAACAGTGTAGCTACATGCATAGGCCAAGTATAACAGTGTAGCTACAGGCATAGGCCAAGTATAACAGTTAGCTACAGGCATAGACCAAGTATAACAGTGTAGCTACAGGCATAGGCCAAGTATAACAGTGTAGCTACAGGCATAGGCCAAGTATAACAGTGTAGCTACAGGCATAGGCCAAGTATAACAGTGTAGCTACAGGCATAGGCCAAGTATAACAGTGTAGCTACAGGCATAGACCAAGTATAACAGTGTAGCTACAGGCATAGGCCAAGTATAACAGTGTAGCTACAGGCATAGGCCAAGTATAACAGTGTAGCTACAGGTCATAGGCCAAGTATAACAGTGTAGCTACAGGCATAGGCCAAGTATAACAGTGTAGCTACAGGCATAGACCAAGTATAACAGTGTAGCTACAGGCATAGACCAAGTATAACAGTGTAGCTACAGGCATAGGCCAAGTATAACAGTGTAGCTACAGGCCAAGTATAACAGTGTAGCTACAGGCATAGGCCAAGTATAACAGTGTAGCTACAGGCATAGGCCAAGTATAACAGTGTAGCTACAGGCATAGACCAAGTATAACAGTGTAGCTACAGGCATAGACCAAGTATAACAGTGTAGCTACAGGCATAGGCCAAGTATAACAGTGTAGCTACAGGCATAGACCAAGTATAACAGTGTAGCTACAGGCATAGGCCAAGTATAACAGTGTAGCTACAGGTCATAGACCAAGTATAACAGTGTAGCTACAGGCATAGGCCAAGTATAACAGTGTAGCTACAGGCATAGGCCAAGTATAACAGTGTAGCTACAGGCATAGGCCAAGTATAACAGTGTAGCTACAGGCCAAGTATAACAGTGTAGCTACAGGCATAGGCCAAGTATAACAGTGTAGCTACAGGCATAGGCCAAGTATAACAGTGTAGCTACAGGCATAGGCCAAGTATAACAGTGTAGCTACAGGCATAGGCCAAGTATAACAGTGTAGCTACAGGCATAGGCCAAGTATAACAGTGTAGCTACAGGCATAGACCAAGTATAACAGTGTAGCTACAGGCATAGGCCAAGTATAACAGTGTAGCTACAGGCATAGGCCAAGTATAACAGTGTAGCTACAGGTCATAGACCAAGTATAACGAGGATGGAGTTCAGCAAGAGGGGAGAACTTTTCTTACAGTCATCTACGATCTACGGGCAATTTTTCTATCTTCCATCGTCTTGATACAGTTTTGTTTCAACCATCCCTCACTCTTGCTACCTTTCGGCCATTCTGTCTATCTTCACTTCTTTCTAACCATCTTTCTCTCTTTCTTTGGTCCTTGTGTCCAAATTTAGCAAGTGTGGAGAAGCTAATTTATATATGCTAGACTCAGTTATGGAATGGTGTTTCTGTGTTTGGCCAGGCTCTGCTGAGCAGCTCTCCGCAAGTCTCACTAGCCCTCCTACACTTCAGTGTGATGGCTCTTGGTGGCTCTGTTGGCAACCATTCTGTAAGAACATAAGGAGTGGTTCCATATCTGCTTGCTGGGTCTGGGTATTGTTGGCACGGGTGTGCAATATTCTGGTTGTCCTCCGAGAGGACAAACCTTTCAACTAGTGTCTACCTCTACAAGGTGGATTGTGCCTGTCTTCATTTCCTGAGGAGTTCGTTACGTGAACACTTGTCCTGCCATTTTTTTGGCTTGCCAGCACACATGCAACGTTTCAGCGAAAGGCATTCGTCGTAAGCTCAAGATTGTGTGCCCGCACTTCCTTGGTCAACTGTCACATCCTAGAGCTGTTGTCTTGGACGTGTGTACTAGGTGGGGAGAAGCTTGGTATCACTTCATATGCAACCAGAGTCCTGAGAGCTTAGAACTGTGCTGCAGCACACAAGCCAGGAGGATGCTGACAGCAACAAGCTCGATGTCGTCTGTGTTGTGTGATGAGCACCTATGTGGCATTGACATGTAGCTACAGGCAGTCTTACATTGTCCTTGCTGTGTCCTCCTCGGTCATTTCCTTTCCCAAGGCATTCACAAAGAGAAAGCACTTGAAGTGGGTGTTGTTGCTATGCATCGCCATCTAGTTATACCTGTCGCAAACCAGATACAGGAGGGACTGCCCCCCCCCCCCCCCCCCCTATTCGTGCAGATGTATAGGGGAACCTTCCGGGTTGACATATATATCTCCAGCCGTGTTTCCCCTGGGGTTATGCTGCAACTATGTGGCTCCATTCATGTGTAGCTCGACCAGCCCTCATGACTCCAGCAAGCAAGCAAGAGTCCGAACTTGGCACACAGGAGAATGGTGTATGATACAGTGAAAGGAAAATAATGAAACTATCACTTTGGGGTCCATGTTTGGTTATGACTCTAAACTTTCCAGTCGACGCCCCTTCTCTTGCTCCGATCACAGTTGTTGTTGTTGTTGTTTTTAATTGTGCTAGTTTGTTGGGTACTGCTGTTATGAACCGACTAATTTCTGTGCTGAATATTCGTGGCTTTTGTGGAAAGTGTTTGTATATATAATGTTTTGTGTTGATTCATACAGTGGAAGTTAATTACATTGACTAGAGCGAGGCAGGGAAGGTTCCTAAAGGATCTGTTGCTGTGCATGTGTGCGCTACATTTTGTCCAGACACTCCCACACTCCGCTACGGTTGCAGCGTACACGGGTTGAGCATGTGTTGGGGCTGTGTCTCTTCGTGCTCGAGAGTTTGTGTTTGTGCCATTACTGGAGGACAGACAGAGTCATATTTGTTGTGTCAACTGACACTCTCCATTTATGCTCTGCAACAGTTTGATAACCTGCCATTAGTCTAGCTAGTTCATGGCGCAGACCCGCCGATTCTTAGCCATAAAAGAAGATGACTGTGTGTGTTTGCATACATTGATATTGCTAGCGAGTGATGTAGTGCTTACTGTGAGGGTGTACATATAAACAATGTGTGTTGATAGCTAGGTGTAGGTGTAGACGAGTTTGTTAAGTGTAAAATGCGTTGTTTCCAATAGCGTGTATCTAAACAACTGCTTTTAGTAGACGTTTTCTCTTTTAGCCTGTTTTTATTATCTATTAATTTCTATTTCTGTGGGAGTATGTACAGTATCTTAATATTAGGAATTAAGCGTCTCCCATTATACTTGAGCACTGTGCAAATTGCTGTTACATTGTGTTAGGTTGTGTCAGGCGAGCAGAGTGCGTCGGGATCAGACCATGGGAGCAAAAGTGACAAGATGGAGTCTGTGTAAGTCAATTCCCATAATTATGTATCTGTCTTCTAATTAATCCACCTTAGTAACGGCCAAAGGTGATGGGCCATCTTCCCTTTTTGTTGTCCTGTTTTAAATAATGCCCCCTTAGCAACAGCAAAGGAGAGTGCCATCCAGCTTCCTTTTTTCTTGTGTTTATGTTCTAAATAATGCCACCTTAGTAACAACCCTAGGTAATGAGTCCGTGCAAGCCATTTCCCCTTTTTCTTTTGTGTTCCTCTTCTAATGTATGCGCCATAGCAACGGGCCTGGGCTTGGTGAGAAGGAATGTGATGGAGAAATGTGTTGAAGTGAGGTGGTGATAGCCTTGACCTTTTTCTGCGTTCATAACTAATGTTCAGGAACTACAACTTCCCAGCTACCATGCTAGCACTGAATATGTGTGTGCACAATGTCTGCCACGCACACACACACACACACACACCACATGGTGCAGGCATACATTGCCTTTAATACACTTCACATTATTCCATATTAGTCGTCGTCAAGAAGTAAACAGAGAATGCTCATTTACTTTTCTTCAACTTGGAACACTTTGGAAGACTAGAATACCCCCCCCCCCCCCCCCCCCCTCCCTTCTCTTCCCTCTTGTCAGATGCGATCATTTAGTACCCTCGGTTTTTATCCGAGGCTTAGATGCTCTAATGTAAATATATTTGCTATTTGTGCACCGACTTGAGACTCCTCTTTTCTCTATACTCTGTAGGTTGTGTTTCTAATTAAAATGCTGTATCGTAGAGCAGTGAGATTGTCATTGAGAAGTTTAACTTTCGTTCTGTTCTTCATCCCATTTGATTGGCTACTTCTGTAGTACAGTAGGAAGCCAGTGATCCGAACACGTCAGTCAATCGAACGTAAAAAGAAACCCGCAGCAATGCTGGCTGCTTACATTTTTTCTCTCCCGTTTTTTTCTCCCAGGTGAAATTTCCTTTTGGAAGCTCCACTTTGATTATTCTTACTCCTTGTCAAAGCAGAAATCAGGGCCACACCTACTTTTAAAAGGGGGTTGTACTTTGTCTGTTACACTGTGAAGGATGAGGTGTGGCTTCAATTATCCGAACATTTTCATTTTTCCGAACCACCCTGGTCTCCACATGTTTGGATAATTGACCTCCTGTTCTAGACAAGACAATGTCCACTGGACTCGGGAGGAGTGGATTTTCTTCCTTAAAAAGAGTCGTAGCAAATTTTGATCAAATAATTAACTGCTTGGCCATTGACCATTGACTTAAAAAATTTATTTTTTAGCTATAACTTATTATTATTATTATTATTATTATTATTATTATTATTATTATTATTATTATTATTATTATTATTATTATTATTATTATTATTATTATTATTATTATTATTATTATTATTATTATTATATTATATATTGCAATAAGCTGCAATAAGCTGCAGTTTGGTATAAGAACTGGCTCCACTGAGGCAAGCTAACAAAAGTTGCATAACAAAACTTCCATTCAGGAGCACTTACATGTACTTTCTCGAGAGCTATTCTCGAGAGCTAAGGTATTCAGAGTGATTCTGGTAAGCAAGGTTCTATAAACTATATGAATAAGAGGACTAATGTTAAGTGTGTTTTTTTACCATTAAATAAGCAACCTACATGTACTTTCTCGAGAGCTAAGGTGTTCAGAGTGATTCTGGTAAGCAACCTACATGTACCTTCTCCAGGGCAAGGGTGTTCAGAATGACTCTGGTAAGCAACCTACATGCAACTTCTCCAGGGCAAGGGTGTTCAGAGTGACTCTGGTAAGCAACCTACATGTACCTTCTCCAGGGCAAGGGTATTCAGAGTGGTTCTGGTAAGCAACCTACATGTACCCGGGCATTCAGAGTGACTCTGGTAAGCAACCTACATGTACCTTCTCCAGGGCAAGGGTATTCAGAGTGACTCTGGTAAGCAACCTACATGCAACTTCTCCAGAGCCAAGGGATTCAGGTGAGCATAGCTGCCTGTGCAGCTTTTCTCAGTAGAAGAGCTTCCAGAGACAGAAGTGAAATCTGGAAGGGACAGTCCGTGATGTGCCATCTCTGGTGTTCTTTTCTTCATTTTGCTCGTCAGCCTCTCAAACTGGAAGTAAAAGTTGTGACTAAATGATGTTGGACTTGTGGGAAGAGATCTGATGTTAAGCTGCTAAAAGTATCCAAGTTTGCATCTGTGGGCACTTGGAGTTTAACCCTCTCACCGCTGACTTTCCTGGACATTTTTTTAAAACTATACCAGCTACCCAAAAAAATCATTATAAAATCAGCAATCCATTTATATCATTTGCAATTTTGTCATGTGATAGTAACATTATTTATAAACAATGTGGTCTCTGCAGTTAACCACATTATTAACCACAAAATATGAATATCATTTTACAAAATTCTCTTTCAATATCTAACATTTAATCAACAAAAAATGTTTATAATATATTTACTAACATTTAGTTAGGAATTAGTAAACATTAGTCATAATAATTGAGGCATATTGCTGTGGATTTTTGACCAAATTTGCTCATATGATTCTATAGCCTATTATACAATGGTTTACTATAAATATTTATGTTATTGAAATTCAGCTATTTGAGAAAGAACATTTAAATACAAATATGTAGATACTTTAACAAACCTGAGAAGGCTTCCTGATCAATTTCATCATCACTAGAGAGCTGGTAATAGCAAAAGGAAGAATCCTGAGGGTCTAAAGTAGGGTCGACTATAGCGGATAAAGAATGCACTGCTGCACGATCAGAACTTGCATTTCCAAGGTAGCCACATATTTCTTCACCTTCTTCTTCCTGTGACTCATCCTCAGAGAGAGCAAAATCCTCGCTAGAAACTAGGGAAAGTACTTTTTCAAGCGTTATAAATCCACCTATTTTTAGGTCGTCAAAACCGCGAACCGTCGGTAGTTGCACGTACTTTTCGCTAACTAATCGGGCGTTTCCGGATGTAATTTTTGGACACCATATAGAGTAAGAGTTGCTCTTTCCGGTGGTATGCAAATTAGGCCTATAGACGGAGCGATCGATTTATTAGCGATTTTTAAATTCCATTACGCCATATGGCACTTACAGCGGTGAGAGGGTTAAGACAAAGTTACATGGATGTGACAATTTAACGAATTGGTGGCTAGATTGGCTCAATTCAGTGGGTGTGTCTTTTATAGGTTCCTTGCGGACGATTGCAATGTGACCAAGGTCATGTTTTTCTCTCTCTGAGCTCTCACAGTTACAAGAAATATTTTCCAGCGACTCGAGCCCCACGGGGTCAGTGGTTGTGGTTGCAGTGAGAGGGGGTGTTCATAGGCTGGTCTAGTAATGATTTATAGCAGTCTCAGCTACCTCCATGGGTTGCTTGGGCAGTGGCTGGACTGCTCCCTGTTAGACAACAACAAATGAAGTTGTGGCCAGTGCAGTCGCCCCAGCTCGAAGCTAAAGTTGTGGCCAGTAGTCGCCCCAGCTTGAAGCTAAAGTTCTGGCCAGTAGTCGCCCCAGCTCGAAGCAAGTTGTGGCCAGTAGTCGCCCCAGCTCGAAGCAAGTTGTGGCCAGTAGTCGCCCCAGCTCGAAGCAAGTTGTGGCCAGTAGTCGCCCCAGCTCGAAGCTAGTTGTGGCCAGTAGTCGCCCCAGCTCGAAGCTGAAGTTGTGGCCAGTAGTCGCCCCAGCTCGAAGCTGAAGTTGTGGCCAGTAGTCGCCCCAGCTCGAAGCTAAAGTTGTGGCCAGTAGTCGCCCCAGCTCGAAGCTGAAGTTATGGCCAGTAGTCGCCCCAGCTCGAAGCTAAAGTTATGGCCAGTAGTCGCCCCAGCTCGAAGCTAAAGTTGTGGCCAGTAGTCGCCCCAGCTCGAAGCTAAAGTTATGGCCAGTAGTCGCCCCAGCTCGAAGCTGAAGTTATGGCCAGTAGTCGCCCCAGCTCGAAGCTGAAGTTGTGGCCAGTAGTCGCCCCAGCTCGAAGCTGAAGTTGTGGCCAGTAGTCGCCCCAGCTCGAAGCTGAAGTTGTGGCCAGTAGTCGCCCCAGCTCGAAGCTGAAGTTGTGGCCAGTAGTCGCCCCAGCTCGAAGCTGTGGAAGGTACTTTATTTGCAAGACCACCTCTAATTAATGACTTGGCTCTTTTTTATTTTTAAAGGGTGGGGAAGTGGTCTATATGTACATGTGTGCAGTGAAGCCATGGGCGTCCTGAGGTCAACCATGCAGGTCACCACACCAGTCTTTGTTTTCCTCTCCAGAGGCCAGGGCTAAGGTGGGGCCAGGGCTAAATAGTTGGGACTAAGACAATGGGACACACTAGAGTTGGATGACCTCGGTTGTACCTGGTGCAACTGGTCATGGCTCCAGTTTATAATCCTAACAATCTTAGTAATCCTAGCGATCCTAGTAATCCTAGCAGCCTAGTAATCCTAGCAGCCTAGTAATCCTAGCAACCTAGTTACCCTAGTAATCTTACTACTAATCCATTTACCATAGTAATCCTAGCAACTCTAGTAATCCTACCTAGTTAGCCTAGTAACCGTAGCAACCTAGTTCCCCCGGCAACCCTAGTAAGTCACCTTGTCTCTGCATGTATGTATTGTATAGAGATGAGGCTTACTTGTGTGTGTGTATTTCCCTTCTCTTGTCTCTATTGCAGGAGAGGCAGAGAGGATGACGACATTTCAATGATGTCTGGAAGTAAGTTTTTACTTCACTATAGAGACAGTCATGCATGCTTACTGCCATGAAACCTCATCATGATGTCTCTGCTCTCAGAGAGTTGGTCATGATGTCTCTGCTCTCAAAGAGCTGGTGCATCATATAGCGGGAATCTTTTCCTTGATCATGAAAGTGGTGGAATTCTCGGAATTAAGTGGAAATGAGTGGCTTGAGTATTCCAGTAATTAATTAACTACTGAACAGCATCTGCCATAGCTAAGCTGTAGTCTGTAGCTACATCCCTTACATTGAACTGGAGGGAGCTTCAGTGGTAGATCAAGAGGATAACTAATTGGGAATCTTATGTAGTTGCCTGTAAACTTTTACAAGTCTTGTTTATGATGGGAAACAAACTTCCCTGCTAATGATTGACTGCACCCTCAAGCATTCAGAGGGGTGAAGCATCTGTATGCATGTGCAAGAAAGAAATTCTCAGTGAACTCTCAGTTGACATAACATTAAAATCACCTTCTCAGTAATCAACTTCAAATTGCATTCATTTGGCGTTTTGACTAGATGCTCTAGTCGAGACGTCGAGTGAATACAATTTGAAGTTGATTATTGAGAAGGTGATTTTAAGAAAGAGATGGCCGATTCAGCCCCTCCAAGAGCCAAGAGAAGGACAAAGGAAGTGCAATGTTAGCTGAATTTCAGCGATGAACAGAGAGGAGTGAATTGCCAAGCAAGACCATATTCTGTACCTTTTCTTTGGAACTTCTTTTCTTAAAGATGATTTTGAAACAGAAAATTGTCTAAGGCTAATTATGACACAGAATTTGAAATGTAGTGGCATTTTTTTTTTTATCCTTCTGTTGTCAGATAGCCCAGGGCATGTCTGGAGAGCTGTAGCCACACCCTGACAACATGTACACACCTCCTACCACCACCACACTGAACTGGCTTCTTCTAGTGGGATAGCCCAACAGCTATTAACTTTGTTTGGACCTGAAAATCAAATAGGAACTGAGTATATTAATAGGGCCTGAGGGTATTCAGGTAGATAGGGCCTGAGGGTGTTCGGTACATAGGGCCTGAGGGTGTTCAGTACATACGGCGTGAGGGTGTTCTGTACATAGGGCCTGAGGGTGTTCAGTACATACGGCGTGAGGGTGTTCTGTACATAGGGCCTGAGGGTGTTCAGGTAGATAGGGCCTGAGGGTGTTCGGTACATAGGGCCTGAGGGTGTTCAGTACATACGGCGTGAGGGTGTTCTGTACTAGGGTCTGAGGGTGTTCGGTACATAGGGCCTGAGGGTGTTCAGGTAGATAGGGCCTGAGGGTGTGCAGTACATAGGGCCTGAGGGTCTGCAGATACATTGGACGTGAGGGTGATCAGGTACATGGGCCTGGCGGTATTTAGACAAATAGGGTGCAGATAAATAAGGCCTGCGGGTATTCGGACAGATAGGGCCTGAGGGTATTCACTGAGTGAAATGTCTGTGTTACTAGCAGATCAGGTCTATACAGAAGAGAAGTTGGCACAATTAGCAGAAGCATGGCGTGCTACAATGCATACAGTGTTTGCATTCTTGATTAGTTTGGTTAAAATTGAGACAGTTTTGATTCATCGTTAAAACTGGGGAAGTTTTGGTTGCATTGCATAATCTTGTATGTGGTACTAGAAATGTTCTAACATCCGGTGGTGTCAAATATATGAGAGTGGTTGAGTTATAGAGCAGTTCATACACACTTGCCCACAAAGGCCATTTATTCTAATCAAGTAATTAACGTGTATGCACACATGCTTGAGGAAAAGAGGTTTTTTCATAGCCTAGCTCTCCACGGTTTCCCCGCACACTTTTGCTCTTTCTTGCTCTTTCTTGCTCGTTTTTCATCTACTTATTTTTCTAATGTCATACTGAACCGTCTTTTAGCAGTGCAGTCAAGCACATGTGCAGAATTACGATGTAGGAATCCACACACACAAGGTTGTTTATTGCTCCGTGCGATGAATGTGCATTGTGTGCCTGAAGGCAAAAACCGGTTTTCATGAATGAAGAGTGTAGTGTCCCACTTCGTTCGACGAATTATCAAGTATTCTCCTTTTACACCTCCATAGCCTCCAGGGCTTCTTCACGCCGCCCCGGGCACCGTCATCACCACCATCATCGCCCCCACAGGTCTGGGCGGAGTCGACGCCACCAAGGACACAATGGGGTGGGGCAAGGGAGTATTATCGGAACAGACATTGACAGTGTGACGGACATCACTACCAGCACGGACATGGACGCCACCTCCTTCTGCGACACGGAGGACACTTTGAGGTGAGCATGTGGAGAGCTTGGCTCTCCTTATGGGATAGCAATATCTGACGTGGCCGTATGGGATGTCCGAGGTGGCGGGTAGAAACACATGC
The DNA here is from genome assembly GCA_028752905.1 of Cladorhizidae sp. MBARI D1340-BT2. NCBI lineage: Eukaryota > Metazoa > Porifera > Demospongiae > Poecilosclerida > Cladorhizidae > Cladorhizidae sp. MBARI D1340-BT2. Next base: position 32,825,064 of record JAQNBH010000008.1, read on the forward strand.
CCAATCCACACCGTATCAGCTCGGGATGTGATAATGCTCGTCAGCACATGTAATGACATTTTTCCAACGTGCCTATTTTATCATCTCACGCACAATGTATGGAGGCTGTGAGAGTGTGCGACATGTTCCTACGATGTGTTGTCCTCTGATGCTGCTGTTTTTATTCTTATGTATGGAGGTTGTGAGAGTGTGGGACATGTTCCTACGATGTGTTGCCCTCTGATCTGCTGTTTTTATTCTCAATTCTCAGCCGCGTGAGTGCCAGCACCTTGACCTCCCTCAAGCCACCTAGAAGAAAAGTGCTGACAAAGCATAAGCTCCCCAGGGTACGTGTTATTTGTTGCCATGGTTATTTTTGTCAAGTTATATGTCCATGTGTGTATGGCTCCACTTCTCCCCTCCTCTAATAGTACCCTCTCTCCTCTAATAGTACCCTCTCCCCTCCTCTAATAGTACCCTCTCCCCTCCTCTAATAGTACCCTCTCCCCTCCTCTAATAGTACCCTCTCTCCTCTAATAGTACCCTCTGCCCTCTAATAGTACCCTCTCCCCTCCTCTAATAGTACCCTCTATCCTCTAATAGTACCCTCTCTCCTCTAATAGTACCCTCTCCCCTCCTCTAATAGTACCCTCTTCCCTCTAATAGTACCTCTCCCCTCCTCTAATAGTACCCTCTCCCCTCCTCTAATAGTACCCTCTTCCCTCTAATAGTACCCTCTCCCCTCCTCTAATAGTACCCTCTCCCCTCCTCTAATAGTACCCTCTCCCCTCTAATATTACCGTCTCCCCTCCTCTAATAGTACCCTCTTCCCTCCTCTAATAGTACTTCTCCCCTCCTCGAATAGTACCCTCTTCCCTCTAATAGTATCCTCTCCCAGCCTCAATAATAACCCATTCAGCGTATCATCCTCTAGTAGTACCCTCCCCCTAGTCTTGAATAGAACCTCTTCAGAGTGTATTGTGATGCCTCACTGCCAGACATGTAAAGGCAATTTCACCGTATGACTCAAGTCCAGCGTTGCATGTCAGCATGTGGCATTCTTCATTCTCCATTGCGCAGCCTAGCCTCGCACAGACCACCAGCCTGGCACAGTCACAGACCACCAGCCTGGCACAGTCACAGACCACCAGCCTGGCACAGTCACAGACCACCAGCCTGGCACAGATCACCAGCCTTGTCTCTCTCAGGGTGTTGTGCTGTTAATGATCTATAAATGTCCACATATACACTCTTGCAAGTAGAAATGGCAAGGATGAGGCTAATTGGAACTGTTGTCAACTATCCTAGATAACTGCAGCACATGGCAGAGGTCGTATAGCCAGGAACCAGAGGCAAGCCCATCTCAACTATCCTAGATAACTGCAGCACATGGCAGAGGTCGTATAGCCAGGAACCAGAGGCACAGAGGCAAGCCCATCTCAACTATCCTAGATAACTGCAGCACACGGCAGAGGTCATATAGCCAGGAACCAGAGGGCAGCCCATCTCAACTATCCTAGATAACTGCAGCACATGGCAGAGGTCATATAGCCAGGAACCAGAGGCAAGCCCATCTCAACTATCCTAGATAACTGCAGCACATGGCAGAGGTCGTATAGCCAGGAACCAGAGGCAAGCCCATCTCAACTATCCTAGATAACTGCAGCACACGGCAGAGGTCGTATAGCCAGGAACCAGAGGCAAGCCCATCTCAACTATCCTAGATAACTGCAGCACACGGCAGAGGTCGTATAGCCAGGAACCAGAGGCAAGCCCATCTCAACTATCCTAGATAACTGCAGCACATGGCAGAGGTCGTATAGCCAGGAACCAGAGGGCAGCCCATCTCAACTATCCTAGATAACTGCAGCACATGGCAGAGGTCGTATAGCCAGGAACCAGAGGCCAGCCCATCTCAACTTCTGCACTCTCTTTTAATCATATGCATGTCCAGACTGTCACACCCTTTTTCTAGGACAACCCAAAATGTCTCGGGGGGGGGGGGGGGGGGGGGGGAGGTTGGGACTATCCCCGTGTCCTTAGCTCAGGTCGGTGACTCTACACCATGGCTATTCTAGGCCTCCTGCTAGTCCCTGGTGTTCCTGAGATGTGTTAATTTTTTTTAGATCTGTGCTGCATAGCCAGTCACCCCCTCACTATGGACTAGTGCATCCCGAGCAGGATTATCTGTAAGAGTAAGACGGATGTATATATATCAATCCTTTTAATAACCCTCTCACTGGCTGTTCTCCTCGAGGCAGGCCTCACTGTTATACATCACTTCTTTTAATAACCCTCTCACTGGCTGTTCTTCTCGAGGCAGGCCTCACTATTATATCACTTCTTTTAATAACCCTCTCACTGGCTGTTCTTCTCGAGGCAGGCCTCACTATTATACATCACTTCTTTTAATAACCCTCTCACTGGCTGTTCTCCTCGAGGCAGGCCTCACTGTTATACATCACTTCTTTTAATAACCCTCTCACTGGCTGTTCTTCTCGAGGCAGGCCTCACTATTATATCACTTCTTTTAATAACCCTCTCACTGGCTGTTCTCCTCGAGGCAGGCCTCACTATTATACATCACTTCTTTTAATAACCCTCTCACTGGCTGTTCTTCTCGAGGCAGGCCTCACTGTTTGGGTGCTGTTTTTTGTTGTTATTATAGTTAAGCTAAAACTGATTCCTTTTTCAAATTTCTAATGATATAATAATAATATAGCCAATGATGTGTTAACACCCAGACAGTGTATGTATGTGCCATATTTAGAATTGGAAGAATTGGATGGCCTGAGGTTCGACTAGCAGAGCCACCTGTACTTGGTCAAACTGTTGTCATAGCAACTGCTTGCAAATGCCTAATTAGTAAACCAGTAACTGACAAACTAAATTGAAATCACAGGCTTCTAAGGAGAAACAAATCCTCTGCTTCAAAGTACAACCAAATCCTAGGTTTCTAAAGAGATCCAAGGTTTCCAAGTAGAACCGATTCCCAGGCTTCTAAAGAGAACCACAGATTTTCTCTAAGTGCTCCCAGCTGTCAGAGCTGTTAGTAACAGATTAAAAATTGCAATTTGGGGCCATCTATTGGATAATGTGTATTCAAGATAGCATCTTAGTGTGATAGCATGACTGAATCTAGGCTGCAGCACTATTTGTATTGATAGCATGACTGAATGTAGGCTGCAGCACTATTTGTATTGATAGCATGACTGAATGTAGGCTGCAGCACTATTTGTATTGATAGCATGACTGAATGTAGGCTGCAGCACTATTTGTATTGATAGCATGACTGAATGTAGGCTGCAGCACTATTTGTATTGATAGCATGACTGAATGTAGGCTGCAGCACTATTTGTATTGATAGCATGACTGAATGTAGGCTGCAGCACTATTTGTATTGATAGCATGACTGAATGTAGGCTGGAGCACTATTTGTATTGATAGCATGACTGAATGTAGGCTGCAGCACTATTTGTATTGATAGCATGACTGAATGTAGGCTGCAGCACTATTTGTATTGATAGCATGACTGAATGTAGGCTGCAGCACTATTTGTATTGATAGCATGACTGAATGTAGACTGTAGCACTATTTGTATTGATAGCATGACTGAATGTAGGCTGCAGCACTATTTGTATTGATAGCATGACTGAATGTAGGCTGCAGCACTATTTGTATTGATAGCATGACTGAATGTAGGCTGCAGCACTATTTGTATTGATAGCATGACTGATTGTAGGTTGCAGCACTATTTGTATTGATAGCATGACTGAATGTAGGCTGGAGCACTATTTGTATTGATAGCATGACTGAATGTAGGCTGCAGCACTATTTGTATTGATAGCATGACTGAATGTAGGCTGCAGCACTATTTGTATTGATAGCATGACTGAACGTAGGCTGCAGCACTATTTGTATTGATAGCATGACTGAATGTAGACTGCAGCACTATTTGTATTGATAGCATGACTGAATGTAGGCTGCAGCACTATTTGTATTGATAGCATGACTGAATGTAGGCTGCAGCACTATTTGTATTGATAGCATGACTGAATGTAGGCTGCAGCACTATTTGTATTGATAGCATGACTGAATGTAGGCTGCAGCACTATTTGTATTGATAGCATGACTGAATGTAGGCTGCAGCACTATTTGTATTGATAGCATGACTGATTGTAGCTATTTGTATTGATAGCATGACTGAATGTAGGCTGCAGCACTATTTGGATTGATAGCATGACTGAATGTAGGCTGCAGCACTATTTGTATTGATAGCATGACTGAATGTAGGCTGCAGCACTATTTGTATTGATAGCATGACTGATTGTAGGCTGCAGCACTATTTGTATTGATAGCATGACTGAATGTAGGCTGCAGCACTATTTGTATTGATAGCATGACTGAATGTAGGCTGTAGCACTATTTGTATTGATAGCATGAGACTGAATGTAGGCTGCAGCACTATTTGTATTGATAGCATGACTGAATGTAGGCTGCAGCACTATTTGTATTGATAGCATGACTGATTGTAGGCTGCAGCATTATTTGTATTGATAGCATGACTGAATGTAGGCTGCAGCACTATTTGTATTGATAGCATGACTGAATGTAGGCTGCAGCACTATTTGTATTGATAGCATGACTGAATGTAGGCTGCAGCATTATTTGTATTGATAGCATGACTGAATGTAGGCTGCAGCACTATTTGTATTGATAGCATGACTGAATGTAGGCTGCAGCACTATTTGTATTGATAGCATGACTGAATGTAGGCTGCAGCACTATTTGTATTGATAGCATGACTGATTGTAGGCTGCAGCACTATTTGTATTGATAGCATGACTGAAGGTAGGCTGCAGCACTATTTGTATTGATAGCATGATTGAATGTAGGCTGCAGCACTATTTGTATTGATAGCATGACTGAATGTAGGCTGCAGCACTATTTGTATTGATAGCATGACTGGATGTAGGCTGCAGCACTATTTGTATTGATAGCATGACTGAATGTAGGACTACAGCACTAGAGTTTCTAGCTATATTCTTCTAGCTTGAAGAGGTACCTAGGTGGTCCTCCATTTTTCTTGGAGCTCCTGAAGGACTTTCCCGCTCCCCAGGAGCACACACGGTAAGGCGGGCGGTCCTTGGCTGGAAGATCAGTAGTAGCCATCCTTCCAACAACAGACATACAATAGCTGTCACTGCTCCTCCTCTGTGCTAGGTTAGCAGTATTATGTGGATCATGTGAGGTCACATGATCCCCATGCTGCAATGTAATACTGAACAACTAGTTGTACAGCTTGTGTGCATGGAATAACCGCCACACACTAACAATGGGGTGAAAGCTATCACTGCCCCCCTCACCATGAAAAACAGGTCAGAGAGTGCAGAGCTCGGAAGCTTCTGTTTCAGACTTCTCCTTCTGTGGTAATTCTGGCACCAACTGTCTTGTCATGTGACTACATCAGAGGCTTGTCATGTGACTACATCAGAGGTGCAGCATTGCTATCAGGACCAATGGATACGTGGCATTTACAAGCCCTAGCATCCTGGGTTGTGGTATGAGCGTCTTGGGTTGTGGTATGGTATGAGCATCCTGCGTTGTGGTATGAGCGTCTTGGGTTGTGGTACGAGTGTCCTGGGTTGTGGTATGAGTGTCCTGGTTTGTGGTATGAGCGTCATGGGTTGTGGTATGAGCGTCCTGGGTTGTGATATGAGGTATGAGCATCCTGGGTTGTGGTTGTTGGTATGAGTGTCCTGGGTTGTGGTATGAGCATCCTTGGTTGTGGAATGAGTGTCCTGGGTTGTGGTATTTCGTATGAGTGTCCTGGATAGTGGTATGAAGGTTCAGGCCTCTGGGTAGTACGAGGTTGATGGTATAACAACCCATTCACCAAGGATGTAAGAGTTTATAATGCCATTGATCTCATTGGTTGAGGTACCATATTCATCCTAGTGACAAACCACGAGGTATGCAGAAGCTAGCCAGTCATCCGAGTCATCCGAGTGATAAACCACGAGGTATGCAGCAACTAGCCAGTCATCCTAGTGATAAACCACGAGGTATGTAGCAACTAGCCATAGTCATCCGAGTGATAAACCACGAGGTATGCAGCAACACGCCAGTCATCCTAGTGACAAACCACGAGGTATTAGCAACTAGCCATAGTCATCCTAGTGATAAACGACGAGGTATGTAGCAGCTAGCCAGTCATCAGAGTGATAAACCACGAGGTATGTAGCAACTAGCCAGAGTCATCCTAGTGATAAACCACGAGGTATGTAGCAACTAGCCATAGTCATCCTAGTGATAAACGATGAGGTATGTAGCAGCTAGCCAGTCATCCGAGTGATAAACCACGAGGTATGTAGCAGCTAGCCAGTCATCCGAGTGATAAACCACGAGGTATGCAGCAACTAGCCAGTCATCCTAGTGATAAACCATGAGGTATGCAGCAACTAGCCAGTCATCCTAGTGATAAACCACGAGGTATGCAGCAACTAGCCAGAGTCATCCTAGTGATAAACCACGAGGTATGTAGCAACTAGCCATAGTCATCCTAGTGATAAACCACGAGGTATGTAGCAGCTAGGCAGTCATCCGAGTGATAAACCACGAGGTATGTAGCAGCTAGGCAGTCATCCGAGTGATAAACCACGAGGTATGTAGCAGCTAGCCAGTCATCTGAGTGATAAACCACGAGGTATGTAGCAACTAGCCATAGTCATCCGAGTGATAAACCACGAGGTATGCAGCAACAAGCCAGTCATCCTAGTGACAAACCACGAGGTATGTAGCAACTAGCCATAGTCATCCTAGTGATAAACGACGAGGTATGTAGCAGCTAGCCAGTCATCAGAGTGATAAACCACGAGGTATGTAGCAACTAGCCAGAGTCATCCTAGTGATAAACCACGAGGTATGTAGCAACTAGCCATAGTCATCCTAGTGATAAACGATGAGGTATGTAGCAGCTAGCCAGTCATCCGAGTGATAAACCACGAGGTATGCAGTAACTAGCCAGAGTCATCCTAGTGATAAACCACGAGGTATGCAGCAGCTAGCCAGAGTCATCCTAGTGATAAACCACGAGGTATGCAGCAACTAGCCAGAGTCGTCCTAGTGATAAACCACGAGGTATGTAGCAACTAGCCATAGTCATCCTAGTGATAAACCACGAGGTATGTAGCAGCTAGCCAGTCATCCGAGTGATAAACCACGAGGTATGCAGTAACTAGCCAGAGTCATCCTAGTGATAAACCACGAGGTATGCAGCAGCTAGCCAGAGTCATCCTAGTGATAAACCACGAGGTATGCAGCAACTAGCCAGAGTCATCCTAGTGATAAACCACGAGGTATGTAGCAACTAGCCATAGTCATCCTAGTGATAAACCACGAGGTATGTAGCAGTTAGGCAGTCATCCGAGTGATAAACCACGAGGTATATAGCAGCTAGGCAGTCATCCGAGTGATAAACCACGAGGTATGCAGCAACTAATCCTAAAACAAACAAATGCAAAATTCTCTTCGTAGATAAGCCACATTCTTTCCCCATTAGCACTTGAGGAGAGGCATCCTGCATCTCTCCTCCACGACACAGGTGTGAAAATATGTCACACGGAAATTACAGTGTAATTGAAATCATAATGCATGTATAAAGGAGAACTCACTGTCTGCATAATGTCTCACCGTAAACAAGCGAAGTACTGTACTTACAGTAAGTAGATTCACGTTGTACTAACAATTCACTGTGTTTACCTTCTTCTTTGTTTGACATGTGCAGAGCGTATCTTGCAGCACCATCACCACGTCCACCATGACAGATGCCTCCATGCAGATCATCAAGGTCACTCTCAACATGGGTAAGAAACCTGAGCACCCCTGTAATTGGGACAAGATGTTGCTTTGGCATGACTGATAAAACCTGCGGTGTTGAGTTCTACATCTATCCCCCTGTCTTAGTGTGTCTAGTACATACCATCACCCACCCACGCTATCTAGTCCATTCTGTTTATCATGCGAGTTGGATTAATCTCTAAATAGTGCAGCGTGTTAACACGATTCATTTGATCCTGATTCTAACGAGGATTTTTGTGTAGAAGGTGATTTTCGCTGACTTCATAGAATTGTTTTGATCAGCTCAAATTGGTTTTATGCCACGATGTTTCTATTCAACTGCTTCGGTCTTCATCAACTGAGCTGCTGCAGTTCTCGCCAACCGAAGTGCTGTCTTGATCAGACTAATGAGGCCAAGGCAGTTCTGTTGAAATTTGGCCTAGAGACCAAGTTTGAGCAGACTGAAAGGTGGATCTTCGGTGTGCAGGTTTTATCTGGCCCTGTTATGTGTAGATGCCCTGAATCAGGACTGAGGCTCCAGTAATCTGACCCACACCAAGAGGTGGAATACAACCCACGGACCTGATTGAACTGGGCTTGAAAATGTCTGAGTAAGCATGGCAGGAGAGTTGTCTATCTTCAGTGCACTCACTGCATTTATTTGACCAACAATATTGAAAGACCAAAGGAAGGAGGGTGGGAGAGGAGTTCTTTCATCAGTGTCTCGGCTGAACTCACTTTTATGAACTCTTTTGTGTGTGTGTGTGTGTGCGTGCGTGCTTGGAAGCAAAGTGTGGATGTGTCTTAGCAAGTTAACCAAGATTAGTGCTGAATTAGCTGAGAGGCGTGTCTAGGAGCGCCCGTGCAGTGGGAGAAGAGAGGTGTGTCTGTCTGGGAGTGCAGTGGAAGCAGAGGGGCGTGTCTGGGAGCTCTTGGAGTGCCCGTGCAGTGGGAGAAGAGAGGTGTGTCTTCCTGGGAACTCTTGATGGAGTACACGTGCAGTGGAAGCAGAGGGGCGTGTCTGTCTAGGAGTTCTTGGTGGAGCGTATCTAGGAGCTCTTAGTGAAGTGTGCGTACAGTAAGAGTAGAGAGGCATGTCTAGTTGGCGTGCTTCGCTCACCGGGTACTCGAGGCCAATTTTTTCCCCTTTTTTTCCCCCTCTACATGTTGGCGAGGGGTGGGGAGAACTTAGTCTACGACAAGCGCTGCAATGAGGAATGAGTGTATCACTTCTCTGAAGTTGTCGATTGTGAGTCAGAAGTCAATCAGGTCAGTGTGGAGGTTCTCTGTGTTCTTGAGCCACGAGTAATGATGTGCTTGAGGAGAGGGGTGTTAACTTGTTGGAGGAGGACCTATTGGTGAAGAGTCTCTTCGCTAGTTGAAGATGGTTGGATGGGACCTGGAGAGATGGAGCGATGTTTGGTTCCTGGAGGAGGCAACTGCTCATCCTTCTCCACAAGAAGGGAAGTCATACCATCTCTGAGAACTCCTGTACGTGAGATATTGCCCCCACGAGCATCCCTAACAAGGTTTTCACAGAGTCAGGCCTAAAATTGATCAAGCTTAGAGCAGAACTTCCATCACCGTAAAAGCCAGTGAGGGTTTTGCTAACAGGCAGAGTTTGTGCTGGCCATAAAATCCAGTGAGGCTTCTGCTATGCAGGTAGAGCGAGTTCATTGGTCGCTGCATCTGATCCGTTGACCTAAAAACTGAACTGTGTGAGCCACAAATGTCTGTTCTTCAGCACTCATGGGAAGACATCAGATGAGCTAGCCTTCACGAGGGCCCAGTCAGGACTGTGTGCTGGCCTCCATGCTGCTCACACCACTATGGGAGTCAGTCAGGGCTGTGTGCTCCCCACACCACTATGGGAGTCAGTCAGGGCTGTGTGCTGGCCCCCATGCTCCCCACACCACTATGGGAGTCAGTCAGGGCTGTGTGCTGGCACCCATGCTCCCCACACCACTATGGGAGTCAGTCAGGAGACTGTGTGCTCCCCACACCACTGGGAGTCAGTCAGGACTGTGTGCTGGCCCCCATGCTCCCCACACCACTATGGGAGTCAGTCAGGGCTGTGTGCTGGCCCCCACCACTATGGGAGTCAGTCAGGACTGTGTGCTGGCCCCCATGCTCCCCACACCACTATGGGAGTCAGTCAGGGCTGTGTGCTGGCCCCCACCACTATGGGAGTCAGTCAGGGCTGTGTGCTGGCCCCCATGCTCCCCACACCACTATGGGAGTCAGTCAGGGCTGTGTGCTGGCCCCCATGCCACTATGGGAGTCAGTCAGGGCTGTGTGCTGGCCCCCATGCTCCCCACACCACTATGGGAGTCAGTCAGGAGACTGTGTGCTCCCCACACCACTATGGGAGTCAGTCAGGACTGTGTGCAGGCCCCCATGCTCCTCACACCACTATGGGAGTCAGTCAGGGCTGTGTGCTGGCCCCCATGCTCCCCACACCACTATGGGAGTCAGTCAGGGCTGTGTGCTGGCCCCCATGCTCCCCACACCACTATGGGAGTCAGTCAGGGCTGTGTGCTGGCCCCCATGCTCCCCACACCACTATGGGAGTCAGTCAGGAGACTGTGTGCTCCCCACACCACTGGGAGTCAGTCAGGGCTGTGTGCTGGCCCCCATGCTCCTCACACCACTATGGGAGTCAGTCAGGGCTGTGTGCTGGCCCCCATGCTCCCCACACCACTATGGGAGTCAGTCAGGGCTGTGTGCTGGCCCCCATGCTCCCCACACCACTATGGGAGTCAGTCAGGGCTGTGTGCTGGCCCCCATGCTCCCCACACCACTATGGGAGTCAGTCAGGGCTGTGTGCTGGCCCCCATGCTCCCCACACCACTATGGGAGTCAGTCAGGGCTGTGTTCTGGCCCCCATGCTCTTCGGCGGCCTCTGCTTTGATGTGGCCTCATGTATTGCACCAGAAGATGTTCAGCTGCAAGGCAGAGGTGTGAGTGTGGCTGTCTTGATGATGCTAAGTTGGCAGGAAGCTTTTAAGCATGAGACTGTGGTCTCTAATTTGGAGCCCCCTGATGAAATAAGCTTTGGTGGCTATGTTGTGGGACAACTTCAAGGAAATGTTGGATGCTGAGTCAATTCTTTATAAAGACTTGGGTCTCACTATCATCTGCATGAAGCCGAATACTCTGGCAGTGCTGCCATCAGACCTCTACCAAAGGTCAGTGTCACTTCATCTCCTTCCTGATAATGTCCCTGCTGTAGAGATGGTCTCCAACTTTCCAGTGTACTTCAGCGGCATCGTGCAGGGGAACTGCAGCTCAGCCGCTGAGGGGGACTTCAGGCCAGCCTCCCGCCCCCTCGTGTTTCATGTGCCACACTGTGCGGTAGCATCACAAGATCAAGACTCACACCTAGCCTCTGCACACTCACCCGCTGCTGTCTTTCCTACTGTCCTCCGTGGCCCAGAGAGTTGGGCCTTTTGTGAGCCTGGATGCATTGCCTTCAAGGTTTTGTGATATCCCCCCCCCCCACACACACACACTCACACATGCCCCTCCCCACACACACACACACACACACTCACACATGCCCCTCCCCTCCCCCCCCCCCCCCCCCCCCAGAGTCATGTTTGTGTGTCGGAGAGAAGAAGTGAAACACTTCCATGTGGAGGGTGGCAGAGCAGCATTGGCTCTCTCAGTGTACACCATCCCGGACTCCGCTTCCTTGGCCACCTCGTATCTCAGTGATGGAGGTTGTGCCTCCCACCCCACACACCCCTCTCTCGTGAGTGGCAGCGTGCGATGGGTGAACAGACAACATCGCTGGAATGACCCTTTGTGCTTAGGAGACCCGTGGAATGCGACCTCGCTGAAGACTGGTGGGAGTGCACGCTGAGGCGAAGTCTTTGCGGCAAGTCGTCCAGAGGAATGTGAAGTCCTTCAACGTGCAAACTACGGCAGAGAAGATTAAAGAAGAGAGACTGGAGACAAGTGAAGTCTTAGATGTTGCCTCGTCCGTCCTGGATTTGTATTCAAGGCAACGAATGTGACAAGTTTTAACACTGCAATGTACTCCTGATGAAGGCTAGAGCATCTGGTCGAGACGTCGAGGGAGCAATTGATCATTCAAGTCGATTATTGAGAAGGTCATTTATCTCAACCGAGAGTTTGTTGAAAGTTTAACACACCCAGTGCACCAGAAACATTGCGAGGACCCACACAACTGTCAGAGACTCTGTAACCAGATACCACGTTCAGCATGACCTCTTGACCTCAACCACTCTTTGCACTTAGACAGGTGGAGTGCATATATGGATAATGATGGTGATTGAGTGTGGTGTGCATGTGGACATATCATACCCTCCAGTTGTGATCACCATTCCTTTGGCTGCAACTACATGATTGTAGCCCAATCTCAACTGGTTATTCAAGCCCCTCCTCCCTCTCTAGCCGTATTGATGACAAGGTTGTAACTGACACTTTTTCCTTCCCTGAAAACATTTCGTTGGAATGGAATGCGATAAGCTGCAGTTTGGTATGCAAATCGGCTCCATTGATGTAAGCAATCAAGAACTACGTATTATGTCCGGGAGCACCTCGTTCCTCAAAGGCAAAGGGAATTCTGAGTGTTTCCCGGGAGGCCTAAGTGCCTGTGTAGTCCTACACCTCAGCAGAATAGCTTCCAGGAAGAGCAGGATCAGCCCGGAAGGTTCCATCAGAGACAGCAGTTACAGTCCTTGAAACGTTGCTGTGTGCCCTCTCAAAAGAACTTGTGCACAACCTAAGGTACACATGGGACTAATATAATTTGGCAGCCATGGTTCCTATATTTGTACCTGCACATTGACTTGTAAATTGTGGTTAAGTGGTGCCGTGCATTCTCAAATCAACTTATTGGGTACATAGGTTGATGATAACAGGGTGGAGTAGGAGGGATGGCTCTTGGCAATGTTTGATGATTACACTGAAGAGAGAGTGTTGATAATTGCTCAGAGCTCTCCTGGCTCTCCACTTTGTCTCGGCCTCTCTAGTGTTGTTGACAATTGCTCAGAGCTCTCCTGCTTTGGCATCCCGCTTTGTCGCAGCTTGTCTAGATGTTACTGTCGCTGTTCGCGGCTTTCGTGCTCGCTCGTTCATATACACAAAATCAGACATTTCATCAGCTATGCCGAGTACGACTAGCAAGACATCACCGACTTTTTGAGAATGTCAATGTCGAACCTTCCAGCTACAGCATTGGAAGGCTCTGTACCTTCCATTACAGCATTGGAAGGCTCCTTATCTTCCAGTTACAGCATTGGAAGGCTCTGTACCTTCCAGTTACCTCATTGGAAGGCTCCGTACCTTCCAGTTACAGCATTGGAAGGCTCTGTACCTTCCAGTTACCTCATTGGAAGGCTCTGTACCTTCCAGTTACCTCATTGGAAGGCTCTGTACTGGTGTTGCAGTGACCAGGAAATTTTCCCTCAAGTTTCACGCATTCCTCCAAAAATGTTAGTGGACTAGTGAAAGTTGTGGAACTCTTTTTTACATTTTGCTCCACCTCCTCTCACCTCCTTTAGTCTCCTCTCTATCTTTGCTGGGTCAATATTACCAGTAGTGTGGCAGAGGACATCTTAGCTGGTGCCACTAGCATTACCAGTAGTGTGGCAGAGGACATCTTAGCTGGTGCCACTAGCATTACCAGTAGTGTGGCAGAGGACATCTTAGCTGGTGCCACTAGCATTACCAGTAGTGTGGCAGAGGACATCTTAGCTGCTGCCACTAGCATTACCAGTAGTGTGGCAGAGGACATCTTAGCTGCTGCCAGTAGCATTACCAGTAGTGTGGCAGAGGACATCTTAGCTGCTGCCACTAGCATTACCAGTAGTGTGGCAGAGGACAGCTGCTGCCACTAGCATTACCAGTGGTGTGGCAGAGGACATCTTAGCTGGTGCCACTAGCATTACCAGTAGTGTGGCAGAGGACATCTTAGCTGCTGCCACTAGCATTACCAGTAGTGTGGCAGAGGACATCTTAGCTGGTGCCACTAGCATTACCAGTGGTGTGGCAGAGGACATCTTAGCTGCTGCCACTAGCATTACCAGTAGTGTGGCAGAGGACATCTTAGCTGGTGCCACTAGCATTACCAGTAGTGTGGCAGAGGACATCTTAGCTGCTGCCACTAGCATTACCAGTAGTGTGGCAGAGGACATCTTAGCTGCTGCCACTAGCATTACCAGTGGTGTGGCAGAGGACATCTTAGCTGGTGCCACTAGCATTACCAGTGGTGTGGCAGAGGACATCTTAGCTGGTGCCAGTAGCATTACCAGTGGTGTGGCTGCCACTAGCATTACCAGTAGTGTGGCAGAGGACATCTTAGCTGCTACTAGCATTACCAGTGGTGTGGCAGAGGACATCTTAGCTGGTGCCACTAGCATTACCAGTGGTGTGGCAGAGGACATCTTAGCTGGTGCCAGTAGCATTACCAGTAGTGTGGCAGAGGACATCTTAGCTGCTGCCACTAGCATTACCAGTAGTGTGGCTGCCACTAGCATTACCAGTAGTGTGGCAGAGGACATCTTAGCTGCTACTAGCATTACCAGTAGTGTGGCAGAGGACATCTTAGCTGCTGCCACTAGCATTACCAGTAGTGTGGCAGAGGACATCTTAGCTGCTGCCACTAGCATTACCAGTAGTGTGGCAGAGGACATCTTAGCTGCTGCCACTAGCATTACCAGTAGTGTGGCTGCCACTAGCATTACCAGTAGTGTGGCAGAGGACATCTTAGCTGGTGCCACTAGCATTACCAGTAGTGTGGCAGAGGGCATCTTAGCTGCTGCCACTAGCATTACCAGTAGTGTGGCAGAGGGCATCTTAGCTGCTGCCACTAGCATTACCAGTAGTGTGGCAGAGGACATCTTAGCTGCTGCCACTAGCATTACCAGTAGTGTGGCAGAGGACATCTTAGCTGCTGCCACTAGCATTACCAGTAGTGTGGCTGCCACTAGCATTACCAGTAGTGTGGCAGAGGACATCTTAGCTGCTACTAGCATTACCAGTGGTGTGGCAGAGGACATCTTAGCTGGTGCCACTAGCATTACCAGTGGTGTGGCAGAGGACATCTTAGCTGGTGCCAGTAGCATTACCAGTAGTGTGGCAGAGGACATCTTAGCTGCTGCCACTAGCATTACCAGTAGTGTGGCAGAGGACATCTTAGCTGCTACTAGCATTACCAGTGGTGTGGCAGAGGACATCTTAGCTGCTGCCACTAGCATTACCAGTAGTGTGGCAGAGGGCATCTTAGCTGCTGCCACTAGCATTACCAGTAGTGTGGCAGAGGGCATCTTAGCTGCTGCCACTAGCATTACCAGTAGTGTGGCAGAGGACATCTTAGCTGGCGGATGTTCAGCTGGAAACCATGATTTATCTTCAAGGGTCCATGCAATCGTGTCGGGTGATGTTGACCTGCAATGCCTCGACAACGCCAGTTTTAAAAGAGCAGCCACAGAACGATACAAGGTGCGAAGAGATTGGCTAAGGGCATATTTGTAATGAGATACATGTACTCTGTGTGCGTGTGTGAGCTCAGACAGGTGCACATACCTCATTGTGGTGAGGAGTTTTTGGCTCTGTATCAAGGAATGCACATACTGCCTTTGGAGGCTTCAGCAAACATGCTGTTCCTCGCTGGCCTTAAGGTATACAGGACATGTGTACCAGCTGACGTCAGTCTCAGACTATCTCCCACGTGTCCATACTTGTACAGGATGGACCTGTGCTGCATGACTACACCATTCCATTGGGCAGGTTCACTAATCATTTCATAACTCGGCCAGTGATACTGTGAGCATCTTATAGGGATGTCCACAGTTCAACCCACTGTGTTATGGGATAGAGCTAGGGCTGGACTTGGAATTAGGGCCAGGCAAGGAAGGATAAAGGGCTAGGGCTGGTTCACAATTAAGATGCCCGTTCATCGTATTGTCTTACTATGAACCAGCAACGATATGATGTTACGATAATGAGTAAATAAAGATCTAGTGCTATTCTGCTTCGAGTGCCTGACCAATCAAAGCGCTAGAATTTAGCATATGATGGATAAAGTGTAGCATCAATTGAGTAAAAGATTATGGTGTTTGTGGATGTGAAGAAGCTCAATGGAGCCATGAAGACTTCTTCCTCTTGTGGCAGGTGTGTCTGCTAAATGTACCAAGTGAAGGACAGCAGCTGGCAGCAGCTGGTGGGTCAAGTTGCATATCTAGCTGATTTAGCTAATACCGGCGACGAGGCAAAAGATAGCACGACGAAGATCGATTCGCAGACTTATCGGATGAAGCCAGGCAGGCTTGGGAGGGGGGGTGGGGCTTTAGATCACTTGCATGCTATGCAGAGTGTGAATCATTTAGAATTTTCAGCACCAGGTTCGCCAAGCAACCACTGTGCTGGATTCATGATGTGGGATTAGGCTGGACACACGTTGCAAGCACCCACCCCAATAGCTGTGCATGCATGTGGCAAGCACTCATCCAGTAGCTGTGCATGCATGTGGCAAGCACTCACCCCAGTAGCTGTGCATGCATGTGGAAAGCACTCACCCCAGTAGCTGTGCATACATGTGGCAAGCACTCACCCCAGTAGCTGTGCATGCATGTGGCAAGCACCCACCCAGTAGCTGTGCATGCATGTGGCAAGCTCTCACTCCAGTAGCTGTGCATACATGTGGCAAGCACCCACCCAGTAGCTATGCATGCATGTGGCAAGCTCTCACTCCAGTAGCTGTGCGTGCATGTGGCAAACACTCACCCCAGTAGCTGTGCATACATGTGGCAAGCACCCACCCAGTAGCTGTGCATGCATGTGGCAAGCTCTCACTCCAGTAGCTGTGCATACATGTGGCAAGCACCCACCCAGTAGCTATGCATGCATGTGGCAAGCTCTCACTCCAGTAGCTGTGCGTGCATGTGGCAAACACTCACCCCAGTAGCTGTGCATACATGTGGCAAGCACCCACCCAGTAGCTGTGCATGCATGTGGCAAGCTCTCACTCCAGTAGTTGTGCGTGCATGTGGCAAGCATCACCACCAGGGAAGCACCCACGTGTGCTTGCCTGGTGGTGAGTGCTTGCCTGGTGGTGGGTACTTGCCTGGTGGTGGGTGCTTGCTTGGTGGTGGGTGCTTGCCTGGTGGTGGGTGCTTGCCTGGCGGTGGGTACTTGCCTGGTGGTGGGTGCTTGCCTGGTGGTGGGTACTTGCCTGGTGGTGGGTGCTTGCTTGGTGGTGGGTGCTTGCCTGGTGGTGGGTGCTTGCCTGATGGTGGGTGCTTGCCTGATGGTGGGTGCTTGCCTGGTGGTGGGTGCTTGCCTAGTGGTGAGTGCTTGCCTGGTGGTGGGTGCTTGCCTAGTGGTGAGTGCTTGCCTGGTGGTGGGTGCTTGCCTAGTGGTGGGTGCTTGCCTGGTGGTGGGTGCTTGCCTGGTGGTGGGTGCTTGCCTAGTGGTGGGTGCTTGCCTAGTGGTGGGTGCTTGCCTGGTGGTGGGTGCTTGCCTGGTGGTGGGTGCTTGCCTGGTGGTGGGTGCTTGCCTGGTGGTGAAACAGCTGGTAATATATGGCAGGCATGAGCAGGTAAAATTTAAAAAAAGCAGTGTTTAGCACTTCGGGTTCATTTTTTAGAAATCCTCTTTAGTAAACAATCTCTGGGGTTCGGGTGTGTCCACTTGTGGTGGTAATCAATTAGATTCCCATGAAAACTGATCCACACAGTATCTACCCTACAATCAGTCAGTGGCTGATGAGGTTTAAGGTATTCCTCGGTGGTTGCTGGCCATGTTGTGTGTGTAGGATTAGATGCACCACAGTGAGGATGCTTCTCCAGATACATAACTTGTGTCGTGTGTTCGAAGCACTGCATAATTTGTTCTAATATTGTCCAATTGATCACCAGTGTGTAGCATGCATGTATACTTTGTTTAGTGTCCTCGAGTTTACCATGCCTCCATTTTTATTTACTTTGTTTAGTGTCCTCGAGTTGACATGCCTCCATTTTTATTCGTTTACTTTGTTTAGTGTCCTCGTGCCTCCATTTTTAATTTGTTTGCTTTGTTTAGTGTCCTCGAGTTTACCACGCCTCCATTTTTATTTACTTTGTTTAGTGTCCTCGAGTTTACCATACCTCCATTTTTATTTACTTTGTTTAGTGTCCTCGAGTTTACCATGCCTCCATTTTTATTTACTTTGTTTAGTATCCTCGAGTTTACCACGCCTCCATTTTTATGTGTTTAGTGTCCTTTAGTGTCCTTGAGTTTACTATGTCTCCGTTTTAATTTGCATACTTTGTTTAGTATCCTCGAGTTTACCATTCCTCCATTTTTATTTGTATAGTTTGTTTAGTGTCCTCGAGTTTACCAGGCCTCCATTTTAATGTGTTTAGTGTCCTCGAGTTTACCAGGCCTCCATTTTAATTGGCATACTTTGTTTAGTGTCCTCGAGTTTACCACGCCTCCATTTTTATTAATTTTTTAATTATTTATTTCCTGTCTTTATTTTAACTGTGGAGCTCTTTTGTTTGTCGTTTCACTTCTGCAGACTCCGTGAACTTTCTGGGCATCAGTATAGTCGGACACACTAATGAAGATGGCAGTGGGGGCGGGATATTCGTTGGCTCTGTCATGAAGGGGTGAGTAATGCGAGCATGGAGGGGTTAATATGGCCCGGGGGGGATGATGACAAAAAATTTTTTTTTTAATTTTATGTGCATTATCAACATATTTTCGTCACGCACCAAGCTAGCTTGTAACAAAGTCACAAACAATAGTTCCTAAAGTGTCCGTGACCTTTTTGGACGTTTTGAATGTTGAGAGCCTGTACAATGTGATGCGAGTGTCGCAGCTTAGAGGGGGGGGGTGTTTTGTGTGGGTATGGCTTGACCTGGCTTAGAGGGTGTGTTTTGTGTGGGTATGGCTTGACCTGGCTTAGAGGGTGTGTTTTGTGTGGGTATGGCTTGACCTGGCTTAGGGTGTGTGTTTTATGTGGGTATGGCTTGACCTGGCTTAGAGGGTGTGTTTTGTGTGGGTATGGCTTGACCTGGCTTGGGGTGTGTGTTTTGTGTGGGTATGGCTTGACCTGACTTAGAGGGTGTGTTTTATGTGTGTATGGCTTGACCTGGCTTAGAGGGTGTGTTTTGTGTGGGTATGGCTTGACCTGGCTTAGAGGGTGTGTTTTGTGTGGGTATGGCTTGACCTGGCTTAGAGGGTGTGTTTTATGTGTGTATGGCTTGACCTGGCTTAGAGGGTGTGTTTTGTGTGGGTATGGCTTGACCTGGCTTAGAGGGTGTGTTTTGTGTGGGTATGGCTTGACCTGGCTTGGGGTGTGTGTTTTGTGTGGGTATGGCTTGACCTGGCTTAGAGGGTGTGTTTTGTGTGGGCATGGCTTGACCTGGCTTATAGGGTGTGTTTTGTGTGGGGATGGCTTGACCTGGCTTAGAGGGTGTGTTTTGTGTGGGTATGGCTTGACCTGGCTTAGAGGGTGTGTTTTATGTGTGTATGGCTTGACCTGGCTTAGAGGGTGTGTTTTGTGTGGGCATGGCTTGACCTGGCTTAGAGGGTGTGTTTTGTGTGGGGATGGCTTGACCTGGCTTAGAGGGTGTGTTTTGTGTGGGTATGGCTTGACCTGGCTTAGAGGGTGTGTTTTATGTGTGTATGGCTTGACCTGGCTTAGGGTGTGTTTTGTGTGGGTATGGCTTGACCTGGCTTAGAGGGTGTGTTTTATGTGTGTATGGCTTGACCTGGCTTAGAGGGTGTGTTTTGTGTGGGCATGGCTTGACCTGGCTTAGAGGGTGTGTTTTATGTGTGTATGGCTTGACCTGGCTTAGGGTGTGTGTTTTATGTGGGTATGGCTTGACCTGGCTTAGAGGGTGTGTTTTGTGTGGTTATGGCTTGACCTGGCTTGGGGTGTGTGTTTTGTGTGGGTATGGCTTGACCTGGCTTAGAGGGTGTGTTTTGTGTGGGCATGGCTTGACCTGGCTTATAGGGTGTGTTTTGTGTGGGGATGGCTTGACCTGGCTTAGAGGGTGTGTTTTGTGTGGGTATGGCTTGACCTGGCTTAGAGGGTGTGTTTTATGTGTGTATGGCTTGACCTGGCTTAGAGGGTGTGTTTTGTGTGGGCATGGCTTGACCTGGCTTAGAGGGTGTGTTTTGTGTGGGGATGGCTTGACCTGGCTTAGAGGGTGTGTTTTGTGTGGGTATGGCTTGACCTGGCTTAGAGGGTGTGTTTTATGTGTGTATGGCTTGACCTGGCTTAGAGGGTGTGTTTTGTGTGGGTATGGCTTGACCTGGCTTAGAGGGTGTGTTTTATGTGGGTATGGCTTGACCTGGCTTAGAGGGTGTGTTTTGTGTGGGTATAGCTTGACCTGGCTTAGAGGGTGTGTTTTATGTGTGTATGGCTTGACCTGGCTTAGAGGGTGTGTTTTGTGTGGGTATGGCTTGACCTGGCTTAGAGGGTGTGTTTTATGTGTGTATGGCTTGACCTGGCTTAGAGGGTGTGTTTTGTGTGGGTATAGCTTGACCTGGCTTAGAGGGTGTGTTTTATGTGTGTATGGCTTGACCTGGCTTAGAGGGTGTGTTTTGTGTGGGTATGGCTTGACCTGGCTTAGAGGGTGTGTTTTATGTGTGTATGGCTTGACCTGGCTTAGGGTGTGTTTTGTGTGGGTATGGCTTGACCTGGCTTAGAGGGTGTGTTTTATGTGTGTATGGCTTGACCTGGCTTAGAGGGTGTGTTTTGTGTGGGTATAGCTTGACCTGGCTTAGAGGGTGTGTTTTGTGTGGGTATGGCTTGACCTGGCTTAGAGGGTGTGTTTTGTGTGGGCATGGCTTGACCTGGCTTAGAGGGTGTGTTTTATGTGTGTATGGCTTGACCTGGCTTAGAGGGTGTGTTTTATGTGGGTATGGCTTGACCTGGCTTAGAGGGTGTGTTTTGTGTGGGCATGGCTTGACCTGGCTTAGAGGGTGTGTTTTGTGTGGGGATGGCTTGACCTGGCTTAGAGGGTGTGTTTTGTGTGGGTATGGCTTGACCTGGCTTAGAGGGTGTGTTTTATGTGTGTATGGCTTGACCTGGCTTAGAGGGTGTGTTTTGTGTGGGTATGGCTTGACCTGGCTTAGAGGGTGTGTTTTATGTGTGTATGGCTTGACCTGGCTTAGAGGGTGTGTTTTGTGTGGGCATGGCTTGACCTGGCTTAGAGGGTGTGTTTTGTGTGTGTATGGCTTGACCTGGCTTAGAGGGTGTGTTTTGTGTGGGTATGGCTTGACCTGGCTTAGAGGGTGTGTTTTGTGTGGGTATAGCTTGACCTGGCTTAGAGGGTGTGTTTTATGTGTGTATGGCTTGACCTGGCTTAGGGTGTGTTTTATGTGTGTATGGCTTGACCTGGCTTAGAGGGTGTGTTTTGTGTGGGTATAGCTTGACCTGGCTTAGAGGGTGTGTTTTGTGTGGGTATAGCTTGACCTGGACACGCGATTTCAGTGCCGAAACAAAAGCACACTTTGTGGAGCTCTCGAAGAGGAACACACACACACACCCCTAGATTTCCAATTTTGCACTTAGGTCTTGAGATGCCCTCCCTTAAATACCAGCCAGGTGGATGTGGGAAGAAGGAGCATTTTATGTGCTCTTAAATGTGGCCCCCGGGGTATGTGGGAAGAAGGCATGTCACATGTCAAGGTTTGAAAGTCATGTGACAAATGTAGGACAGTCACATGTCGAGTTTAGGAAGTCACATGTCAAGTTTAGAAAGTCACATGTCAAGGTTAGAAATAGTCATTGTCAAGGTTAGGATTAGTCACAGTCAAGTTTAGAAGGTCACATGTCAAATTTAGAAGGTTACATGTCAAGGTTAGATAGTCACATGTCAAGGTTAGATAGTCACTGTCAAGGTTTGAAAGTCACATGTCAAAGTAAGACAGTGCCGGCAGCATTTAACCCCAGCGTGTCGGCTGCGTTTAACCGCATGCATTTTCCAACCATCTGAAAAGAACGTATGAAACATTCAGACGCACGAAACGTTTAGATGCAAAATGTTTATTAGGCACGAATGGATCGTCGGGAGTTGCACGTGGCAGTCATTTCGGTTCGTGATTTGACGTACAAGAAACAGAGAATTTTATATCTTAATTTTAGAGGCTTGAAGGCACCAACCATTCTCAGGGCCTAGGAGATGGAGGGGATTATGGTACGGGGCAGAAGGTCGACCATTACCTAAGGCGCTCTCGAGAAACGCGCACAATAGCCTGGCAGTTTGGTAGCGGAAAACCTTTTAAAGATAACGGCAGCCATCCAAGAGATAGTGGAAGAGAAGATGCGAGTTGACGACTGCCTACCAGCTGCATGAGCACCCCAACAACAAGGGCTACCCATTGTCGTTGAGGACCATACCTACGATGTAGAACCTCACTCGAAGGGTAGCTCCTACTGCCAGTTTGGCAAGAGAGTCAACTAAGTTCGTGTTAGTCTTGTTTGCTTGCGATTCTTAAGGCTGTATGCTCACTTAATTTAGCTGATAAGAGACTGGCTTAAAGCTCCATGGGGCTCCTAGCTATGGGTGGGTAGGCTCTAGCCTGTTTGTAGTTTATGCTGAAGCTTGAATGCCCATCCTGTTGATGTAGTGGCTGTTGTGATCATTACCCTGGCAATGAAATAACATTTAGCCCGCCCTGTTGATGTAGTGGTTGCTATGATCATTACCCTGGCAATGAAATAATTACAGATTTATTGTTGAATTGATATGAATAAAATTATAATCCCCAATTCCATCTTTAGATTTAGAGATTGGTGTGGCCAAGACAATTCATAGGCATCTGAAGGGTTCGAGAATGTCCTATGGACAGATGAATGCAGTCCCAGCTTGAAGCCCACTGGCGCTTGTCGTAGGAAGATTGGTCAACCTGCAAAGACAATATCCTGTTTTTCCCTTGTATTTTTAATGTCATGAGCAAATCCTACAAATTGGAAAATTATAATATATATATTTACATAATTGTCCTTATAGAAGTCGACAAAAAAAATACAAGTCAATGAAAGACTTATGAACAAACACAAATATTACATGAACAGCAATTCATTCCTTGCTTTGTAGTCCCATCCTGTTTGGTGCCAGTTGAGTTGCCTCCAGGCATGTTCTGGGGTGTGGAAGTCCCTACGTTCACTCTGCAGGCATCTCCCAACAAGGTGCTGCAGAGCTTTGCCTTGTGGGACAGACATGGAGTCCGCCTCCATGGGCCAAAATACAAACAAAACAAAAAATAACACGACATGAATCAATTCTTGATGACAATATATAGCTTCATTAGTACAACACTAGCTAGAGAAGTAGCATCCAGTATTCCATTTGTTCTAGCTACCAAAAACAAACAACTAAAACTGAAACTCAAAGACTGGCTGGAGCAGCTTGTAGGGATCAAGCAGATTCCAGTTACACCAACAAAGTTATATTATAGCAAGTATAACAGTAAGAGGAGGAAACTTACTTGCTTATAGACACTTCAACTCGGACTGAAATAACTCCAGCAGGACGCTCTCAAAAGAACAAGTAACTGTAGAGTTCAAGCCTGCCAACTTTTTTTCTTCTGTTCATGTGGAGGTCCATGCACGCGCCTCTCCTCTCGCTTAGTGTGAGATATGATTTAATATAACGTAGCGAGCCTTTGCAAAAAAAATTCAGCGAGCGTTCAAACGCTCTCTACTGTTCTTCGACGTTTCTTTGGCCAACGGTCATGCGCTGCACGTACGTTGGGTTTAAACGCAACGCCAAGTTTTGGGAGGCTTCTCTTATATGCACACTACATGACAATATATTATGATGGAGGGAGGAAGAGGAGAGATGGTGGAGGAGGTTACTGTGTGTGGTGAAGGTGAACATTCATGATGGAGGAGGTTACTGTGTGTGGTGAAGGTGAACAGGTCATGTTTGATAACAACCTCCTCTCTCCCACGCCGCTATGTGTGTGGTGTGTGTGCATGTGTAGGGGTGCGGTGGCTGCTGATGGACGTATAGAGCCTGGAGACATGCTGTTAGAGGTCAACGAGGTCAACTTTGAGAACATGACCAATGACGACGCTGTCCGAACACTTCGGGAGATAGTGCAGACACCTGGGTAAGCCACACCCCAATGTTGGGGCATTGATTTAAATATTTATTATTGTTGTTCTTATTTATTAATGTGTGTATATATATAATGTGTGTATATATATATAAATATAAATACACCCTCGCAATCTCGATTATCCGAACTCGGTAAAATGGTAGCGACTGTTAACAGGAAAAATTGTTGGGTGTTGCTGGCTTGCGATTTGCATGCGGAAACCGGATCAGTTCCCTAGGGCCAGCAAAAGGAAGAGTGTATTTTTTTTGTGTGTTGAGTGAAGATTAGCTATTCTCAGCAAAAGGTATTCAAAGGAACACTCGAGCTGGTCTCACAGAAGACTGACATTGGGAGAGAACCACTCGAGCTGGTCTCACAGAAGACTGACATTGGGAGAGAAACACTCGAGCTGGTCTCACAGAAGACTGACATTGGGAGAGAACCACTCGAGCTGGTCTCACAGAAGACTGACATTGGGAGAGAACCACTCGAGCTGGTCTCACAGAAGACTGACATTGGGAGAGAACCACTCGAGCTGGTCTCACAGAAGGCTGACATTGGGAGAGAAACACTCGAGCTGGTCTCACAGAAGACTGACATTGGGAGAGAACCACTCGAGCTGGTCTCACAGAAGGCTGACATTGGGAGAGAAACACTCGAGCTGGTCTCACAGAAGACTGACATTGGGAGAGAAACACTCGAGCTGGTCTCACAGAAGACTGACATTGGGAGAGAAACACTCGAGCTGGTCTCACAGAAGACTGACATTGGGAGAGAACCACTCGAGCTGGTCTCACAGAAGACTGACATTGGGAGAGAACCACTCGAGCTGGTCTCACAGAAGACTGACATTGGGAGAGAACCACTCGAGCTGGTCTCACAGAAGACTGACATTGGGAGAGAACCACTCGAGCTGGTCTCACAGAAGACTGACATTGGGAGAGAACCACTCGAGCTGGTCTCACAGAAGACTGACATTGGGAGAGAACCACTCGAGCTGGTCTCACAGAAGACTGACATTGGGAGAGAACCACTCGAGCTGGTCTCACAGAAGACTGACATTGGGAGAGAACCACTCGAGCTGGTCTCACAGAAGACTGACATTGGGAGAGAACCACTCGAGCTGGTCTCACAGAAGACTGACATTGGGAGAGAACCACTCGAGCTGGTCTCACAGAAGACTGACATTGGGAGAGAACCACTCCAGCTGGTCTCACAGAAGACTGACATTGGGAGAGAACCACTCGAGCTGGTCTCACAGAAGACTGACATTGGGAGAGAACCACTCGAGCTGGTCTCACAGAAGACTGACATTGGGAGAGAACCACTCGAGCTGGTCTCACAGAAGACTGACATTGGGAGAGAACCACTCGAGCTGATCTCACAGAAGACTGACATTGGGATAAAGAATGAAGCCAAGGAACTTGGAGAGTTTGCAAGCACCTTTGATAGTCAGAGGATGATTTCAGGTGGTAATGTCTGGCGCCTTGCTAAAGGGGACCAGCTTGAAAGCGCTCTATATCATCCAGAAAAGCGGGCAAGGCACTCCAGTCGGTGGACCATTGCTGAGAGATAAGGCCGCAGGTGGAGGAGGATCCGAAGCAGCTGCATTTTCTGGCAGTGCAGGTTGGCTACTGATGATTACCAAGTGTTGCAGGCAGTGTGTTCTGAATCCTCCGAGACATCACTGATGATTCTTAAAGGAGTG
Source organism: Cladorhizidae sp. MBARI D1340-BT2 (assembly GCA_028752905.1). Lineage (NCBI taxonomy): Eukaryota > Metazoa > Porifera > Demospongiae > Poecilosclerida > Cladorhizidae > Cladorhizidae sp. MBARI D1340-BT2. The sequence goes on from JAQNBH010000008.1 coordinate 32,850,661, forward strand.
AGACATCTGGCATGCAAGAAGAGGATGGTAACCTGAAGAAAATAACTCATTATTACTGCATGTACAGAACCTATTAGTCATCAAGAATTGCTTGCACACACACAATACTACTGTAAGTAGTGGATGTGTTTGTGTGTAAGGCAGCATGGCAGCCAGTGAGGACACAGCTGCTACTCATAAGAGGACCAGGAAGTAAGCTGCTCATATCCCATGCCCTGCAGATAAATATCATTAATGATAGAAGCCAGCGAGTCAAGTGGTTATAATTTAAAATGACATTCATTTTTGTTGTTTTTTGCATATCCGAATTTTTCCCAATCTGAACTATTGGTTCCAATGTGTTGGTTCCAATGCGTTGGCTCCAATGCGTTGATCCCAATGCGTTGTATCAATGCGTTCAAATAAGTGAGGGTCTACTGTGTGTATATATATTATATTCTTATTATTTTAGCCAACATTAATCTATTAATTGCTTGCGAGTAAATTTAAGTCGATTATTGAGAAGTCTTCGCAACAAAAAAAATATTTCGACAAAAGAAGTGGCTGGCAATTGTTGGCTTGTGTTAGTGTGTGCTAACTAGCTCTCGCTAGAGTCTGTAATCAGAAGTGGTTAGTGTGTGCCAACTGACTCTCGCTAGAGTCTGTGATCAGAAGTGGTTAGTGTGTGCTAACTAACTCTCGCTAGAGTCTGTAATCAGAAGTGGTTAGTGTGTGCTAGCTAACTCTCACTAGACTCTGTGATCAGAAGACCGGGCTACTGCTCCTGTTCGTGCATGGCTGCTTGAACGATTATGGCCTGTCCATACTGCATGCGTACATGCATGTAATGCACATTTATGGGCGCTCATTGTGCTGGTCGAATTGCGTCCCAAAGGGCTGCACCGCAAGAGGTGGTTTTAATTGTGCTTCAGAGCCATAACTCTAGGATAATATGTGAGTGTGTGCATTTAATTACTTAACTCTCATTAAAATAAGCCAAACAAAGGACACGCCCCATCTAGCCAGAAGTAAGGTTATTTTTTAATCAATCAAGACATCAATCAAGACGAATACAAATTCTTCGATTAAAAAAATTCTTCGATTAAAAAAAACCAACTTTTTTTCCTTCTCCATCTGAGTTTGTGCCATATGGTAAACGCACAAATCTAGTTGGATGTGTGCACACTTCCTGCACTGTTGTTCATAGTTTGAAGTTCACTTTTAAGCTTCCTGGCTCTTCTGTGGGACTCATACTATCAGTGTTAATAGTCATGATGACCCTTACGAAAACTATTAGTAAATGCTTTTTGATACAGGGGGAAGATGGTTCTTGGTTGATTACAGAGTATGCTAAAGAAGGAAGTGTCTCTTTTCAATGTGTTTTGGTTGACTTGTCTTTCGTGTTGTTTTTGGCGAGCAAAGCAAATCCTCGCAGAAGAGTTGGATGGGAAAGTTTGCATTGAAGTGCAAGGCGTATGTGTGAGTCTATTCACCGTACATTCACCTGTTAAAAAAATATTGATTGAATAAATGCTGACTTACGTTAGCAAGAAAATGGCAGTCTGTGAAAAAGAATCTGGATGGTACATGTAGATCCGAAGATTGAGGAAAGCAATTTGGCTGCACAGTGTTGGACCAGCTGTGCATGCATGTGGACCGGCTGTGCAGGCATGTGGACCAGCTGTGCAGGCATGTGGGCCAGCTGTGCAGGCATGTGGACCAGCTGTGCAGGCATGTGGGCCAGCTGTGCAGGCATGTGGACCAGCTGTGCAGGCATGTGGGCCAGCTGTGCAGGCATGTGGACCAGCTGTGCAGGCATGTGGACCAGCTATGCAGGCATGTGGGCCAGCTGTGCAGGCATGTGGATCAGCTGTGCAGGTGTGTGGGCCAGTTCGGGCATGTGGGCCAGCTGTGCAGGCATGTGGTGCAGGTGTGTGGGCCAGCTGTGCAGGCATGTGGACCAGCTGTGTCATTAATAACTGTCGGAGTAGGGACACTGGCTGGAGGTTATTATTTATGGCATTGCTACTTCAATTCCTCCCAATTGCTATCGGGTACATGTACACGTGTCGGTTAGCTTGGCATGGTAAAGACACAATTCCTTGCGTGTACCGGCCCTCGTGGGTAATGCTCTCCCAGGCAGCAAGAACAAGGTGTGATGTTGCTACCTAGTGGATAACTGGCTGCAAATTATACTCAATAGAGAGAGATATGCTAATGTTGGCTGGCATGGTGAGGGGGCGTGGTGAACTCGTGTGGAAAAATGTCTAAAACAAAATGTCTGATGCCTTGTTATTGTCAGCTTCTGCGTTGTCTTCACTTCCACAACTGGCAGCGTCCTCAGCCAGCAAGCACTTGCTTATGAAGTCACACTTGTAATGTGCTTCCCATCTTCGGAGCCCACTCACTCCCTGTTAACAAACCCTCTCAGCCACACATGCAGTTTCTATTGCCAGCCCATTGTGCTGCAGGCCATCCAGATGTGCGAGCATGATAAGGTGGACCATCTGTTTAGACCAGGTGCTTCAGCTCGCCACACATGTCTTGCTAGTGTGTGCTGTTTTCTTGTGTAGGCAGCTCTGATGACCCTGTACCAACTAAATTAACAAGTTTGTGTTTGATGACCCTTTACCCACTATATGTTATGATCCTTTGCCCACTATATGTGACAGGCTCTGCGAAAAGGGCCCACTTCGCGCAAGATATAAAATTTGAGTTATTGGCACTAAGATATAGCACACCTTATTACCTTCAAAATGGTCTAAGAAGCATCACCATAGCTAGTTGGTTTGCTGAGCTACGACCGATCTAACACAGCTAAGTACAAGGCCATAATTCCATGAAAACGGTCTTTCAATGTTTACTTACGGGGAATTTTTCTATTTCCGTAATCTTCCGCGTTACGCGTTTTGAGGTAGCACGTGATTCTACAAGATACGCCCTTCATAGTTCGTGGAGAAGTCACACACTTCTTGGAGGAGCTTTTCTTCGCTTCCACGGCGCAGCCAAGGACTTAGAACACCACTAGAGCCCCCCAAAACTTCGTGCCTCCATGAATCAAGCAGCTATTCTTGGGAGGAAAAGCAGGTGAGAGATAGTACTAGCCCACCAACTGTAACTTTTTTGTTTAACTTGTTCTCTAGCTCACAGTTGGCCTTTGTTTAACTTGTTTTCTAAGAAGCCCACAGTTAGCCTTTGTTTAACTTGATTTCTATCCTACAGTTAGCCTTTGTTCACAGGTAGCCTTTGTTTAACTCGTTTTCTAGCCCACAGTTAGCCTTTATTTAACCTGTTTTCTAGCCCATAGTTAGCCTTTATTTAACTTGTTTTCTAGCCCACAGTTAGCCTTTATTTAACTTGTTTTCTAGCCCACAGTTAGCCTTTATTGAACTTCTTTTCTAACCCACAGTTAGCCTTTGTTTAACTTGTTTTCTAGCCCACAGTTAGCCTTTGTTTAACTTGATTTCTATCCTACAGTTAGCCTTTGTTCACAGGTAGCCTTTGTTTAACTCGTTTTCTAGCCCACAGTTAGCCTTTATTTAACCTGTTTTCTAGCCCATAGTTAGCCTTTATTTAACTTGTTTTCTAGCCCACAGTTAGCCTTTATTTAACTTGTTTTCTAGCCCACAGTTAGCCTTTATTGAACTTCTTTTCTAACCCACAGTTAGCCTTTGTTTAACTTGTTTTCTAGCCCACAGTTAGCCTTTATTTAACTTGTTTTCTAGCCCACAGTTAGCCTTTATTTAACTTGTTTTCTAGCCCACAGTTAGCCTTTGTTCATTGTTCACAGGTAGCCTTTGTTTAACTTGTTTTCTAGCCCACAGTTAACCTTTATTTATTTAGCCCATAGTTAGTGTTTAGTTTCTAGCCCATAGTTAACTTGTTTCTAGCCTACAGTTAGTGTTTATTAAACTTAGTTTCAGGTCAGCAGTAAGCCGGCTACTTGTCCTAACCCAGTTTTCTCTCTTTTGTTGTTGTTAGAACAAACTATTATTAGATAAAAAGTAGGACAAGAATAATTATTATTATACAGTGTTACAACAACATTGGTTAAAGACTTATTGTTGCTGATCTACTGTTATGTCCCTCCTTTCTGCAGATCATACAAGTGCGTTTCTTGGCAGAGGGAAGATAATCCTCTTTATTCTGATTACCAGTTGGTGAGGAGGGAGTGCTGGAAGGCTTGGGGACAGCTGGCAAAGGACAGGAACTATCCTTCTCATCTTCAGGTGAAGTACTCCCGGACTTCTCGCCAGCACTCGTCACAGGTGGTTTTGTAGAACGACCTTTCCAGCTGCACAATTTGAAGGTGCTCTTCTGCTGCTTTTATAGTAGCACATTTCTCACAGTTAGCAGCTCGGAGGATAGCTGTACTGTTCTGTTGGCATTGCCAGCACAAGTCAGACATAGGTTTCATAATAATAATGGATGGAAGCAGTGACTGCCAGAGCTTATTGAAGGTGGAGTATGCAGCAGGACATGCACAGGGTGTGGAGTTAGCAGCTTCACAATACACCCTCCGGATCCCTCTCTTGGACACGCTAGAAGGTAGCAGCTTGATGTCAGATCTGCTATAACCTGGTATGCGACCAGGAAGGAGCAGGCCATTCTGATCAGCAGAGTTTAGTAAGAATCTGACAATAAACTCTACCTAAGCAAATGCAAGGGCATTGTGAGGAAGACGCCTGGTGTTTCCATGGACACGTGGTGCAAGCCCATTGTCCTTGAAGTGTGTCACCAAGTTCTTCATTCGTTTCTCGCCAACAGTGTGAAGGTAACGAAACATGGAAGGACACACTGGTTGCCCCTGATGGTAATATTTTGTGTACTTTTTCTGTCGACTCAACAGTGAATGCCGAACCATCTCCATCGAATTTGAGGTAGCCATGAGCTGCCCAAGCAAGATGTCCAACTCATTGTGTGTCTGGGAATTGCAGTGTGAGCGAAATCAAAGACATGCTGTCAAGGAAAATGAGAGAGAGAAACTTCCCCCATCACGAAGACGACAACCACATCCAGCATCCAAGAAATCTCCAACTTGCTTATTTTCCTCGATGTCGGAAAGAGTTGGTTCGATGCCATCAATCATGTGAAGATTCTCCAAGGCTTCACTCACTTGCTCATCACGGTCCAAATCTTCCTCCTCAATTTCTTAATTTCTTCATCCTCACTGATCTCCTCCTCCACACCCATCTCGCCAACCTCTACCACTCTGCTATTGCACAAAAGTTCTGTCTCTGTAAATAGTATGCACACAGATGTACTATATTCCAACACATTACTCCACATTACTCCTAAATACAAATTTTTGTCAATACAGTGTATATTTTGCTATTCAGCTATTCAGTAGATGATATATTTTTTTGGCTATGGACACACACCTATGTCTTCACTAAACTTACCATGATTTGCTGCTCCAGTCACATCATCACTGTCCATTTCTCCTTCAAAAGGAGTGTTGAAGTAGTCTTGTAAGATATCCAGCAAGGGTTGTTGGTCTTTCTCACAAAAGTGAAGCAAACCATTCACAGCTCTAGCAGCTTCTCTAGCACTAGTTTGAAAAGTCATTCTGCAGCTGTTGTTACTGTGGTAACGAGTTATAAAGGCACGCGGGTAACTCCCATACTTCCGTGTGCACGTAGTATTCTTCCGCCGGCAGTTAAACTTCAATCTCGGTTACGCGTAGAGAAGAATTGAGTCCGAGTTTTCTAAGGCTACGCTCGGCAAGAAGCAGACGCTTTTAGGTCATCAAACTTCACAGAAAGTTAGCTAAAAGATAATAGATACTTATAAGCTAATAAAATGGATTTTATAAAATTTTGGCCTAGGCATTGTTTTAGGTTGTATCTCAATTTCAATATCTGCGCGAAGTGGGCCCTTTTCCCAGAGCCTGTCACATATGTTATGATCCTTTGCCCACTATATGTGATGACCCACTATATGTGATGACCCTGCACCAGCCATCTAACTTGTATGTGTGTATGTGCGTCTTCTCATTGCAGACCCATCAGCCTTACCATAGCCAAGTGCTGGGACCCTGATCCCATTGTGCCGCCCTTTGAGCCCAGATGTGAGTTGCATGTGTTGCTACTCTGTTATTGTTGTTGATGATGTAGTTGTTGATGATGTAATGCGATGCAGTGGAGCCTATTCGACCCATCGACCCTTCAGCATGGATCATGCAAACTAACCAGCACCAAGGTAAGGAGATTGGACTCTGCATGTCTGTGGCGATCATTACCTATTTTTGCCCATCCTTCCTCATCATCTCACTTTCCTTTGTTGCCATTCTTCTTGTCCTCACTACTAAATCTTATCCTCTCCTTTCTCTCTCCCTCTCTCCTCCCCTTCTCCCCCCTCCCCTCCCACTTTCCAGCTGACTATGGTAACTACCAGAGCTATGGGCGTCCCTTCACAGGCAGTCCCACACTGAGCACCATGACGTCCAACTCCTCGCCCAGCCTCAATTCCTCCAACCCTGAGTCTGAGAGTAAGTGTGCCGGTCCTGAGTCCGAGAGTAAGTGTGCCAACCCTGAGTCCGAGAGTAAGTGTGCCAACCCTGAGTCCGAGAGTAAGTGTGCCAGCCCTGAGTCCGAGAGTAAGTGTGCCAGCCCTGAGTCCGAGAGTAAGTGTGCTGGCCCTGAGTCCGAGAGTAAGTGTGCCGGCCCTGAGTCCGAGAGTAAGTGTGCCGGCCCTGAGTCCGAGAGTAAGTGTGCCGGCCCTGAGTCCGAGAGTAAGTGTGCCAATCCTGAGTCCGAGAGTAAGTGAGCCAGCCCTGAGTCCGAGAGTAACTGTGCCGGCCCTGAGTCCGAGAGTAAGTGAGCCAGCCCTGAGTCCGAGAGTAAGTGTGCCAGCCCTGAGTCCGAGAGTAAGTGTGCCAATCCTGAGTCCGAGAGTAAGTGAGCCAGCCCTGAGTCCGAGAGTAACTGTGCCGGCCCTGAGTCCGAGAGTAAGTGAGCCAATCCTGAGTCCGAGAGTAAGTGTGCCAGCCCTGAGTCCGAGAGTAAGTGTGCCAGCCCTGAGTCCGAGAGTAAGTGTGCCGGCCCTGAGTCCGAGAGTAAGTGTGCCGGCCCTGAGTCCGAGAGTAAGTGTGCTGGCCCTGAGTCCGAGAGTAAGTGTGCCGACCCTGAGTCCGAGAGTAAGTGTGCCGGCCCTGAGTCCGAGAGTAAGTGTGCCGGCCCTGAGTCCGAGAGTAAGTGAGCCAGCCCTGAGTCCGAGAGTAAGTGTGCCAGCCCTGAGTCCGAGAGTAAGTGTGCCTACCCTGAGTCCGAGAGTAAGTGTGCCAGCCCTGAGTCTGAGAGTAAGTGTGCCAGCCCTGAGTCCGAGAGTAAGTGTGCCGGCCCTGAGTCCGAGAGTAAGTGTGCCATCCCTGAGTCCGAGAGTAAGTGTGCCAATCCTGAGTCCGAGAGTAAGTGTGCCGGCCCTGAGTCCGAGAGTAAGTGTGCCAGCCCTGAGTCCGAGAGTGCTGGCCCTGAGTCTGGGAGTGAGTGCCGGCCTAGGGCTATATTGTGCATGCCTAGGGCTATGTGGTGCATGCCTGGGACTATGTTGTGCATGCATAGGGCTATGTTGGTTATGAATGCCTAGGGCTATGTTGTGCATGCCTAGGGCTATGTTGTGCATGCCTAGGGCTATGTTGGTTATGAATGCCTAGGGCTATGTTGTGCATGCCTAGGGCTATGTTGTGCATGCCTAGGGCTATGTTGGTTATGAATGCCTAGGGCTATGTTGTGCATGCCTAGGGCTATGTTGGTTATGAATGCCTAGGGCTATGTTGTGCATGCCTAGGGCTATGTTGGTTATGAATGCCTAGGGCTATGTTGTGCATGCCTAGGGCTATGTTGTGCATGCCTAGGGCTATGTTGGTTATGAATGCCTAGGGCTATGTTGTGCATGCCTAGGGCTATGTGGTGCATGCCTGGGGCTATGTTGTGCATGCCTAGGGCTATGTTGTGCATGCCTAGGGCTATGTTGGTTATGAATGCCTAGGGCTATGTGGTGCATGCCTGGGGCTATGTTTTGCATGCCTAGGGCTAGTATTTTGTGTGTGTGTTGGTGACCTGTTAATATTTGGGTAGTCACTGGATGGACTCAGAAATTAATCTTAATGAGTGTTTTCTCTCAGTAATCTTCCAGTGGCTCTGGTACATGTGCCCTTCACAAGCCCTTGAGCACTGTGACTTGGTTGGCTGTAATTCTCACTAATTAAGCAATATTCAATTAGAGTAAACATGGGAAGTTCCCTGGCTGAAGGCTCAATCACAATATGCAAAACGCTCAAGCGATGCGGCGTGTTGTTTTTAAATATTGTGAACACAATGTCGCACCTCTTGATTAGAATCGAGTTATATTCGAGCGGCTTTGCGACCTATTGATTGCATATTCTGGTGTGCTTTATTTGAGTTTTTTCATCATTCTGGTGTGCTTTATTTGAGTATTGGTTAAAGCTGCTGGTGGTTTCAAAGCCGAGTGGACGATGAAAGGGATATCGATACAGTGAGAACTTTACCTAGGGATGTGCGATTGACATGAGCGCTGGCATCCATTAATTAATGGGTGGAGTTCCGGTTGGGTGAATCAAGTTTGCTCAAGCGGCGACTCTGTTATTGTGAACAGCTCGAAGTGATCCGATGTGACGCAAAGGCCTAGCAGCATATTGTGAAGCACAGCTATAGTTCCCTGGCTAATAGCACAGTTCCCTAGTTAGCACATGGCTAATGATACAGTTCCCTGGCTAATGATACAGTTCCCTGACTAATGATACAGTTCCCTGGCTAATGTCTGGCTAATAATATAGTTCCTTGGCTAATAATATAGTTCCCTGGCTAATAATACAGTTCCCTTGGCTAATGATACAGTTCCCTGGCTAATACCCTGACTAATAATGAAATAACTCCCTACCCCTGTCTAATACTCAAATGCCCAGATAATCAGTTTAGTCTAAAACATGTTCACCTTAAATTAGTGTGAGGCCAGACAAGGGTGGAGATGTTTCTACATGAATGCAGTTCTTAATGTCTCTCTCTCTCTGTGTAGATGAGCCGACTAAGCTGATGTTGACCACGCCCATGTATCGCATTGCACGTGCCCTAGCCAATCCCAAGTCAGGGCTGGAGGTCAAAGATCGTGTGTGGCTCAAGATGACCATTCCTCGCTCATTCATCGGTCAGTTCCAGTACGACATGCATGCCACATGTGTCGTTAGCCCACATGTGTCGTTAGCCCTTCCATGCACGACATGCACGCCACATGTCGTTAGGCCTTCCATGCACTTGTTCTCACATTCCAATTGCAATTTACCAGAGAACTGGGTCTATATAGAGCCCATCCATCCTCAAAGTGTCGGCCACTAAGGACTTTATTTACCAAGTGTATCTGGTCTGCTTCTATGTACAGTTCCTAATGCTTCTATAGTGTCTAATGCTTCTATAGTGTCTAATGCTTCTATAGTGTCTAATGCTTCTATAGTGTCTAATGCTTCTATAGTGTCTAATGCTTCTATAGTGTCTAATGCTTCTATAGTGTCTAATGCTTCTATAGTGTCTAATGCTTCTATAGTGTCTAATGCTTCTATAGTGTCTAATGCTTCTATAGTGTCTAATGCTTCTATAGTGTCTAATGCTTCTATAGTGTCTAATGCTTCTATAGTGTCTAATGCTTCTATAGTGTCTAATGCTTCTATAGTGTCTAATGCTTCTATAGTTCCTAATGCTTCTATAGTGTCTAATGCTTCTATAGTGTCTAATGCTTCTATAGTGTCTAATGCTTCTATAGTGTCTAATGCTTCTATAGTGTCTAATGCTTCTATAGTTCCTAATGCTTCTATAGTTCCTAATGCTTCTATAGTGTCTAATGCTTCTATAGTGTCTAATGCTTCTATAGTGTCTAATGCTTCTATAGTGTCTAATGCTTCTATAGTGTCTAATGCTTCTATAGTGTCTAATGCTTCTATAGTGTCTAATGCTTCTATAGTGTCTAATGCTTCTATAGTGTCTAATGCTTCTATAGTGTCTAATGCTTCTATAGTGTCTAATGCTTCTATAGTGTCTAATGCTTCTATAGTGTCTAATGCTTCTATAGTGTCTAATGCTTCTATAGTGTCTAATGCTTCTATAGTGTCTAATGCTTCTATAGTGTCTAATGCTTCTATAGTGTCTAATGCTTCTATAGTGTCTAATGCTTCTATAGTTCCTAATGCTTCTATAGTGTCTAATGCTTCTATAGTGTCTAATGCTTCTATAGTGTCTAATGCTTCTATAGTGTCTAATGCTTCTATAGTGTCTAATGCTTCTATAGTGTCTAATGCTTCTATAGTTCCTAATGCTTCTATAGTGTCTAATGCTTCTATAGTGTCTAATGCTTCTATAGTTCCTAATGCTTCTATAGTGTCTAATGCTTCTATAGTGTCTAATGCTTCTATAGTGTCTAATGCTTCTATAGTTCCTAATGCTTCTATAGTGTCTAGTGCTTCTATAGTGTCTAATGCTTCTATAGTGTCTAATGCTTCTATAGTGTCTAATGCTTCTATAGTGTCTAATGCTTCTATAGTGTCTAATGCTTCTATAGTGTCTAATGCTTCTATAGTTCCTAATGCTTCTATAGTGTCTAGTGCTTCTATAGTGTCTAATGCTTCTATAGTGTCTAATGCTTCTATAGTGTCTAATGCTTCTATAGTGTCTAGTGCTTCTATAGTGTCTAGTGCTTCTATAGTGTCTAGTGCTTCTATAGTGTCTAGTGCTTCTATAGTGTCTAGTGCTTCTATAGTGTCTAGTGCTTCTATAGTGTCTAATGCTTCTATAGTGTCTAATGCTTCTATAGTGTCTAATGCTTCTATAGTGTCTAATGCTTCTATAGTGTCTAATGCTTCTATAGTGTCTAATGCTTCTATAGTGTCTAATGCTTCTATAGTGTCTAATGCTTCTATAGTGTCTAATGCTTCTATAGTGTCTAATGCTTCTATAGTGTCTAATGCTTCTATAGTGTCTAATGCTTCTATAGTGTCTAATGCTTCTATAGTGTCTAATGCTTCTATAGTGTCTAATGCTTCTATAGTGTCTAATGCTTCTATAGTTCCTAATGCTTCTATAGTGTCTAATGCTTCTATAGTGTCTAATGCTTCTATAGTGTCTAATGCTTCTATAGTGTCTAGTGCTTCTAGTGTCTAGTGCTTCTATAGTGTCTAGTGCTTCTATAGTGTCTAGTGCTTCTATAGTGTCTAGTGCTTCTATAGTGTCTAGTGCTTCTATAGTGTCTAGTGCTTCTATAGTGTCTAGTGCTTCTATAGTGTCTAGTGCTTCTATAGTGTCTAATGCTTCTATAGTGTCTAATGCTTCTATAGTGTCTAATGCTTCTATAGTGTCTAATGCTTCTATAGTGTCTAATGCTTCTATAGCGTCTAATGCTTCTATAGCGTCTAATGCTTCTATAGCGTCTAATGCTTCTATAGCGTCTAATGCTTCTATAGCGTCTAATGCTTCTATAGCGTCTAATGCTTCTATAGCGTCTAATGCTTCTATAGCGTCTAATGCTTCTATAGCGTCTAATGCTTCTATAGCGTCTAGTGCTTCTATAGCGTCTAGTGCTTCTATAGCGTCTAGTGCTTCTATAGCGTCTAGTGCTTCTATAGCGTCTAGTGCTTCTATAGCGTCTAGTGCTTCTATAGCGTCTAGTGCTTCTATAGCGTCTAGTGCTTCTATAGCGTCTAGTGCTTCTATAGTGTCTAGTGCTTCTATAGTGTCTAGTGCTTCTATAGTGTCTAGTGCTTCTATAGTGTCTAGTGCTTCTATAGTGTCTAGTGCTTCTATAGTGTCTAATGCTTCTATAGTGTCTAATGTTTCTATGTACAGTGTATAATACTTCTAAATACAGTGCCTAAGTGTTCTATATGTAGTATCTAATGCAGTGCCTAATATTCTATATAGTACCTAATGCTTCTATATACAGTGCCTAATGCTTCTATATACAGTGCCTAATATTCTATATAAGTGCACAATGCTTCAATATGCAGTGCCTAATGTTCTATATAGTGCCTGATGCACATTGCCTAAATATAGTGCCTAATATTCTATATGTAGTGCCTAATGCTTCTATATACAGTACCTAATGCTTCTCTACACAGTACTTAAAGTTAATGCTTCTATATACAGTGCCTAGTGCTTCTATATATAGCACCTAATGCTTCATGTGCAGTGCCTAATGCCTCTATACGCTTTGCTTAATGCTTTTACATATAGTTCCTAATGCTTCTATATACAGCACCTAATGCTTCTATATAGTGCCTAATGCTTCTATATACAGTGCATAATGCTTCTATATAGTGTCCTAATGCTTCTATAAGATATTTAAACAAGAAGAATAAGAGTGTATCCTCGATAGAAGATTGTTCACAATATTGGCGTGTGCTGTTATTCGTGTTATTTCTCTGGCGTGTCCTTTAGGGTCTGACCTGGTGGAGTGGCTCAGCACTAACGTGGAGGGCTTCATTGATCGGCGGCATGCTCGGAAGTATGCCGCCCTCATGCTCAAGCATAGCTTCATACGTCATACCGTCAACAAGATCACTTTCTCTGAGCAGTGTTACTACATCTTCGGAGACTTCAAGGCAGCTGCAAACTCTCTACCTTCAGGTGGGTGTGCATTACTTAGCGTAGTTTGTGGGCATGGCTCTTGCTTGTGCGCACTATTTAGAGTGTTAGAGGGAGTGGCTTGCCTTTTTATGCACGTTGTATCGCTGTCTATTGCATGTCCGTGTTGGAAGGCCTGTGATCGGGTCGATGGCCGTGGGTTGCATGATCCTTGCCCTGTGTAGCTATTAATGCTGGTTCACAATATATCAGATGAAACGTCTCTTGGATACAGCTCGGTGCAATGCGATGCATTCACTGTCCCCAATATCAACTGGGTGGTGCACCGCATTGCTGGTGTGTGGGGGGGCATGTTGTGGACCAGTCTTGAAGCTTATGCACATCACTTGGGTAGCCTCACCAGCTACCGTGGTTACCACTGTACTTCCCCTTTGTCCTCTTACCCTCGCTTGTTCCCCACCCATCCTGTCTCCAACCACTCCCCTCTTACCGACCCTTCCCCTCTTTTCTCTCCCGCCCATCCTGTCTCCGACCACTCCCCTGGTCTTCAACTCTAATCCATCCTCTCCTCCCGTTCCATCTCCGCTCGTCCTTTCTTCCTCAACTCCCTTCCTTCTCCTTACAGAGTTCCAGGGCCTGAACTTGAGTGACTCTGGAGATGGAGATACCCTTGGGCCGCTGCCTCCAGGTGGGATCTGGGGATCTGATGGAGAGTATCCGGCCCCTTCGTACGAATACTTCCAAAACAGAACTAGTAATCACACTGGTTCTAGCCAACATACTGGTTCCAGCCATCATACTGGTTCTAGCCAACATACTGGTTCCAGCCAACATACCGGTTCCAGCCATCATACTGGTTCCAGCCATCATACCGGTTCCAGTAAATCACCCTCTCCTGGTAAGTAAGTAATGTGCATGGCCTAAGTGATAAATACCATGTTGTGGTTTGCATCATTACCGTTAGCTCTGCCATGCACACGCTTCTACAAAGACATGCACATGCGTGGAGGCGTGCACACCAACAAGCATCTTGGTGTTAGCGGAGTGTGTCTGAAGTGCAACGCAAAGGACTTGGGGTCGTGTTGAGCAATACTTGTGCATCCTTGCCAGCATATCAGAAGAACTTGAAAGAGGCTGCACGGGTTTTGTAGACTTGAGTGGACGACCACAGAGGCTTGTGCTTGTAAACATCTAGTTAGATGTACCACAGAGCAGCTTGTCTTGGCGGAGTTAATGGACGCACATCAAAGGAGGGGTTAAGGGGAGACGGGTGCATTTTTATTTTTTTACTTGTGGCTACCATTTTATAGCTACATAGATACATAGATTCTGTAAACTTCATGGTATGGACTTGATATATAGCTCAAAAGATAGGTCTCTCTGTGTGCTCTCTTTTGATATACTAAATTATTTTTCATAGGTATAAACTATAGCCAAGTTACTGGAGCTAAAGTGGAGGGAACCTCAAAACCTGAATGCCTGATTTTGCCGCATAAATATCTCCAGATTGCCAAGTGCTAGAGTGTTGAAATTAGCACCTGTGGCTAGAGGAAGCCCTACTCTTTGCAATGAGCTTTTTGATTAGTCGTGCTTGTGGAAAATGGAATTTTATGGAATTTTAACAAAATTCATTTTACAACTGGACGCGCTTGACCACATACTTAAGTTTTAACGCCTAATCAAACCGGTCATTGCATAGAGTAGGGGCTTCCTCTAGCCACTGGCGCTAATTTCAACTCTCTAGCACTTGGCAATCTGGAGATACTTATGTGGCAAAATCAGGCATTCAGGTTTTGAGGCTCCCTCCACTTTAGCTCCAGTAACTTGGCTATAGTTATTACCTATGAAAAATACTTTAGTCTTAAAAGTGAGCACACAGAGAGACCTATCTTTTGAGCTATATATCAAGTCTATACCATGAAGTTTACAGAATCTATGGAGCTATAAAGTGGTAACCACAAGTTGCTGTTTTTAATTAAAAATGCAACTGTCACCCCTTAATGGACGCATATCAAGGAGGGGTTAATGGATTCATAACAAAGGAAGGGTTAACGGATGCATATCCATGGAGGGGTTAATGGACGCATATCAAAGGAGGGGTTAATGGACGCATATCAAAGGAGGGGTTAATGGATGCATATCAAGGGAGGGGTTGATGGATTCATATCAAAGGAGGGGTTGATGGATTCATATCAAAGGAAGGGTTAACGGATGCTTATCAAAGGAAGGGTTAACGGAAGCATTTCAAAGGAAGGGTTAATGAATACATATCAAATGAGGGGTTGAGGATGCATATCATAGAAGGGGTTAATGATGCATATCAAAGGAAGGGTTAATGAATACATATCAAATGAGGGGTTGAGGATGCATATCATAGAAGGGGTTAATGATGCATATCAAAGGAAGGGTTAATGAATGCATATCAAAGGAGGGGTTAATGATGCATATCAAAGGAGGGGTTAATGAACGCATATCAAAAGAGGGGTTAATGAATGCATATCAAAGGAGGGGTTAATGATGCATATCAAAGGAAGGGTTAATGAATACATATCAAAAGAGGGGTTGAGGATGCATATCATAGAAGGGGTTAATGATGCATATCAAAGGAAGGGTTAATGAATGCATATCAAATGAGGGGTTGAGGATGCATATCATAGAAGGGGTTAATGATGCATATCAAAGGAAGGGTTAATGAATGCATATCAAAAGAGGGGTTGAGGATGCATATCATAGAAGGGGTTAATGATGCATATCAAAGGAAGGGTTAATGAATGCATATCAAATGAGGGGTTGAGGATGCATATCATAGAAGGGGTTAATGATGCATATCAAAGAAGAGTTTATAGGCACATCAAAGGAGGGGGTTAATGGGTGCATATCAAGTGTTTACTAGAGCAGTTGTCATCGTATCCATATATGCACCTTGTGCAGGCTTTGGTGGGCAAGAGTTTGAAATTGCGCTTTTTAGCACTTGGCCTAGCGAGCAGCCGCTACAGATATGATTTGCGTGGGTGTATGCATACCTACATACATAATGTATCAGTATCTTATAGTGTAGATATATTTTGGGCTTGGCGTGAGCCACTTGCAGGACTAATTGTACTTGGCTGCATTTGGCCTGCCTAACATGGAGCTAGCTTTTGGCCCAGCCTCAGGAAGTGAGGCGACTGACTCTGGCCAGAAAGGCGAGCTTTAGTATATTCTAATTCCGATTGTTAAAACAGCACTATGCAAAATGTTCTGTGTGATGCTGGAGTTAGTTAAGGTTCAAAGTCGGGGAACGTGTGATGATGGAATTAGTTAAGTTTCAATGTCAGAGAACATGTGGTGGAGTTAGTTAAGGTTCAATGTCAGGGAACGTGTGGTGGAGTTAGTTAAGGTTCAATGTCAGAGAACGTGTGGTGGAGTTAGTTAAGGTTCAATGTCAGAGAACATGTGGTGGAGTTAGTTAAGGTTCAATGTCAGAGAACGTGTGGTGGAATTAGTTAAGGTTCAATGTCAGAGAACATGTGGTGGAGTTAGTTAAGGTTCAATGTCAGAGAACGTGTGGTGGAGTTAGTTAAGGTTCAATGTCAGAGAACATGTGGTGGAGTTAGTTAAGGTTCAATGTCAGAGAACGTGTGGTGGAATTAGTTAAGGTTCAATGTCAGAGAACATGTGGTGGAGTTAGTTAAGGTTCAATGTCAGAGAACGTGTGGTGGAATTAGTTAAGGTTCAATGTCAGAGAACGTGTGGTGGAGTTAGTTAAGGTTCAATGTCAGAGAACATGTGGTGGAGTTAGTTAAGGTTCAATGTCAGAGAACGTGTGGTGGAATTAGTTAAGGTTCAATGTCAGAGAACGTGTGGTGGAGTTAGTTAAGGTTCAATGTCAGAGAACGTGTGGTGGAGTTAGTTAAGGTTCAAAGTCAGAGAACGTGTGGAGCTGGAAGTGCATGCTCATTTCCATAGTCATCATTTTTTTAGAGAATTCTTACTTCTGCTATTTAAAGTTCTAACAGAAAGTTCTAACAGATAAAAAATAAAAAATAAATTAAAATCCGTTGGGGGGAAGGGGAGGAGGCTTCATGAATGTGTCCTGTCCAGAGCTACAGCATTAAGCTTAGTGGATTCCAAGAGCTAATCCAGTATCTAGTCAAGCATCCAGTGAGATGTGTTGATGTACAGAAGTACTGCACTGAGTGTCAAGTCTACTGGCGCATGGATACTGCATTCGAGCGACGCTCAGTAATGGTGATGTCGAGAGCTACTGCAGTCGAGTGAGCTGAGGTAATAACGAAGCCACTCCTGTCCAGCTTTCTCCATCTGTAGCCTTTCCAGGATCTGGTTCAATCGAGGTCAGCAGAGGTGATACCTAAATGTTTGTTCAGCTGTGCCGATGTCGAGAGCAACTCTGATAGCTAGTCCAACCATTCTTCAGATGCTTTGATGTTTATGGCTACTCCACCGATTCTCACAGGACTGCAGTAGAGCATCGTCTTATGAGAGAAGATTTTTTTTAGGTTTATTTTTTGTAATAGAATCGTTTTTCAATTGCCGTTATTTTTGTTTTATTTTTGGGGAGACGCTGAACGGCCATTCTTAATAACGGAAACGTCAAGTTTAGTGCTGTATGTGCATTGTGTAAGCGTAGGTTGTGCAGGTGTAGTAGTGTTTGCCCTGAGCTGTATGCATGTACGTGAGCCATCACCAGTAGTGGATGGTGCAGGTACAGTAGTGTTTGTCCTGAGCTGTATGCATGTACGTGAGCCATCACCAGTAGTGGATGGTGCAGGTACAGTAGTGTTTGTCTTAAGCTGTATGCATGTACGTGAGCCATCACCAGTAGTGGATGGTGCAGGTACAGTAGTGTTTGTCCTGAGCTGTATGCATGTACGTGAGCCATCACCAGTAGTGGATGGTGCAGGTACAGTAGTGTTTGTCCTGAGCTGTATGCATGTACGTGAGCCATCACCAGTAGTGGATGGTGCAGGTACAGTAGTGTTTGTCTTAAGCTGTATGCATGTACGTGAGCCATCACCAGTAGTGGATGGTGCAGGTGCAGTAGTGTTTGTCTTGAGCTGTATGCATGTACGTGAGCCATCACCAGTAGTGGATGGTGCAGGTACAGTAGTGTTTGTCCTGAGCTGTATGCATGTACGTGAGCCATCACCAGTAGTGGATGGTGCAGGTACAGTAGTGTTTGTCTTGAGCTGTATGCATGTACGTGAGCCATCACCAGTAGTGGATGGTGCAGGTACAGTAGTGTTTGTCTTAAGCTGTATGCATGTACGTGAGCCATCACCAGTAGTGGATGGTGCAGGTGCAGTAGTGTTTGTCTTGAGCTGTATGCATGTACGTGAGCCATCACCAGTAGTGGATGGTGCAGGTACAGTAGTGTTTGTCCTGAGCTGTATGCATGTACGTGAGCCATCACCAGTAGTGGATGGTGCAGGTACAGTAGTGTTTGTCTTGAGCTGTATGCATGTACGTGAGCCATCACCAGTAGTGGATGGTGCAGGTACAGTAGTGTTTGTCTTAAGCTGTATGCATGTACGTGAGCCATCACCAGTAGTGGATGGTGCAGGTACAGTAGTGTTTGTCCTGAGCTGTATGCATGTACGTGAGCCATCACCAGTAGTGGATGGTGCAGGTGCAGTAGTGTTTGTCTTGAGCTGTATGCATGTACGTGAGCCATCACCAGTAGTGGATGGTGCAGGTACAGTAGTGTTTGTCCTGAGCTGTATGCATGTACGTGAGCCATCAGTGGATGGTGCAGGTACAGTAGTGTTTGTCCTGAGCTGTATGCATGTACGTGAGCCATCACCAGTAGTGGATGGTGCAGGTACAGTAGTGTTTGTCCTGAGCTGTATGCATGTACGTGAGCCATCACCAGTAGTGGGTGGTTCAGGTGCAGTCTTTGCTTGTCCTGAGCTGCATTCATGTGTGCATGTGCGTGAACCATCGCCAGTAATATGTCACTCCTCCTCGTACAGGCACTGGCACTGGCTCCTCCGCTAGTAGTGGTGGTGGCAGCAACTCGAACCCGTCACACAATCAACAGTTCAACTCCAACAATGGCAACAACAGCGGAGGGAGCAGGACTGTGCAGCAACCATTCTACCCGCAGTCACGTATGCGTCACTCAAGCAGTATCAGCTCCTCCAGCGAGTTCACCAGCGTCTCCCAACAGGTTCCCATGGCCAGTGGAAATGGACAGTTGATGGCTCCAACCACTTCGTCTCAGTCACCGTCTCGCTCTGGCAGCGACAAGGATCCTGACCGGGTCAGTCCTCACACATCCAATGATACTTTGAAGAGGTCCTCTCCCCTTGTAGAGAGAACCAGGGGGGGACAACTGGGCGTGGCAGCTCACTTGGGCCAGAGTCGCGAGAGCTTCCAGCAAGCACTGGACAACCCTTGCCAATACTTTGTGTAGGAGGTGTATCTTGTCTTGCTTCTTTTCCTTTTGTCGTGTAGACAAGTTTGGGAAAATAGAGTTTAGGAACAGTTTACACTTGTCATTCTACATACTCTACATACACTCGCTCATTCAGCAACTCACTACTTCACCACAGATCCACATTAGGCACGAATACAAACTCATGCACATGTCCGATGTCCAACTGCTCCACTCCTCCCCCTCCCCATTTACCGCCATATGTTTGTGACATCATGTGATTGTCGGCTCACTAGTGCACACGTCGTCCAGAAATAACTTTTTTTTAGAGGAATCGCTGTCCACCCAAGCATCGTTGTAGTGTTTTCGTTTCCCCACTCTGAATTCTGTTTCTGTATTGTTGATGTCAGCCTATTTAAGGCCTCGTTGAAAACTTTACCATTTGCGTTCGTAATTGTGTGTGTGTGTGGATGGATGTATTTGCTAAGTTATGTAGTGTGTGTGTCTGTGTGTGTGATTGCTTCGTGTTCTTGTTTGTCTTCACAGAATTCTCATCTATCTACCTTTTTGTGAGGTGGACATGTCAAGTCATCAAGTGTTCAGTAATCAAGTGTTTGGTGCTAGCTATCATAACAGTGTGTAGTTGTCCTACATTGTGTGACACAATGGCAGATTTTCATCATTTTTTTGGTGTTGTATACATCATGACACTAATTGTATTTTGTGTTACATTGCATGACACGAATCTTATTTGTGTTAGAACACATGACACCGATCGTATCTATTTTGCATTTACTTTGTCTGCCTTGTGCTTCTGCAAATTCAACTCTTACATGTGATAGTGTGCGTACGTAATCTATTTTGTGTAGTTCTTGTTGTTTTTTTTGGTTCTTTGTTGTACATAACAGAAATGTCAACCATCTTGTGGCAGTCCTCCAAGCTAACTAGATTTATCACATCATTCATTTTTATATGTGTATATATAAATATAGACCCAAGAACATCACGTGCAAGATTTGTTCAACATTATCGTTTCACGCTATGATGGTCTCTCTTTTAATGTGAGGAAACAGTTCACTCTCGGTTGACATAATAACATTATAATTACCTTTTCAATAATCAACTTCAAATTGTTTCGACTAGATGCTCTAGCCTTCATCACGTCTATTCCTGATGAAGGCTAGAGCATCTAGTCAAAATGTCGAGTGAATATAATTTGAAGTTGATTATTGAGAAGGTGAAATGGTTCTTGTCAGATACAGCGCTGTATACCAGCTGGACTGCAGGTTATTTGGACACGGCTGTGCTTTGTTAGGAGAGCTAGTGCATAGGCCGAAAGTGGCAGTATCTCCAAAGGCCATCCACATTACTATTTTTAATAAATTCATTATGATGTTGGTCAGCTATGTAGCTATATATATGTATTTGGGTTATGCTCAAGATCACAGACCTAAATAGAGTAATATCATGTCAACCAATAGAGATTTCACTAGACAGAAGAGACTTGCCCAAGGATATACAATGAGGATCTGTTTACAGAACCCGTTCTTGGCAATGATCTGCCTTTCACATCACAACTTATTTCCTTGACATAACAAAGCTCTCGACTAACTTACTTGGATCGTGCTCTTAATTTTACCTACTAATGCTCTTCTCATATTCTCGCAAGTCACCTATATATAATGCTCAAAGTCTTGCCCGTAATGCTCTAAAGTTAGCCTGTAATGTTTTAAAGTTGACCACTTTCGATGTTTGACGATTGTATTTTATATATCATGACTGGTTTCATAGTTATTTTGGCAAGTATTTGGCACTACAGTTCGACTGGTTTCATAGTTATTTTGGCAAGTATTTGGCACCACAGTTCACTAATGTTTCAAAGTTACTTTATGTGGCATCACAGATCATTTCTATGTATATATATACTTGTCAAGAGCAAATGCTTGTGCATTTAAAGTTATTGCTTAAAAGTGAAGAGGGAAAAACATTCTGCTACTGCATCAGAGGCCTGGTGGAGCATACACATGCCTACAGACGGGCCCAACTGGGGAGCTTATTTTCATGCTTTTTCCAATCTCTTGTTCATTACTGTTGATACTCCAACTATATAGCCATGCATACACTTAGGCCGCTCACTCTTTAGCCCACCAATAATATCACTGGAGTCTACAAATGGAAGTACACAAAGCTAATCAATATCGCTGGTATATATATATATAGCAGGTTTAAGTTAACTGATTTTTGGCTGTATTGAAGTACTGAGCATATTTGAAGGCAGAAACTGCTATATATATTATATATTTAAGATCACCTGCCTAACTTAGCAAGTTTCACACAGCTTGGCATAATTTATGTTGCTATTGAGGAGTGGCCTGTTAGCTGACAGTTGTCCTGCAATAGCATCACTACTTGGCAGTACATATATATATATGCATTGGATTTTAGCATAAAGTGTGCATAGCTCACTGAAAATAAGAGGTACATCTCAATAATCTACTTGAAATTGTACTTTCTCAGTGTTTCGGCCAATAGCTGGCCTTTACAAAAAGGTTCCCCAACCTCAATAGTAATTGCCATCTCCATTTGCAATTTTCTATTTTAAGAGTGCTTCATAAAATCATGAAGAACAGGAGTTTTCACATGCTCTCCCGCATCGAGTGTATGGGGGAAACACCCAATGTCAAGCATGGTTGTTAAAATGATACTCCAAGTGCGAAGAGCAACTGTTCAATGGATGCTACTGTAGACAAAGTAGTTAGTTGTCTAGCAAGTTCTTTGCCCGTTAAACTCGTCGCCAATAGCATTAGTCTTGCCACACACTGTAGCGGAGATGAAGAAGATGACCATGTGAACTGAACATCAACTCCACTGAATTCTTTAGAGATGGATTTTTCTCAAAATACAGTTAGGATTAGGAATATATACTCTGAAGCTGACTTGAGGATGGATTTTACTAAATAAAGCTAGGCCCAGAAATATACATTGTGTAGCTGAATTGTGTTTCCTTAGGGTTGACTTCTCAAAATATAGTTATAGTATCCTAAAATTAGCCATATTTAGATCCAATCTAAGAAATAATTTTAAACAAGCTGGTTTCAACTGATTTTGGTAAGTATGGGTGTCAAGACTTACCAAAAAAAAGGAAGGTGGGGTAGGGGGTGGGGAAAACTTTTGGGGGGTCAAAAGGTCATCGATCGCCCCAAAATTGTAAAACATTGTATCTCGACAACTAAATACCCAACATTTTTTATCTTGGTGTCAAAATGCTCAGAATTGTACCATGATGATGCACAAAAAATCTGGGATCCTTTAGGACCAACTCTTGAGAGATGTTTGTGGGTGTTATCTGTATTGAGAGTAGTTGTGGCTTGTGGTCAGGTTTGCTTAGAAACCTGCAGGATCTTGCACAAAACCTGCATGATCCTGCCCAGCTTGCACCCTTTGATGGGAGTAGTTGTGGCTTGTGGTCAGGTTTGCTTAGAAACCTGCAGGATCTTGCACAAAACCTGCATGATCCTGCCCAGCTTGCACCCTTTGATGGGAGTTGGTGGTTTGTGCAGGATTCTCCAAGAACATTATGTGTGCTGCGCTTGTCTATAAAAGGACTAGACATTGGCATAAGGTTGGTATCTTACTCCATTCGAGCAAAATGGAAAGGAGGTGTGAGATTTGTACTGAGGACTCATCAGAAGCAGGAAAGCTACAGAAGTTGTACACTAAGGGCTATGAGAACCTAATTGAGCATTGTAGACATATCAGCGACTCTTCCTTGTTAGAGCGATTGGAAAGAAAATGGACTAGCAACATTCCTATGACCGTCCATCAAAGATGCAGAGCCCTTTTCATGCAAAAGGAGCCTGATGTTGAAGAACAGGAGCATGAACCACGCCCTAAACGTCAAAAAGTGTCACAATCTGTAAATGACGATAATGGTAAGAGTCACTTGAATTTCCCATATGGAAAACGACAGACAATGCGTCAAGTTCATTTCTGAATGGTTTTCGACCCACAACCCCTTCACAAAGGTTAGTATGTATGTGTTTCATGCACTGATAGTTGTGCAGACATCATTCTAGATTTCAATTGACATTTCAAAGTTATCACACAACGATTGCATCTATGTATGTCATTTCAGGTACATAATCCCATGACCATTGCTTCACTGTCTAGTGGAGGGACTACCACCGACAAGTCAGCTGTCAACTGCGAAGATGCAGTGAGGATAGGGAAAGAAATGCAGAAGGATCTTGATGATGAGTCACCTGTTAAAAGCATGAAGACATCAAACAAATGCAAAAATCTGGCTGCCCTTCAGAAGAAAGTAAGAATAGGAGACAAGAAGGTGTACATCGAAAAGACCCTACTCTTTAATAGGTTGATCATCATGGCAGAGAGAGATGAAGGGATTGAAGAGATATTCCGCTTTGAACTGACACCTGTCCCGGCGTCTCTCTTCACTATGGATCGTATGATGAGGAAACCCCCAAAGCATGAGTTTGGAAGGATGCTCAAGGAAACAACAACAAAACTTGACTTGGACATGAACAACAAAATGCATGTTGTTGATGGAGGATGGCTACTTCATCAGGTAAAGTGGGCCAGCAGTGCAACCATCAAGACCATAGTTACTACCTATGCCAGGTATGTTACAGCCAAATTCAAGGATTCTACTGTAGTCTTTGATGGCTATGGGGAAGAAGCATCATCGAAAGATCATGAACATATGCGGCGGATGGCTGGGAAGAAGGTTTCTCGGGACTTAAGGGTTACACCAGAATTGACTATATCATGTGACAGAGAAGTTTTCCTGGCAAATGAGAAGAACAAAGGAGCTCTAATCATGATACTGTCTACAGAGATGGCAAACCACAATATTGTTGTACGTCAAGCAAAAGATGATGGTGACACGCTCATTGTAAAGACTGCATTGGACTTGGTCACAAGTGTGAATACCCCAGTTGTCGTTGTCGCACAAGACACTGATATATTGGTTTTGCTCTGTTATCACCGGCCAAGCAACTGTTCTAATTTGTACTTGCAATCAGATGTTGATGGTCTTTATGACATCTCTACTATAGACGTTGTTGACCAGGAAGAGTTCCTCTTCAAGTACGGCTGGTCTGGAAATGACACTGTTTCATGCATTCATGGACATACCAAATGTGCTCTCTACAAATGCAAATTCCCTGCCAGTGTCATCACTGCATTTACAAGTATGACTTCAACTGAATCCACTATTCGAACAGCTGGATTAAAAGCAATGCAGATCACATACGGCTGTGGGGATACTCATCTTGAAAAGGCTCGCTATCTGAAGTTCCAGAAGCAAGCATCAAAGGGTAAAATCGACCCCGATCGCTTACCTCCAACGGAAAATGCAACTGCACAGCATTCCCTTTGTGTACATCTTCAAGTTGTGGTATGGAAGCATCTAAACACCACTGTTCTTAAGCCAATTGGAAGAGGATGGGAGTTAGATAGCAATGGAAAACTCAGACCGAAGATGCTGTCCATTCCTATTGCCCCAGACAACCTTCTGAAAGGAATTTGCGGCAACTGCAAGGAAGGGGAGAGGCAGTACCAAACCATGAAATGCAGCTGCATGAGAGCTGGCATGTCATGTGTTTCTGCATGTGGTGTGTGCTGTGGACACTGTTCTAATGGAGCAGATGTAGAGGAACTTGGTAGCGATGAAGAGGAAAATGACTAAATATGTTATAGCTATGCTGTAATCAGTATTTCAATTATTTGTTTACTACTTGATTCTTTGCACTTGATTCTTTGATGCATTGTTTGACACCATGCAGCTTCAAAATTATATGATACATAATAATATTATGCCATGTCAATGACACTTTTTGACCTTTGACCTCACATTTGGAGGTCAAGGTTTGGTAACTAAGGGTCCAAAAAAATTTGGGGGGCCCTTCTTGCATAATTCTGTGCATTTTGACACCAGGATCAACCACATGACCTTGTTTTGTTACCGAGATACAAGTTTAAGTGATTTAGGCCGGGGATAAATGACCTTTAACCCCAGAAAAAGTTTTCCCCACCCCCTACCCCACCTTACTTTTTTTTGGTAAATCTTGACACCCATACCTACTAAAATCAGTTGAAACCAGCTTGTTTAAAATTATTTTCTAGTTGAGATTTAAGTTAGGGATACTATTAGGATTAGGAATATATATACTCTGAAGCTGACATTTATTGCCTAGAGGATGGATTTTACGAAATAAATTTATGCCTATAATAATAGGTATTATAACAATGTTATTTCTTGTTTGCAATTATTGGTCTTCAAACAGCTCTATATACAACCAAAGAATTCTAAAAGTGAGCAAATATAATTATGTATATATATATCGTGATCGAATGAAGAGAAATTGCTTTCCTTCTTCTGGTTTCAAATTTTTTAATTCCGCTCAAGAATGGGGGGGTGAATATTTGTCTTATTTGCAACCCCCTTTCTGAACAAAATAAATTTTCAAGCTCTGCCTCAGTAGTCTGTATGGACACTATTTCTGACATTTTACATGCAAGAAAAGTGCAGATCTTATAATGGACAGACAGTAGCTACATGTATGTCTGCCCAAATTTGGAATGGTATTTTACAATTGAAATTTGAACATTTAATTATTCAAATACTGCTGCCTAAAATTAGTGCAAATACACCATAATTACATGCCAGAAAAGCACATGGCTATAATACTAAAAACTAGCTGCTGCATCTGACGAGTATGGATAAGTTAAAGAGAAAGAGACCTGGTTCAGACACATTTTTCAAAATAAGATCACCAGGTATGTATGAAATTATGTCTTACCTCAGTAAGAATAATAACTATAGCAAGTGATTCTGGACATAGCATGACAGCTTCTGCTATAGATCTTGATCCAACCTTGTCACACACTGACTTTGAACCTAGCCATCCTGAGTTACCCACAACACGAGACTCCAATGACAATGAGAGCAATATTGGTAAGTATATCAGGGGCGGCTCCACCTTTTTCAAAGTGGTCCGGCAGACTTTGCTCATAATGTATAGTTTGAGTAGTAGTGTGCAGGGTGTATTCTCTCCCTTGCTGAGTGCAAAGCTTTCATTTTCATTTATTATCAATTATATAGGTCATAGTTATTTTCATTGTTTCAAAACTTTCCAAAAACTCTAATTCGATCTTGGTCAGGACAAATTCCCTCGTAGCGATCGTTCTATCTTTATGAATGTATAGCATCATTAGACTGTTTAGTCTTTCCTGCTTCATTGTGGAACGTAGATATGTTTTGATGCAACGTAATGATGAAAATGATCTTTCACTGTTAGCAGAAGTAGCTGGAGTAAGTTAAAAAGCTTGCTGACTTGAGGAAAAAGTGTGCTATATAATTATACTGAGTAAGTTTTTCCCTTTTAAAGTGAATAATCTTCTCCTTCCATTATATTTTTTTAGTATAGACAATTCAACTTGCAAGTCTTCTTTGATGACTTCTTTGATGAGGTCACCTCTAAAATGCTCAATAATATCTAAGAGAGAGTTAGGAATTGTGTCTCCCAAAGCAGCTTTTTTTCCATTTTAGAATATAAAATAAAAGCAGGGGAGTCAAACCTATGTTAAATTTCACCAATCAATTTGTCCAAAAATTCGAAGTAAAGCCTACGATACATAGTTTCCACTGTGTTATCATGATGAGTATTGTTGCCATTCTCATCTATGTGGGCAGGGATTCTCCTTCGACGAGGTAAAATGGGGTTCGTCAACGTCAATTCACAACCTGAAGCCTTGATTTGGTGTTTGTTGTTATTGTTGTGCATAGCTTCCAACTTTCTTCCAATAGTGGACAACTAGCTAATTGCATTTCACACTAGCTAATTCCATGTATTCACGCTCTATCTAACTGCATGTTTTCACACAAGAGCTAGCTGCTTTTCAAGCATCTTTATCATGAAAACAACTTCGGGGTGAAGGGTTTAATAGTTGGCTCATCTTTTTATAGCCTTTAGATCATACGTTTAGATAATATACTTTTACAATGTATGAAAATTATTAAAAACAACAAAAGTAATTCCACAAAAAGTGGTCCGGCAACTAAAAAGTGGTCCGGCAATTCCGGACCCACCGGACCTGTAGGCGGCCTGTATATAATTGCACTGCTATGGGGTGTGGACAGTCACACTAGAATGAGATATATATACTTCTATACTTATGCATAGCTACGTGTGGCTGTCATGATATACCTGGAAGTGACTTTGGTAAGTCAAATGTCTGTGTGTGAGACAGAGACGTGTCTGTGTGTGTGAGACAGAGATGTGTCTGTGTGTGAGACAGACACATCTGTGTGTGGGGGAGAGAGCAATAAAAACAAAGAGGTTTCATTAACCTTCCCACCAATCAACCAGAAATTTACGCTATTGACGTTTTGACTAGATGCTCTAGTCTTCATCAGGAACAAACATGTTCTTTGTGTTACCAATCTTTATATCCTAATGTTCAACACCTGAGACAAGAGAAGGGAGGCACATGCACGAGGGCTTAGACATGAGAGAGAACTCGTGTTGTAGCTGGATAATAACTTGCCATGAACACTGATGCAGGACAGCCATTAGCTAGCTACAATTGTTGATTACCAAAACCCACCATACTTTTCCAAATTCATGGCGAACTATCAACTCCACCAAACCCACAGACAACAAATTAGAACCAACATCAAACAGACAAAACTTGGCTATTTCTGAGACAGTCTATGAATTCCCTTACTATATATGATGCATTAGCTATATCTAGCAAGATAGGCTAGCTAGCTAGCTATACATTTTTTTTTTAAATCTGTTCAAAAAATATAGCTCATTACCCATTTCTTACCTTCAAAGCATCACGACCTAGAAGTTTCCTTAGGCTCAGGAAAAGCTTCTACACTCCATCTATCCATGGTTCTATAATCTATAAGAGTTAATAGCTAGCAAGAATGGATGGTAAAGTTTCATTCACTAGCCACTCAATTCATCAACTCACTGGCTATGGACACGTTTGCTAAATTGTTGTAGTTTTTAGACCGGAATTGATCGTCATGGTCAATATTGACGCTGGTCTCGTCCCAACCTCATGTGCACCATTTTGGAAACTGTAAGGAATATAGTTCTCTTAGCTACTTCTCCACATTATAATCCAATTTGATGACAACAGATCATTCAGTGTATAGTGTTAGGCCTGCAGTTATGCAGAACAATACCTACAGCAATGTAATCTAAAAATACTTGGATTTCAAAATTGTTTTTACTGCACCTTCGCTCGCCACACAATATATACCTCTCATTTAAATAGCATGCGCCTCCTAATTACAAGAGAAGGACTGGGAGGAGGAAGTAAACGGAAAGAGTACGCTGAATTTTTATAAATTGGCAAAGAATGGTGCAAGGTTGGAGAGATATGTGAGGCTGTGAGGTCCATGCATGGTCAGAAGGTGTGTGGTTGCAATTTCGACTGAGGACTGCATCAGCTGGGTTGTTAGAGGATAAGAAGAGACATGGGATACGGTAGTTAGGGATGAGAGGTGCATATGTGTGATAGTGGAGCAGGGGAGGATGTGGAACATTTCTTGGTGATATGTGGGGAATTTGGAGAGATCGGCTGGTACTGATGGATGAGGTGGCAGAATTGAAGGGGCAGGACAGTGGCTGGATGAATTTAGAAGAGTGAGTAAGGATGGAAAGGTGGCATTGCTTTTGGGAAGAGATGTGGAGGGAGTAAGTGATGCAGCGATGGAGGAGGTGGGCGAGTGTGTTATGTATTGGGTTGGGAAGTGGTGGCAGAGGAGAAAGGAACTGTTGTATGGTGAGCTGAGGAATGATCTTTGGTCCCCTCCCGTCCCCCCCTCCTTGAGCAGCGGGACACTCGTAACTTTATTAATTAAGTATATACTGTTGATTTTTAATATAGATTGTTATTAGGTTAGTTACTAATTATTCCACACTGTGCTGTAATAATATGTGATGGCCTTAACAGGCTCAGCAATATCAAGATTAAATCATTACAATATAAATTGTACTGGAATTGTCAGCCAAAGCGGACCATCAGAGCAACCCTTTATGTCCAAATTGTTGTGTATATACCGACAACATGATTATACATGTGTACTGTCAACAAAAACCCTGGAGATTCTAAAGCTCCTAAAGCTCTGACTTGGAGTTGCTAGTCCTCCACTCGATAACTATAACACACAGACAAATAAACAAAAATATTTTTACAAGACAAAAAATGTTTTCACCTAATACCATAAAATGTTTCCTCAGAATTTCCTCACGACTATACTTAACAGACAAAGCTGCTTCAACAAAACCAGGTGTTTACTATAACTATATACTTTCAGTTGACATAATAACATTTAAAATCACCTTCTCTATAGAAATTGTATTCACTTGACATTTCGACTAGATGCTCTAGCCTTCATCAGGAATAAAATGCTTGTATCTCAGAAAATTATTATTATAGTTCATGACATATAGAACTGAGCTGAATCACCAAGCAACTGCACGTTTTGGTACCAAGAAGTGATCAGTTGGATTCCTCATATATAGGTTTACTCATGTGACAATAATTAAGATGTTTTGGATCAACTTGCCAAAACATTTTACAGGATCCCTTGTATATGAAGCCACGCTTTAAAAAAAAAAAAACTCCACGGATCCTGTAAACGTTTGTTGTAAATTCTTATTGATGGGCAACTGCTCGTTGGCTCGGTTCATGGATAACTGCATGCACCCACAGCGAGTTTATGGAAGTGACGACCATTTACCAGATCCTTGACTGACGAGGTTTTTTTAATGCCATGCAGTTTTGAGTTTTTGGGGGGAAATGAGCTCTGTAGCAAAAGCTATTTAGAGCCTTACATACATGACAACATGATAGGTAGAAAAATGATTGAAGTTAGGCGAAGAATTGTTTAATAAATCGTTTAAAGGAAGAGAGTGAGGACGAGGATCTAATGGATTGGGAGCGAGTTCCAAAGAGCTGTGGCGGATGGAACGAAGGAAGACTGCATGGATGCAGTGCGGGAGAATGGGATTATGATGTTCGATGGGTGGTATTGGCGAGAAGACATGAGCGGAGTAGGAGCTAATTGGATTGAGTCTGGAGAAAAATGGATGTAATTGTTTATTATTTAGAAGGAGCTTGGCCCGAGCACGTCTATTTGAGAGTGTAGGAAGTTTAAAGGTGGAGAGGTTGGATGCATAGTCAGAAGTCCATTGGTGAGTACAGAGTCTGAGTGCAAAGTGCTGAATGTATAATAATTTTGAATTACAAGAAGAGGGAGGAGGTGACCTCACAGAGGAACAGCAACTTAGATGAGGGAGAACTAATGTTGTGTAAAGTTTAATTAGCATATGAGAGAATAAGTGAAGGTAAAAGTTGCAATAAAATGGACATATTTTTATGAAGTTTGGTATTGGGGAAAGTAGAAGTATTCACAGAGAGACGAGTTAGTCGCAGTAATGCATGGAACAGTTTGGAGTCAACTGGTATATAGATAGATAGACCCTCTTGAAGAAAATTCACTGACATGCTCGAAGTATTTTTGCTCCGCAGTGCTGGCAATTGTGAGGACGACACAAAGTGGAGCCCAAGCGGAGACCCCATGGAAACCCTGATGGTATCATCATCCATCCTCAAACCCAGGGACGAGATGGGGAGGGCATTTAGCCATGCACCTGGCTGAAACAGCCCAGAGCCATGCTCAGGCCAATTCGTGACTTCTGAGCATGCCGCATGACCAGATGGTGGGGGATTGTCATGATCCATAGACCATGCCAAAAGGATCATTCACAAAAGGGACAGGGAGTGAAAGAAAGTGTGGCAGGATGGCTTGGACCAGGTCATGAGTGGCAGCAGCTGAGGCCAAGAAGGTAGAGGGAGCAAACTGCACTGCACTCCTGATTCCAAGACCCTCTACACCAACAGGGAGAGTGGCCTGCAACCAAGAACGGACAATGTTAGCTCACGATTGACTCGAGACTCTCGTCATAATCTATCAGGGCAGGAGAGAGAAAACATGGAGAAGTCCCAAGGGTGTACAGGGATAGAAAATGCCCCGATTATATCCTGAGCAGAGACGAATCTGAGCCTGTACCCCATGACTCTAGGGAGCCGATTTTGTCCCCGAGAACAGTTGAAACAGAATCCAAGCTACCCCCCAGGAGACCGGCATGAGAGGAGTCAACCACACGAGCTTCCGGGAGAGAGCATAAGATGATTCCTCTCGAAACGGTGTCATGACTAACAATCTCCGACTTGTCGTTGTTCAAAATTAACCCAATTTCCTCAGTTTGTTTGATGACCTCAATTATATCTTCCATTGAGCCCCCCAGAGCAATGTCCTCTAGAAACGTTAACTGTGACAACAACTGGGCGCAGTTATGATGAGTGAGAGACAGAAAAGTGAGAGGGCCAAGGGGATCTGCTGGACCCCTTCAGCTGATTGCAAGGACTTGTCAACCCACAACAAGGAGGATGGTGAAGAGTATACACAACGAACAAAAGCATAGATTACAGGGTCGAGAGAGCTTCCGATACCTTACCCGGAATTGAAAGTGTTTTTGAGGTCAAGCTTTACTACTGCATGGTTGGATTGCAGGTCGAGAAACTGCCGAGTGGCATGGACACCTGCTGCCACCTCCCCCCCCCCCCCCAACTGATCCCCAAACCCAGCTACCTGGGTGCTAGTAGGGATGCCATGTCCTTGCTGACCACAGTCCTAGCTACCTTCGTCAGCTAGTGACAAAGGGTGCATCCTATTGCTATGGATCCGACCCAGACTCCCTCCAGAGCCAACAGGGTGGCCCCAAAAGAGGAAGGACATTTAATTATGATTTTAATATTTTATTACTTCGTTTGTTTGTGCTTATTTAATTACTATATTATCTTTGTTGCATTATCGACACATCTGGTTCACGTGCTTGACCCGTGTACCAGGGTGCGTGGTCTATATTATGTGGTGGATAGCTAGCTACCGTATATAACAAGCTCACGTGTGTCTTAGCATCTGAAGACTAGAGCATGTCGTCCAAACATCAAATTCAAGTGGATTATTGTATTGAGGTTATTGCAAAAATAGGTACTGCACTCCCCAATTAACAGTGCCCACGTCAGTTGTGACTTTTAATATTAAAAACCGTATGCACTGCTTTTAAATTTGGATGATGATTCCTTCTTTTCTTCTTCCTCACTCCTGAGGAACTTGTTACCAAGTCCTTGAAAGAGGCTGTAGCTGACCCTATAAAAGCGCCTTCACAATAGCAACATGATAATGGTATTTGCGTAGTGGATAATGTGGTGTGCATGGGTTCAATCAAAAATGATACAGAAGGATGGCATGTGCCGATGTACAAGGGGGGAAATCTGAAGCTCTGAGTTTCAAGAACGAAATAATCCAACTTAATTGTATTGACCCATTTAAAAAAGGCAGCAAGGCTGCACTTGCCTTCACCGTGGTTAGACCATTACCATTCTATATAAATCAGGCACATATATATATATATATAATTATGGAAGTGGTAAAGAGTCGTATAAGGTAAGGTCCACACCGGTACAGTTGTTCCCTTTAGTTTTATGTTCTTGTATTACCACGCTGATGAACAAGTACGTGTGCTAGCGGAGGCTTGCGGCAATTACAGCAACACTAGTAACAAGAATCAGAGGCAAGATGATTGGTGGTTTGATGATGCAAGAACTCGATTCATCTGTCTGTTATATTAGCGGTCCCCCTATTTTTACTCATTATTAATATTATTGGTTAGGTATATCATACACGAGCATTCTCTGGGCATGTGCTATTATTACTGTATAGATCAATTGTGCTATTTTCAGCTCACCTCAGCTCACCTTAAATACATTAAAAAGTTTCTCAATTTTTGTTTAATACCCTTGCAACCAAAATACAATGCCGGGGCTGAAACGCCTAAAAAAATTCACAAGCAAAATATTCCCTTTATTAAAAATAAGAATTCAAGGGTGGGTGGGGGAGTGGGGTGGGGGGGAACTAAAAATGGATCCCCTATAAATTTAATCAAGCACACATTTCATGTGCAGTAGTCCAACCTGTGAAGAGAGCACGTGACAACACACACCACACACAAATAACACACCACACCACACACAAATCACACACACACCACACACACACAAATCACACACCACACACTAATATATATAAGAAGGAAAGAAAAACTGACGAACAGAAACAAGAACCTGTGATAATATTTACCCGGGAACACAGCGATGAAGCTAAACCACAAACGAATAAAAAATAAATAATAAAAATCAGTCCGAAAACCAAACTGATAATCTCTCATCGGTTTTCCCCTTGTGAAAAACAGTGTGCTTCCAGAACTGGTCTAGCACGGTGACTTCGCCCTGAGGGCTCTTGCTGGTCTGTTCCAGATCCAGCCCGGGAAACCAGCAGTTGCACAGAAACTGGAGATTTTCCGACACAAACCTGAGTGCCACGGTGCAAACCTTTTGCAAGCCAAGTGCATCTCCTCCATCTTTGTCGTCACTAATGCCACCTGGGAAATCCGGGAAAGCCAAGTTGAGCTTGACATCTATGCCAGAGTCGGTGGACTTGCTGATGAGCGTGGAGAGGTTGTCTGTGCTCATGAGCTCCACGTCCTCTCCGATCAAGTGCTCGACGTGGGAACACTTGGGATCAAAGCCAAACTTTGTGGCAGATCCTTCGATGCAATCTGCACAGAAAGTGTCGGTTTTGGGCTGAATCAGGCAGGCAATGGAAGTGTGTTCCAGCCACAGCAGGAGGTGGTGAGTGGTATTGACACGGAAGTGTGCCATCTTGTAATACAGCACGGTACTGTACTGGGAGGAGCGGCAGCAACGCACCACCAGCTGGTTGAAAAGGGCGATAGGAAGAGCCCCCCCTTCAGACGACTGGAAGTGTACGGGCAAAGGGTCGTGGCTGGACTGTACCACAAGTGGGCTAGGGCGAACCACCATGGATGGCAGGTACAAGGACTTTGACTCGTGCAGGGATGAGTGGCAGGTGACCAGGTCCATCCCGTTCAAAATAAAAAGCACCTCATTCCAGTGCTTCTGCCTCAGACGTGCGTACCTGTAAGCATGCTGAAGCATACACTTCGGAATGGATCCCGTCTCCTTGAGCTTTTTGAATGCGTTCTGGACAGCCTGGTTGGCCGAATGACAGGGATTGGAAGTGATGATCGAGCCTAGAACACTGACTAGCCACTGAGGTCTGGTGATGATCAACAACGACAAGTCTGGGTGGCGATAGAAGTGAATGATCGTCCCCATGTCGTGAAAGTGCGAGAGAACCGGTAACACTTGGAGAGGGCCCGAGAGCTGACAGTGCTCGTTGATGTAGTGCGAGAGATCTGCGTAGAGCACTATCAGCTTTTTCTGTTGCTGCAGGCCGATCACGAGCTGTTCAAACTTGACCCACTGGATGGGGATATTGTCTCTTACGAAAGGGAGGTGCCGAGTGAGGTGCTCAATCTCACGTCGAAGCAGATGGTGTCCGCAGTACGGTACCTCCAGATCCACCTCACTGCGCATGCTCATGGTCTCGTAGGAACTACTCAGACGCACCGCAGTAGGGGTGCCCCCCTCCACCAAGTGCTTGCCGTACGATTTAAACACAGGACGATCGAAGAAGCGATGGAAGAAAATGGGAGAGCCTTGCAAGGAGGGGTGGTCACTATGCGTGCAGGTAACGATGAGAGGAGGGAGGATGGGAGTATTTTTGGTGCATCTGAATGGCTCCGATGGTGTGCGTTTAGTGAATGCAGTAGCTGCTCCTAGGTAAGACTCCAAGACTTCCGCATTGCTGGGCACAGAACCGTCCACATTCAACAGATTCAGTTTCACATTTGAAGGGCAAGGCTCGTCCAGCTCCATCACCAGATTATAGCAGGCCACAAACAGCGTCTGGTCAGAGAAGAAGAAAGGGATAAAACTGGCTTGAAGCGGGTCTCCAGAGGTGTCCCACACAGTGAGAGCCAGTCTGTTTGCGCTGAGGCTGGATCGATCTTCGTAGTGCTCGTCTCCTACGGGCCATCGGATCACCATTCGCTTGAGGATCTCCAGCGGGAGCTTCTCCACCAGCAGACGGGAGAGCTCGTGTCTAGTGCGGTTGAAGATGAGCACGGAACTTTCCATCTGCTTTTCGCCAGACTGCAGCTCGGAGGATTCCTCAGTGCTTGCAGTCTGGCCTTCATCTCCCCCTCCTCCACTAGCTCCGGATCCCTCAGCGAGCCTTTCCTCATCTCTGGTACCAGATTTTGACATCAAATTCGACCCCATTCCAGCAGTCGTATGGGAATGTGACTGTCTTCCAGATTCAAACGCACAATTCCCAGTTGGAATACGCTCACTGCCTTCTGCACTAATATTCCCAGTGGGTTCGGACTCAACCAGTCGATGGAGACGATCGTCAATGTGGAAATATTCTTCGTCTTCGCTCATAGCTGAAAGGAAGTGTTCTCCTTCTTCTTTGTCTAGGTACGAGATGGAGCTGTCCATCTCATCAATGATGGGTGTGGCACATGAGGCTGGCCGAGAATAAACAGCATTGGCGCCATTGACACTCTCTGAGGTCACATTCTGCTTCTTCAAGGACGACTTGCGTGCACTCGAATCATTCACCTAAAATTAAAAAATTAAAATAATCATTATATATAATTTAAAAAATAAGAAAGAAGGAAACCATTTATTCCTCTGACATCGCAAACATGAATATTGCTACAAGTAATGCACCTCCTACAGTCACTCCTCTCTCTGCTAGTACTACACGCATAGCTGAACACAACGATAGCAAATATAAACACTGTACGTACGTATGCATGTATGTATGTGCACTCATAAACTGGCAAGGACTACAGATAATACTGTAGTCTACCTGCACACACACCAGGCAAGCACTCACCACCAGGCAAGCACCCACCACCAGGCAAGCACCCACCACCAGGCAAGCACCCACCACCAGGAAAGCACCCACCACCAGGCAAGCACCCACCACCAGGCAAGCACCCACCACCAGGCAAGCACTCACCACTAGGCAAGCACCCACCACCAGGCAAGCACCCACCACCAGGCAAGCACACACACCAGGCAAGCACCCACCACCAGGCAAGCACCCACCACCAGGCAAGCACCCACCACCAGGCAAGCACCCACCACTAGGCAAGCACCACCACCAGGCAAGCACCCACCACTAGGCAAGCACCCACCACCAGGCAAGCACCCACCACTAGGCAAGCACCCACCACTAGGCAAGCACCCACCACTAGGCAAGCACCCACCACTACGCAAGCACCACCACCAGGCAAGCACCCACCACTAGGCAAGCACCCACCACCAGGCAAGCACCCACCACTAGGCAAGCACCCACCACTAGGCAAGCACCCACCACCAGGCAAGCACCCACCACTAGGCAAGCACCCACCACTAGGCAAGCACCACCACCAGGCAAGCACCCACCACTAGGCAAGCACCCACCACCAGGCAAGCACCCACCACTAGGCAAGCACCCACCACCAGGCAAGCACCCACCACTAGGCAAGCACCCACCACCAGGCAAGCACCCACCACTAGGCAAGCACCCACCACCAGGCAAGCACCCACCACTAGGCAAGCACCCACCACCAGGCAAGCACCCACCACTAGGCAAGCACCCACCACCAGGCAAGCACCCACCACTAGGCAAGCACCCACCACCAGGCAAGCACTCACCACTAGGCAAGCACCCACCACCAGGCAAGCACCCACCACTAGGCAAGCACCCACCACTAGGCAAGCACTCACCACTAGGCAAGCACCCACCACCAGGCAAGCACCCACCACCAGGCAAGCACCCACCACCAGGCAAGCACCCACCACCAGGTAAGCACTCACCACAAGTCAAGCACCCACCACCAGGCAAGCACCCACCCATGCTACAGTTTCAGCAATGGATGGATGTGGGTGAGCAAATAGCTTATAACCAAGCACTCACCTCTTCTCAGTAAAGATGGCCAGCAAGCAGATATGAGTTGTGCTCTTTGTTGTTATTGTTGTCGATTTATTTGTTTGTTTGAAGCCTAGGGTAGGGCTAAAACATTTCCTATCTTTTCAAACAGTCTGGACAGATCATTGGAGTACATGTAAGTGCCTATGGAAATGCAATAAACTTCTGTTGGGGATAAGAATCCTCTCCATTGCACTAGGCAAATCTTACAAAGCTTGCAGGTTAGAGCTGCATCCAGAGCACTTCTTTTCTTGCGAGCAAAGGGATAAAGACTGGCTACACAGATGCCTGTGCAGCCTTCCTCAACAGATGAGCTTCCAGAAACACCAGTAAAATCATGGAAGAGGTCGTCTATATGACATGGTGAGTGTCAGCCATTTTGATCTCGGCTCACCTACCTCCAATGCCATGGCTGTATTACATATATTCTTATGTTCGTACACCTTGCACATGTGCAGCATCATGCATGCACATGGTCACTGCCCATGTGTGGCATCATGCGTGCACATGGTCACTGCACATGTGTGGCATCATGCATGCACATGGTTTCTGCACATGTGCGGCATCATGCGTGCACATGGTCACTGCTCATGTGTGGCATCATGCGTGCACATGGTCACTGCACATGTGGCATCATGCATGCACATGGTCACTGCACATGTGTGGCATCATGCATGCACATGGTCACTGCACATGTGTGGCATCATGCATGCACATGGTCACTGCTCATGTGTGGCATCATGCATGCACATGGTCACTGCACATGTGTGGCATCATGCATGCACATGGTCACTGCACATGTGTGGCATCATGCATGCACATGGTCACTGCTCATGTGCGGCATCATGCATGCACATGGTCACTGCACATGGCATTATGCATGCACATGGTCACTGCACATGTGTGGCATCATGCATGCACATGGTCACTGCTCATGTGTGGCATCATGCATGCACATGGTCACTGCTCATGCGTGGCATCATGCATGCACATGGTCACTGCACATGTGCGGCATCATGCGTGCACATGGTCACTGCTCATGTGTGGCATCATGCATGCACATGGTCACTGCACATGTGTGGCATCATGCATGCACATGGTCACTGCACATGTGTGGCATCATGCATGCACATGGTCACTGCACATGTGTGGCATCATGCATGCACATGGTCACTGCACATGTGTGGCATCATGCATGCACATGGTCACTGCACATGTGTGGCATCATGCATGCACATGGTCACTGCACATGAGTGGCATCATGCGTGCACATGGTCACTGCACATGAGTGGCATCATGCATGTACATGGTCACTGCTCATGTGTGGCATCACGTGTATATAAGAACACTAGGATATCTCACCACTCCTGCAGCTAGGACTCCAGCAGAGGCCCCGGAGTTGGTGACCCCATCCTCAGAGATCATGCCCACCTCAAGCACACACCCTGCAGCATCTCCACCCCCATCGCCTGAAGGTTCAGCATTATCTTCTGAGTTCTCATTATGCACGTCCTCCGCCTCCTCCACCTCCCAGGGAATGCAGTCGTCCTTCATACTGAACTGCACACTCTTTGCCTGCTCCTTCTCAATCTGCAGTGCGCTCGGGTCAAGATGGACGTCAGACACTATCTAACAAGATTGCAATCAACACGAGTTAATAAACATACATTACCTCGACTACGTATCATGAACTTACACCTCCCCCTCCCACTCATCCCCCGTCCCGCCCCCACCCTCCCTTCAGCTATGAACAATATTGCCGCATCTGTACTCTCCTTATTAGGTCATGCATAACTAGCTGCAGCTATCCATGTAACAGGGGTGTATTTAGGGGGGGGCGGGGGGGGGCATTCGCCCCCCCTTGTATCATTCTCGCCCCCCCCTTGAAATTAGAGATATTTTTTTAAATAATGTCAAGAAAGGTGTAATACAAGAAAGGTGTAATAAGCTTATGATATCAGGTTCAAATGATAGGAATGTCAAACTGAGGTTCTTCTTGGTTTTCTCTGCCATACGTCCACAATCTCTTCAAGGTCGCTCTCAGAGAGTACTTCTGGTGCCTCTATAGCAATCCTCATAAGGTGAGAAAGGCTGCAGTCACTTAGAGAATTACGCAAACGAGTCTTGATCATCTTCATCTGTGAGAAGCTTCTCTCCACAGAAGCAGTAGAAACTGGAATCGATAAGCAGATGGAGGCAATCTTGTGCAAATTGGGAAACATGGCCTTGAGCATGTCGTTTGAAACAAGTTCTTTCAGCTGTGATGCAGTAGTATCCCGTGGTTGCTTGACTAACAGCTGGCGGAATGTTTTCCACTCTGTAAGTATTTCAGTGGAAATCATGGCTGTCTTCACTGTTTCTTCTCCATCCAATGTTTCTGCATCTCTATCTTCTCCGTAGTGAGCAATCAGTTTCTCAACAGACGTGTCTCCATAAGTGGGAAAAGATACTGAATCTGGTTTTGGAACTTTCCGTGGATCGAATATAGACAATGCTGATACAACAGCGTTGGATGAAGAAAATCGGCTTGTTATGTTGGCCTTTAAATCAGCAACAAAAGGCTTACCAACAACATTCTGGAACGAAAGTATTTTATCAGCGTCAATAGACACCTTTGTAGATGACTTCAAGTCTTCAACGTTTTCAAGAAGCTCCAACACCCAGTTCGCTCCAGGCAAAACTGCATCATCCAAGGATTTAACAGTAGCATCAACAAGGAATGATATCAACGAGAGGTCAAGCTGCTCTGCCTGAAGTGCTTTGCTGAGCTTGGCTACTTGTGGTAGAGTGAAATCAAGCAAATATATAGCTGCAATCGTAGACAATTTGCAGAGGGCACCATGGATTCCAAGAGCTTCTGGCTCGTGGGACGTCTCGTAGATGTTCCCAATGGTGATTACAATTGCAGAATAACTTGCTTTGACAGCTTTGACACACCTTTCATGTGCCAGCCAGCGTGTGTCAGATGGCTTGATCACTTTCATTTCTGGAAGTTCAAGAATGTGCTGTACCTCCTTCAGACACTCTGCTCGCTTGGGGGAATTGCGAAAATGCTTCCAAAGAGTAGTCAATGTTCTGTAAACATGAGCAATTCCAGGAGTTTTATTTGCAGCTTGCACACAAGCCAACTGCAGTAAGTGACAGTGGCAGTGTATAAACAGAGCGTGAGGAGTATGTTTCTTGATACGTGCCTGAACCCCGGTCTTTCGTCCAGAAAAAGTTGCAGCTCCATCAAATCCCAATCCAACTATTCTTCCGACTTGTAGACCTTTCTTCTTTAAACAATCGATGAGATTAGAATAGATGGTCTCTGCATCAGCCTTCTTCAATGGAATAAGCTCCAGAAAGCACTCTACTGGTACACCATCTTCCTCCCAGCGGCAAAACACAGACAATTCTTCTACGTTGGTGACATCTGTGCACTCATCTGCCATGAGGCTGTACATAGGTGCCTTTTGAAGTCGCTTCAGAATCGACTCCTCCACCCATGTCCCCAATGATTCGATGAATTCAACCACAGCCACTCTTGATGTGTACACAGCATTTCTTGGTGCAGTTTCTAAGAATTGCTTCAAATGTTGGCTGCCACATCGAACCACCACGTCAACCAGCTTCTCAAATTTTGTCGAATGTGCAACTTGTTCTTTCGTAAGAAAATGAGTGAGTAGGATCAGGCACTTCACTGCAGCTCTGTTCTGAGCTCTTTTGCGAGCTAAAACATTCTGGAGTTGCTGTACAACTGTTCCACCTTTGGCTGCTCCTTTAGCTGCAAAAAGAGCTTGAGTTGCATGGATATGGAAGTCACTTCTCGCATGAGCTTTCATTTTTTCAACAGCTTTCTTCCAATTTCTGCAAGGTTGTGTGACCCACACTCCTCCAGTACGCTGCAGACCAGATTGCTTGCAAACCTTGCAAAAGGCACCATCGCTATCCTCGTCATAATAGAGCCAACTGAAATCTTTCTCCCAGCTCTTAGAGTATTTTCTCTTCGTGGATACAGAAGAGCGGTGTTTGTTTTGCTTGCTTTTCTTTGAAGGTGGAGGACTAAGGCTAGGACTAGATGCCTCGACATGCTCAGAGCTATCTGTTCTGCTATCTTCGCTATCGCTGCTATTAGCATGAGAAGAGGCTTGAGAAGTACTTGCAAAGTATGAGCGAATATCCATATTAATATGAAGAGAAATCAGCTAGTAAGGTTTCTTTTATAGAGACTTTAAGACCATGACATAATGGACTGAGTTAAAAATACTGAGAGAGAGTGGGAAAGAAGGAGGGAACTGAAGAAGTGACAAACCTACAAAGGAGAACACGTGGTGGTGTGTGATGACTTTAAGACCATGACATAATGGACTGAGTTAAAAATACTGAGAGAGAGTGGGAAAGAAGGAGGGAACTGAAGAAGTGACAAACCTACAAAGGAGAACACGTGGTGGTGTGTGATGACTTTAAGACCATGACATAATGGACTGAGTTAAAAATACTGAGAGAGAGTGGGAAAGAAGGAGGGAACTGAAGAAGTGACAAACCTACAAAGAAGTGACAAACCTACAAAGGAGAACACGTGGTGGCGTGTGATGACATCATGTCTAAGATTAGACTTGAAGACCATGACATAATGGACTGAGTTAAAAATACTGAGAGAGAGGGAGTGGGAAAGAAGGAGAAACAAAAGAAGTGACAAACCTACAAAGGAGAGCACGTGGTGGTGTGTGATGTCATCGTGTCATGACACATGCTCTCCTTTTTCCAAGCAGCTACAATATCATGAGAAATATATACAGTCTAGCCATAGTTCGGTATAGCATAATGCCAATGGTAGTCAGTCAAAATAGCTATCCTCAGACATTGTAAAAGCAAAAAAAAATATGGGGGGATCTTCCCCCCAGACCCCCCTTTTACGACTTATGAACATGTTAAGAAAATATTAACAAAAATTAGGGCACCAAGTGACCAACCATTTCCACCCCCCCCCCCCCCCCCCCCCTAGAGAACTAGAGAAAAATTGTGTATGAAACCTGTTGTCCATGATTTTGTAAGAAAATGCATGGAATGCAACATAATTCGATTTCACAAAAGCCCACCTCCATTATACGAGTGACAAGTGACTATATCTAATCTATATATGCTGATTGCCGTAGCATGCAACTTCAGCAAATATTTAAGATGGAATGTTGTACTAAAGATTTTAGAAAAAGTGCATGCCATCATAAGTAGCAGCTATATATACAGTTAGTACTGCAAAAATACCTGTGGGTAAAACACTTTCGTACTCCACGCGGAAGCCCAGGGTGCACGTCCCCTTTCCGTACCATCCAGGCTCTCCGCCCCCCCTTATTTTTCCATATCTCAAGTTCGCCCCCCCTTGGCAAAATTTCTGTATACAACCCTGATGTAAGGGTTGGTTCATAATAATTATGCCACACCCACTAGCACTGCAGTGCGCTTGGATAATATCTAGTCTGACTTGTCCGTAACACGATGTGCACCAGTTTCCTCACAGAGTGCAACATGTTCCATGCTCTCGAGCAGACCATTACAACACTCCGAACACAATAGTTAAGGGGGCACCAGACCATTTTGGGGGGTTTCTTCATAAAAAAACATATATTCCCCCCTTACATATTTAACACCTTCACTGCTATACTGACTGTGTTTTAAGTTTCAGCTCATTATTGTCAACCACTCTTGAGATGTGATTATTTTTATGCGGCCATTTCATTATGAACTGGCTGGGAAATGGCTGAGAAGAAGCATGAATAACATGGTTTCCTGTGGAAGTGCAGACGACATATAAATGTTTCTAACTCGGTCAAGTTTCCCATCAGGGTTTCATTTAGGAGGGGTTGGAACCTTTTTGCCTCCCTCCTGGAAATTGTATTATTAAAATTCATTAGAAACTTTGTCACGTCTTTAAGAAGGGGACAGCACCATTTTTTTATTAAAAAAAGTGTGGTTACCACTTTATAGCTCCGTAAATTCTGTAAACTTCATGGTATGGACTTGATATTTAGCTCAGAAGATAGGTCTCTCTGTGTGCTCTCTTTTGGTACTAAAATATTTTTCATATGTATAACTATAGCCTAGTTACTGGACCTAAAGTGGAGGGAACTTGAAAACCTGAATGGCCGCATAAATATCTCCAGATTGCAAAGTGCTAACGAGTTGAAATTAGCACCAGCTACTGGCAACAAAATTCATTTTCCGCCAGCAGGCACTTCTTACATCTTAGCGCCTAATAAAAACACTGATTGAATAGAGTAGGGCTTCCTCCTTCCTCTAGACACTGGTGAATATTTTATTACTGCATGGTTGGAGATGCATATGCAAAAGTAAACAATTAAAGGTGGACATATTGCTAATTTCAACTCTCGAGCACTTGGTGATCTGGAGATATTTATGCGGCAAAATCAGGCATTCAGGTTTTTGAGGTTCCCTCCACTTGTAGCTCCAGTAACTTGGCCATAGTTATACTTATGAAAAATATTTCAGTTTCAATAGAGAGCACAAAGAGAGACCCATCTTTTGAGCTATATATCAAGTCCATATCATGAGATCTATGGAGTTATAAAGTGGTAACCGCAAGGGGGAAAAAGAGAAAATATATATGTGCAGTAGTCCCCCCCCCCAAAATGCAACTCTTCACCCCTTAACCATCATGCCCCCCCTTAAAATCCAGATTCCTCCAGTTGCCCCCCCTTGGCCATTTTTCTAAATGATACCCTGCACATAGTAAATAACTTTTGTGTCATCTGAAACTCTTTCTTTTCTCTGTCGTATCAGTGTTCTCCCCAGAGCGTTTAAGTATCGGTCCGATATCTCTTTGAAATTGAAGGTGTATCGGTCGATAGCCATACCGTTATACTATTACAGGTCAAAGGTCATTTATGTCAAAATTGATGATGCAATGGAATTTTATTTATATGTATTGTAGGTGTGGTCGGTGAAAATTCACAGCAGTTCCAGCTCCACAGCGCGCGTCTCGCGAGTGAGACTTCCCGAGGCGTGGAAGTCTGTTCCTTCCAGAGGTCCAACAAACACAGGAAGGCTGGCATTGATTTTTTTTTTAATGGAAGTTGAATTTTCCCTGGATGTTCAGGGTTGGAGGATGGGTAAAGTGTGGTGTGTTCGCTCTGCTGAAAGTATAACTGTAGGGTCACCATCGGCCGAGTGACATGTGACATGGATCAACTTGCCTCGCACGACCCCAACAAGGAGCTTAGTGAAGAATGCAAAGAGCGAGTGCTACTTCACGGGAAGGCTGAGACTTGGAATTTGGGGCGATGGTGCAGTGCCTAGGAGAGATTGCAGCTTGCCCTCACTTTCTACCTAAAGGAGTCTCCTCTCTCTCTCTCTTGGTGTTTATGACAGTTTCTTCCAAAATCATCATGTAGACAGTATACAACAGTTACTTCACCCATGAAATATTTCAAGGATATTATATTCACTATTATAACATGAGCATTCATCAGGCTTCAGTATAATTTGTGGAATATGTATGTCAATCGTATTTTTCACTGCTTGTTGCATGATAC
Source organism: Cladorhizidae sp. MBARI D1340-BT2 (assembly GCA_028752905.1). Taxonomy (NCBI): domain Eukaryota; kingdom Metazoa; phylum Porifera; class Demospongiae; order Poecilosclerida; family Cladorhizidae; species Cladorhizidae sp. MBARI D1340-BT2. Next base: position 32,895,151 of record JAQNBH010000008.1, read on the forward strand.
TGTACCGATTCATAGCTCTTTCACATGCAACAATATTATGTCTAGTCCAGTGCACCTCCTGCAACCTGTAAACACAGTAATGAATACAAGACCAAAAAACACAGACCATCATGTTTATTAGTTTGCTACTCCACCAATGACATGCCAATATCCCTTACAAAAATCCTGGGGAGAACACTGCACATGAATGATAAGTTTTTCAATTCATCCCTTTTCTCATGAGATCGAGTCCAGTCTCCTTTTCACGTGCTAGTATTGAAAATGAGTTCACCATATCCATGGTTACTCTGGTAGCACCATAAATGGCAAGCGTTGATGACCCAGTCATAAAGGTGTTGATTTCTAAGTTTAATGACCTCAGTGCTATATTGACCATGCTTGGTAGAGACGCAAATATCATTGCCTAGCACACAGAAGGCTATCTTGTGAGACCAAAAATAGTGAAAATGGACGAAGCATTAAAAAGTTTTGGCATGTTCTTGCTTTTTATGGGGGGGGGGGGGGGGGGGGGGGAACTCAAAAATGGTCCAGCCCTCCCTTAATAAAGAATGGAGGTCTTTGATATTGAAGGTGGTCCATAGATGATGAAGACTGTCAGATAGATGAATATAGCTTGATTATGCCAAGTCTGCCATAATCAACATAGCTTAGTACATGTATAGAGAGGTTGATCATTGCTAGTGATAATCAACCTAGTACATGTATAGAGGTTGGTGATAATCAACCTAGTACATGTATAGAGGTTGATCATTGCTAGTAATAATCAACCTAGTACATGTATAGAGGTTGATCATTGCTAGTGATAATCAACCTAGTACATGTATAGAGGTTGATCATTGCTAGTGATAATCAACCTAGTACATGTATAGAGGTTGATCATTGCTAGTGATAATCAACCTAGTACATGTATAGTGGTTGATCATTGCTAGTGATAATCAACCTAGTACATGTATAGAGGTTGATCATTGCTAGTGATAATCAACCTAGTACATGTATAGTGGTTGATCATTGCTAGTGATAATCAACCTAGTACATGTATAGAGGTTGATCATTGCTAGTGATAATCAACCTAGTACATGTATAGAGGTTGATCATTGCTAGTGATAATCAACCTAGTACATGTATAGAGGTTGATCATTGCTAGTGATAATCAACCTAGTACATGTATAGTGGTTGATCATTGCTAGTGATAATCAACCTAGTACATGTATAGAGGTTGATCATTGCTAGTAGTGATAATCAACCTAGTACATGTATAGAGGTTGATCATTGCCAGTGATAATCAACCTAGTACATGTATAGAGGTTGATCATTGCCAGTGATAATCAACCTAGTACATGTATAGAGGTTGATCATTGCTAGTGATAATCAACCTAGTACATGTATAGAGGTTGATCATTGCTAGTGATAATCAACCTAGTGCATTTATAGAGGTTGATCATTGCTAGTGATAATCAACCTAGTGCATGTATAGAGGTTGATCATTGCTAGTGATAATCAACCTAGTGCATGTATAGAGGTTGATCATTGCTAGTGATAATCAACCTAGTACATGTATAGAGGTTGATCATTGCTAGTGATAATCAACCTAGTGCATGTATAGAGGTTGATCATTGCTAGTGATAATCAACCTAGTGCATGTATAGAGGTTGATCATTGCTAGTGATAATCAACCTAGTGCATGTATAGTGGTTGATCATTGTCAACCTAGTGCATGTATAGAGGTTGATCATTACTAGTGATAATCAACCTAGTACATGTATAGAGGTTGATCATTACTAGTGATAATCAACCTAGTACATGTATAGAGGTTGATCATTGCTAGTGATAATCAACCTAGTACATGTATAGAGGTTGATCATTGCTAGTAATAATCAACCTAGTACATGTATAGAGGTTGATCATTGCTAGTGATAATCAACCTAGTACATGTATAGAGGTTGATCATTGCTAGTGATAATCAACCTAGTACATGTATAGAGGTTGATCATTGCTAGTGATAATCAACCTAGTACATGTATAGAGGTTGATCATTGCTAGTGATAATCAACCTAGTACATGTACAGTGGTTGATCATTGCTAGTGATAATCAACCTAGTACATGTATAGTGGTTGATCATTGCTAGTGATAATCAACCTAGTACATGTATAGAGGTTGATCATTGCTAGTGATAATCAACCTAGTACATGTATAGTGGTTGATCATTGCTAGTGATAATCAACCTAGTACATGTATAGAGGTTGATCATTGCTAGTGATAATCAACCTAGTACATGTATAGAGGTTGATCATTGCTAGTGATAATCAACCTAGTACATGTATAGAGGTTGATCATTGCTAGTGATAATCAACCTAGTACATGTATAGTGGTTGATCATTGCTAGTGATAATCAACCTAGTACATGTATAGAGGTTGATCATTGCTAGTGATAATCAACCTAGTACATGTATAGAGGTTGATCATTGCCAGTGATAATCAACCTAGTACATGTATAGAGGTTGATCATTGCTAGTGATAATCAACCTAGTACATGTATAGAGGTTGATCATTGCTAGTGATAATCAACCTAGTGCATGTATAGAGGTTGATCATTGCTAGTGATAATCAACCTAGTGCATGTATAGAGGTTGATCATTGCTAGTGATAATCAACCTAGTGCATGTATAGAGGTTGATCATTGCTAGTGATAATCAACCTAGTACATGTATAGAGGTTGATCATTGCTAGTGATAATCAACCTAGTGCATGTATAGAGGTTGATCATTGCTAGTGATAATCAACCTAGTGCATGTATAGAGGTTGATCATTGCTAGTGATAATCAACCTAGTGCATGTATAGTGGTTGATCATTGTCAACCTAGTGCATGTATAGAGGTTGATCATTACTAGTGATAATCAACCTAGTACATGTATAGAGGTTGATCATTACTAGTGATAATCAACCTAGTACATGTATAGAGGTTGATCATTGCTAGTGATAATCAACCTAGTACATGTATAGAGGTTGATCATTGCTAGTTATAATCAACCTAGTGCATGTATAGTGGTTGATCATTGTCAACCTAGTGCATGTATAGAGGTTGATCATTACTAGTGATAATCAACCTAGTACATGTATAGAGGTTGATCATTGCCAGTGATAATCAACCTAGTACATGTATAGAGGTTGATCATTGCTAGTGATAATCAACCTAGTACATGTATAGAGGTTGATCATTGCTAGTGATAATCAACCTAGTACATGTATAGAGGTTGATCATTGCTAGTGATAATCAACCTAGTACATGTATAGTGGTTGATCATTGCTAGTGATAATCAACCTAGTACATGTATAGAGGTTGATCATTGCTAGTGATAATCAACCTAGTACATGTATAGAGGTTGATCATTGATAGTGATAATCAACCTAGTACATGTATAGAGGTTGATCATTACTAGTGATAATCAAACTAACAGATTATGCCCTGATGAGGCAGCTACACATAAGATTGACAGCTACCATCGAGATGGAAAGGAGACTTGTAAATGATCTCTTTGTCCCTGCCACTGGGGAAGTTGATGAGAAAAGATTGAGACCTGATGACTCCCTTCAGCAGATGACTCCCTTCAGCAGATGACTCCCTTCAGCAGATGACAACTCAGACTCAGATGGAGGTATTGCTATGGATACAGCTCAAACTGCTATTAGTGTGAGGCCAGAGTCTGTGGGTGAGCCTATTGATATCCTGGAATGTGCTAGTTACCAGATAAAACTAAACTGCTACTTCTCAAAGAGAGATGTCCTGACAAGAATTTTTAAATCTCCAGATAAAGACAAAAATAGTTCTATGTGCATCATGAAGCACTATTGCCAGCATGAGGAGTACCCACTCTTCTTACTCCACTAAGGAGGGTGGAGAAGCACTATTGCCAGCATGAAGAGTACTCACTCTTCTTACTCCACTAAGGAGGGTGGAGAAGCACTATTGCCAGCATGAGGAGTACCCACTCTTCTTACTGCACTAAGGAGGGTAAAGAAGCACTATTGCCAGCATGAAGAGTACCCACTCTTCTTACTCCACTAAGGAGGGTGGAGAAGCACTATTGCCAGCATGAGGAGTACTCACTCTTCTTACTCCACTAAGGAGGGTGGAGAAGCACTATTGCCAGCATGAGGAGTACCCACTCTTCTTACTCCACTAAGGAGGGTGGAGAAGCACTATTGCCAGCATGAAGAGTACTCACTCTTCTTACTCCACTAAGGAGGGTGGAGAGGCACTATTGCCAGCATGAAGAGTACCCACTCTTCTTACTCCACTAAGGAGGGTGGAGAAGCACTATTGCCAGCATGAGGAGTACCCACTCTTCTTACTCCACTAAGGAGGGTGGAGAAGCACTATTGCCAGCATGAAGAGTACTCACTCTTCTTATTCCACTAAGGAGGGTGGAGAGGCACTATTGCCAGCATGAAGAGTACCCACTCTTCTTACTCCACTAAGGAGGGTGGAGAAGCACTATTGCCAGCATGAGGAGTACCCACTCTTCTTACTCCACTAAGGAGGGTGGAGAAGTACTATTGCCAGCATGAAGAGTAGCCACTCTTCTTACTCCACTAAGGAGGGTGGAGAAGCACTATTGCCAGCATGAGGAGTACCCACTCTTCTTACTCCACTAAGGAGGGTGGAGAAGCACTATTGCCAGCATGAGGAGTACCCACTCTTCTTACTCCACTAAGGAGGGTGGAGAAGCACTATTGCCAGCATGAAGAGTACCCACTCTTCTTACTCCACTGAGGAGGGTGGAGAAGCACTATTGCCAGCATGAAGAGTACTCACTCTTCTTACTCCACTAAGGAGGGTGGAGAGGCACTATTGCCAGCATGAGGAGTACCCACTCTTCTTACTCCACTAAGGAGGGTGGAGAAGCACTATTGCCAGCATGAAGAGTACTCACTCTTCTTACTCTACTGAGGAGGGTGGAGAAGCACTATTGCCAGCATGAAGAGTACCCACTCTTACTCCACTAGGAGGGTGGAGAAGTACTATTGCCAGCATGAAGAGTAGCCACTCTTCTTACTCCACTAAGGAGGGTGGAGAAGCACTATTGCCAGCATGAAGAGTACTCACTCTTCTTACTCCACTAAGGAGGGTGGAGAGGCACTATTGCCAGCATGAAGAGTACCCACTCTTCTTACTCCACTAAGGAGGGTGGAGAAGCACTATTGCCAGCATGAGGAGTACCCACTCTTCTTACTCCACTGAGGAGGGTGGAGAAGTACTATTGCCAGCATGAAGAGTAGCCACTCTTCTTACTCCACTAAGGAGGGTGGAGAGGCACTATTGCCAGCATGAGGAGTACCCACTCTTCTTACTCCACTAAGGAGGGTGGAGAAGCACTATTGCCAGCATGAAGAGTACTCACTCTTCTTACTCCACTAAGGAGGGTGGAGAGGCACTATTGCCAGCATGAAGAGTACCCACTCTTCTTACTCCACTAAGGAGGGTGGAGAAGCACTATTGCCAGCATGAGGAGTACCCACTCTTCTTACTCCACTAAGGAGGGTGGAGAGGCACTATTGCCAGCATGAAGAGTACCCACTCTTCTTACTCCACTAAGGAGGGTGGAGAAGCACTATTGCCAGCATGAGGAGTACCCACTCTTCTTACTCCACTAAGGAGGGTGGAGAAGTACTATTGCCAGCATGAAGAGTACCCACTCTTCTTACTCCACTAAGGAGGGTGGAGAAGCACTATTGCCAGCATGAAGAGTACTCACTCTTCTTACTCCACTAAGGAGGGTGGAGAAGCACTATTGCCAGCATGAAGAGTACCCACTCTTCTTACTCCACTAAGGAGGGTGGAGAAGCACTATTGCCAGCATGAGGAGTACCCACTCTTCTTACTCCACTAAGGAGGGTGGAGAAGTACTATTGCCAGCATGAGGAGTACCCACTCTTCTTACTCCACTAAGGAGGGTGGAATTTACTGCCTATCATGTCTGCTATTTCCTGTCAAACCTGCACACGGGCAAAGAGCACCATTGTTGATAACCAAAGCTTAATTGGAAAGACGCACGAAGTAATTGTGTGTGAGCAACTCTTGCCTTGATTACCACAAAATGTCAGAAGCTCGTCTTTATGCACATATTCAAACATCTGAGTGCCATTCCACCAGGATTGATTACTTTGATTACTTAATATCTGAGCAAACTGGACGAAAATCGAGAGAGAAAAATTGTATATACAATTAAGTTCATTGAATTTTGTGAGACAAGGAATTGCATTGCATGGTCACAGGGTAGAGGAGGCTTCTTTGGATCCAGGCAATCTATTATCACTGATCGACTTTCGAGTGTATGCTAAGGTGTTGATTTAAAGGAACACGTATACATGTGTACACAATGCCAAGTATGTTTCAAAGACAGCACAGAATGTGCTTCTGTTTTGCATTTAAGGATTTCATGCAAAGTGGGCGAGGTCACAACAGAAAGAAATAATCAGGAAAATAGATCCTTATATGGAATTGAAGCTGATGAGGTAAGAGTCGATACCATCAAATAGTAGGCGATAAAAAAGGTGTGGTTACCACTTTATAGCTGCATAGATGCTGCAAACTTCATGGTATGGTTGATATAATTATAGCAAAAGATGGGTCTCTCTGTGTGCTCTCTTTGGATACTAAAACATTTTTCACATGTACACTAAACACAAGTTACTGGAGCTAAAGTGGAGTTCCTCAAAACCCGACTGCCTGATTTCTCAACAAGAATACCTCCAGTTTGTCAAGTGTAGGGTTTAATTTAGGGGGGTTGGAACCCTTTTGCCCCCGCCCCCCCCTCCCCCTGGAAATTGTATTATTAAAATGTTGATAAGTGCTTGACATCATGCCCCCCCCTTAATATCCAGATTCCTCCAGTTGCCCCCCCCCTTGGACAATTTTCTAAATACTGCTATATAGACAGCTGAAATCAGCACTAGTGGCCCTACTGCACACAATGAGTGTTTTTTTATTAGGCACTAAAACTTGAATCCTAAGCATTTCATGCCAAGTGGGTGAGATCACAACAGAAAGAAACATGTGGAATTGAAGCTGATGAGGTTACCAACTGGGAGCAACTTGGGACTACACTGTGGGTATCACCATTGTTGAAAGGTTGATTGAGTATGTAGCTTGTGAACGAATTACTGCGAAAGCATCGTGCTCCGAACTTTAAGACGCCTGAATTAAAGCCTGAAAACTGCCGAGCACAAACTTCTGATGGTGCTGGGAATATGGCTGGGTTCCTAAATGGTTGGGCAGCAAATCTCATGAAGTTAGCTCCTAAAGCTCCTATTTCCATTGTTGTAGCCATGACTTTTAATCTAGCTCTCTCCAAAGCATCATCAGTGCCAGAAATGCACTGTATTGCTATCTACAATCATTCAGCTAGGACTCTATTTGCTCACCGAAAATGCAAAGGTATATATAGAAAAACATATAGAGAACTAGAAGTCGATCAGAACTGAGAATTTGATTCCAATCAAGAAATTTTAGTTGCTTTGTGTTACTCACTGGGTCGAAAGAACACATTTTTGTTTGATTTTCAGATAGTATATGTGCCTCTGCTTGAATGTCTGGATGACAGGATTCTAATCTCCAGTGGGTGTCGCGGGACGCGACCTGCTGCTAACTTTAGAGTCTGTCATGATTTGTCACCTGCACACTGATGAATATAATTATACCAGTAATCACAACCCACTGTAATAGCTAGCCGTACTGTTGTTTAAAGTAACTAACTTTATAGAGTTCTTGTACGACAGGACAGTCAACTACACACCATATTGGACGTGGATCGGATAGCGAGGTGGTCCCGACTGAGTGGCAATTGGAAGAGTCATCCGATTCAGAGGAAGAAGAACTACCCGAGCCAGAACAGGACGAGTCATCCAGTTCAGAGGAGGATACAACAGGGCTGGACTCTGCAGGAGTGGACTCACCCGAACTGAGAAGGGGGAAGAGCGACAATAGCAGCAGATGGCACTGAGGGAAAGAGTGATTCAGGACCAAGACAGGAGAAATTCCTGGAGCGACCACGGATCCTTCACTGGCTACACTACGAGAACAGGCCGACATGGACGAGAGTCTTTTCGTACAAGACGAGATGCTGTGGAAGAAGGCCAAGGATAGACTACGAGAGGAGACACTTGCTCTGTGTGCCAGGACTGCGTAGTGGATTGCTAACTATCGCTAGCACACAAGCCGGGACACCTAGGCAGGGGACAGGACGCACACAAGCCAGGACACCTAGGCAGGGACAGGACGCACACAAGCCAGGACACCTAGGCAGGGACAGGACGTACACAAGCCAGGACACCTAGGCAGGGACAGGACACACACAAGCCAGGACACCTAGGCAGGGACAGGACAAACACAAGCCAGGACACCTAGGCAGGGACAGGACACACACAAGCCAGGACACCTAGGCAGGGACAGGACACACACAAGCCAGGACACCTAGGCAGGGACAGGACGTACACAAGCCAGGACACCTAGGCAGGGACAGGACACACACAAGCCAGGACACCTAGGCAGGGACAGGATGTACACAAGCCAGGACACCTAGGCAGGGACAGGACACACACAAGCCAGGACACCTAGGCAGGGACAGGACACACACAAGCCAGGACACCTAGGCAGGGACAGGACACACACAAGCCAGGACACCTAGGCAGGGACAGGACGTACACAAGCCAGGACACCTAGGCAGGGACAGGATGTACACAAGCCAGGACACCTAGGCAGGGACAGGACACACACAAGCCAGGACACCTAGGCAGGGACAGGACACACACAAGCCAGGACACCTAGGCAGGGACAGGACACACACAAGCTAGGCAGGGACAGGACACACACAAGCCAGGACACCTAGGCAGGGACAGGACACACACAAGCCGGGACACCTAGGCAGGGACAGGACACACACAAGCTAGGCAGGGACAGGACACACACAAGCCAGGACACCTAGGCAGGGACAGGACACACACAAGCTAGGCAGGGACAGGACACACACAAGCCGGGACACCTAGCAGGACGCACACAAGCCAGGACACCTAGGCAGGGACAGGACGCACACAAGCCAGGACACCTAGGCAGGGACAGGACGCACACAAGCTAGGCAGGGACAGGACACACACAAGCCGGGACACCTAGGCAGGGACAGGACGCACACAAGCCAGGACACCTAGGCAGGGACAGGACACACACAAGCCAGGACACCTAGGCAGGGACAGGACACACACAAGCCAGGACACCTAGGCAGGGACAGGACACACACAAGCCAGGACACCTAGGCAGGGACAGGACGCACACAAGCCAGGACACCTAGGCAGGGACAGGACACACACAAGCCAGGACACCTAGGCAGGGGACAGGACACACACAAGCCAGGACACCTAGGCAGGGACAGGACGCACACAAGCCAGGACACCTAGGCAGGGACAGGACGCACACAAGCCAGGACACCTAGGCAGGGACAGGATGTACACAAGCCAGGACACCTAGGCAGGGACAGGACGCACACAAGCCAGGACACCTAGGCAGGGGACAGGACACACACAAGCCAGGACACCTAGGCAGGGACAGGACGCACACAAGCCAGGACACCTAGGCAGGGACAGGACACACACAAGCCAGGACACCTAGGCAGGGGACAGGACACACACAAGCCAGGACACCTAGGCAGGGACAGGACACACACAAGCCAGGACACCTAGGCAGGGACAGGACGCACACAAGCCAGGACACCTAGGCAGGGACAGGACACACACAAGCCAGGACACCTAGGCAGGGACAGGACACACACAAGCCAGGACACCTAGGCAGGGACAGGACACACACAAGCTAGGCAGGGACAGGACACACACAAGCCAGGACACCTAGGCAGGGACAGGACGCACACAAGCCAGGACACCTAGGCAGGGACAGGACACACACAAGCTAGGCAGGGACAGGACGCACACAAGCCAGGACACCTAGGCAAGGACAGGACGCACACAAGCCAGGACACCTAGGCAGGGACAGGACGTACACAAGCCAGGACACCTAGGCAGGGACAGGACACACACAAGCTAGGCAGGGACAGGACACACACAAGCCAGGACACCTAGGCAGGGACAGGACGCACACAAGCCAGGACACCTAGGCAGGGACAGGACACACACAAGCTAGGCAGGGACAGGACGCACACAAGCCAGGACACCTAGGCAAGGACAGGACGCACACAAGCCAGGACACCTAGGCAGGGACAGGACGTACACAAGCCAGGACACCTAGGCAGGGACAGGACACACACAAGCTAGGCAGGGACAGGACACACACAAGCCAGGACACCTAGGCAGGGACAGGACGGACACAAGCCAGGACACCTAGGCAGGGACAGGACACACACAAGCTAGGCAGGGACAGGACACACACAAGCTAGGCAGGGACAGGACACACACAAGCTAGGCAGGGACAGGACGCACACAAGCCAGGACACCTAGGCAGGGACAGGACGTACACAAGCCAGGACACCTAGGCAGGGACAGGACACACACAAGCTAGGCAGGGACAGGACGCACACAAGCCAGGACACCTAGGCAGGGACAGGACGCACACAAGCCAGGACACCTAGGCAGGGACAGGACACACACAAGCCAGGACACCTAGGCAGGGACAGGACACACACAAGCCAGGACACCTAGGCAGGGACAGGACACACACAAGCCAGGACACCTAGGCAGGGACAGGACACACACAAGCCAGGACACCTAGGCAGGGACAGGACGCACACAAGCCAGGACACCTAGGCAGGGACAGGACACACACAAGCCAGGACACCTAGGCAGGGACAGGACGTACAGGTACATAGCAGATGAATTCTTCTGGTCAGGAATGTATGCCAGCGTACAGAATGAACGTGCCAGGCACGCGGAGAGTGCCAGAAGACGGCCAGATGGGAAGGATGCCTGGCTCCTTTGAGACATCTACCAGTGATCGACGAACCCTTCGAAAGGATAGAGATGGACCTGGTCAGTCCCCTGCCAAGGACGAAGGCTGGTAAGCGCCACATTCTGGTTATTGTGGATCGTGCCATGCGTCGGCCCGAAGTTATGCCATTATGGAACACGGATTTCAAGACAATCACTGAAAACTCCTAGCACTATTCGGTAGAGTGGGGGGGACCGATAGAGATCCTCACCGATTGCGGGGCAAACTCATGAAGGAGCTAAACGGATTGATGAGTGTGCAGGCACTTACCACCTCTCCATATCACCCAGAGTGCGGGAGGTCTCATTGATGAATGTGCAGGCACTTACCACCTCTCCATATCACCCCCCAGGGTGCAGGACGGTCTCATTGATGAATGTGTAGGCACTTACCACCTCTCCATATCACCCCCCAGGGTGCAGGACGGTCTCATTGATGAATGTGCAGGCACTTACCACTTCTCCATATCACCCCGAGTGCGGGACGGTCTCGCAGAACGCTTCAATACACCACTCAAGGGAATGCTGAAGAAGACCTTGAAGATGTGGAGCGAACAAAAACTTGAAAATTTCAAATCTTTGGGAGAGCGCTTCCCCACGTACTAGGAGAATATCGACGTGCACCACACGAAGCAACCGGTTCCACTCCGCCTGAGCTACTCTACGGACGACAGACCACGGGGGTGCAAAACCCGAAGGAAGGATGGACGGAAAAGGAATCCACCCCCAACAGACGTGATCACGTACATCACGAGCATCCAGGCCAGGCTGGAGGACATCCAGCACCAAGCAAAGAAAAAGGAAGAAGCAGAAGGACAAGGAAGTCTTCGACCGTAAGGCAGGAGTACCTTCAAGGTAGGGGACTTCGTCCTTCTAACAACACTGAAAGGGCCCAGTTTGTACGCAGAATGGGACGGGCCGTACTCTATCGAGAAATGGATAGACGATACAACGTACGAGTTGTTTATGCCAGACTGTCCGAGACGTAGAGCCAAGAGATACGTAAATCTACTCAAGGAGCTCCAGTCTCGCCGGCATTGGTCTGTCTGGCAGCGACTGAAATATTGGGAGACGATCTGCCTGGCTGCTCCCCAGGGGAAGGAAGGGGAGGCGGAGAACTGCCAGACGTAAGAACAATGAGCGTAAGCGAGTGACAGAATCAGGTGGAGGAGCTGCTAGGATAGAAGAACACCAGGGCGTGCAACTGAGGGCTTTTCTGGGGCTCTCCAACTACCGTAGACATTTTATCCCCAAGGTACCATGGCAGTTCCGCTCACCGATGCCACTAGGAAGCAGGAACCAGACTTGATCAAATGGACAGAAGCCCAGAATGCAAGCCTTCGGCACGTCAGGGGCAGTCTCAGTCATGAGCCAGTCCTAATGAGCCCGGATCCCGACCAACTGTTCGTATACACGGATGCTAGCGTTGGTATTGGGGCAGTGCTCAGCCAAGCTGACTTTGCACTAACAATGGGTGTAAATGCTTTGATACTGTTGTACTGTATATGCTCATCAAGTAGCTATTGACATAAATAAAGATGTAGCTATTGACATAAATAAAGATGTAGTTATTGGCATAAATAAATAAAGATGTAGCTATTGGCATAAATAAAGATGTAGTTATCGGCATAAATAATGATGTAGCTATTGAGATGTAGCTATTGGCATAAATAAAGATGCAGCTATTGCCATAAATAAAGATGCAGCTATTGGCATAAATAAAGATGTAGCTATTGGCATAAATAAAGATGTAGCTATTGGCATAAATAAAGATGTAGCTATTGGCATAAATAAAGATGTAGCTATTGGCATAAATAAAGATGTAGCTATTGGCATAAATAAATTGTCATAAATAAAGATGTAGCTATTGACATAAATAAAGATGTAGCTATTGGCATAAATAAAGATGCAGCTATTGACATAAATAAAGATGTAGCTATTGGCATAAATAAAGATGTAGCTATTGGCATAAATAAAGATGTAGCTATTGGCATAAATAAAGATGTAGCTATTGGCATAAATAAAGATGTAGCTATTGGCATAAATAAAGATGTAGCTATTGACATAAATAAAGATGCAGCTATTGGCATAAATAAAGATGCAGCTATTGGCATAAATAAAGATGTAGCTATTGGCATAAATAAAGATGTAGCTATTGGCATAAATAAAGATGTAGCTATTGACATAAATAAAGATGTAGCTATTGGCATAAATAAAGATGTAGCTATTGGCATAAATAAAGATGTAGCTATTGGCATAAATAAAGATGTAGCTATTGGCATAAATAAAGATGTAGCTATTGGCATAAATAAAGATGTAGCTATTGGCATAAATAAAGATGTAGCTATTGGCATAAATAAAGATGCAGCTATTGGCATAAATAAAGATGTAGCTATTGGCATAAATAAAGATGTAGCTATTGACATAAATAAAGATATAGCTATTGGCATAAATAAAGATGTAGCTATTGGCATAAATAAAGATGTAGCTATTGGCATAAATAAAGATGTAGCTATTGACATAAATAAAGATGTAGCTATTGACATAAATAAAGATGTAGCTATTGACATAAATAAAGATGCAGCTATTGGATTTATTTGCTAACAGGCGTCCAAGATGTATGTAATCCATTAAATGATCAAAACTTTTTCTTGTCAATCTATGTAAGTTATATCAATAATTTAGCTTTTATATGTGATATGCATGAACATGCGACCTCCTAATCCAACACCACACAGGTTCCTAGTTACTGGGAGGGGGGGGGGGGGCAAAAAATCAAGGAATTTAATACAAATGTTGTCCTGCATGGGGTTCAGGTGCACAAAAGCTTCTCCCCATATGAAAATTTCTAGATAGAACACTGACCCTCCCTAATGCAAGGTACCCCCCCCCCCCCCCCCCAATTCAATATGCCTGGATCTGCCCCCCAGGTTATGGAGTCAGGGAAGAGGCAGTGATCATAGCAGAAGAGGTGGGTGAAGAGTCAGAGGTAGTGTGACAGAAAAGGCCAGAGAGGTTGCAAGGTTGGAGACCATTGAGGCAATGGTGGATATTTATGGGAGGAGAATGCTATACTCCTTGTAAAGATCTAGAGGAGCAGTTGAGGGAGAAATATAAGTTGAAGAGGGAGGGAAGAGAAGTAAGAACACACACTCTATAGGGACTTGAAGGAGATACTCAAGAGCTAGGGAAAACAATGGCATGCTAATTAACGCCAATTCATTATTGAGCAATTTACCACAAGTGGGAAACATGTCCATCATCTAGTACGTACATGTAGGATTGAGCACTGGAGATGGAGACTAGGCTAAAGTGTTGGGGAAGAGGACCTGGAGATGGAGGCCAGGCTAAGTGTTGGGGAAGAGGACCTGGAGATGGAGGCCAGGCTAAAGTGTTGGGGAAGAGGACCTGGAGATGGAGGCCAGGCTAAGTGTTGGGGAAGAGGACCTGGAGATGGAGGCCAGGCTAAAGTGCTGGGGAAGAGGACCTGGAGATGGAGGCCAGGCTAAGTGCTGGCGAAGAGGACTTGGTGATGGAGGCCAGGCTAAAGTGCTGGGGAAGAGGACCTGGAGATGGCGGCCAGGCTAAGTGCTGGGGAAGATGACCTGGTGATGGAGGCCAGGCTAAGTGTTGGGGAAGAGGACCTGGAGATGGAGGCCAGGCTAAAGTGCTGGGGAAGAGGACCTGGAGATGGAGGCCAGGCTAAGTGTTGGGGAAGAGGACCTGGAGATGGAGGCCAGGCTAAAGTGCTGGGGAAGAGGACCTGGAGATGGAGGCCAGGCTAAGTGCTGGCGAAGAGGACTTGGTGATGGAGGCCAGGCTAAAGTGCTGGGGAAGAGGACCTGGAGATGGCGGCCAGGCTAAGTGCTGGGGAAGATGACCTGGTGATGGAGGCCAGGCTAAGTGTTGGGGAAGAGGACCTGGAGATGGAGGCCAGGCTAAAGTGCTGGGGAAGAGGACCTGGAGATGGAGGCCAGGCTAAGTGCTGGGGAAGAGGACCTTGAGATGGAGGCCAGGCTAAGTGCTGGGGAAGAAGCTACATTTCATTGAGGGGGGAAAAGTGGATCAGGCAGGAAAAGAATTAAAGTCTGGCAGGGGGAGAGAAGTGGAGTGTGCTGGAGAGGGGGGAAGGGTAGTTTGGTTGAGGGGATGCAGTGGGACTCAGCAGTGGGGGAGAAGGGGAAGTTGGTAGAGAAGGAGAGGGTGAGTTTCTTAGAGAAGAAGGGAAGTTTCGTAGGGGGGGGAAGCATCAGGGGTTCATTAGCAACGTAAACAACACTGCAGCTGTCAGTAAAATACCCAGCAGCTGCAAGTCTTATAGATTACTAGATCAAGACATAGTTGGGTCCCAAATTCGTTTATTAGCTGATTGCTGCAAAGGTCAGGTGCAGTACAATGTACAAATGGTACATGAATTAATAGAGTTCAGACAATATGCCCTTATATGGGAAACCTAAATGTCACCTGAGGGAGGTGGGAAGATGATCCCAAGGCTAGTAGCATGTGAAAGATCAGTCACCATCTAAACTATGACAGGGTTAATGAAACTACTATGATTCAAGTTGGCCAGAGTTTTGCACTTTGTAATTGACTTCTAGAAGTGGTCACAACTTAAGCTATTCATGCTAATATTAGGAGTGGTCAGAACAAAAGGAAATGGTATCAATATAATATTGGTGTTTGATTCCTCAAGAAGTTTACTGAAAACCGTTGAAATTCCGTTACTGGTAACAGAATTTCATAAGAGTGTCACCTTATAGTGTAAGTATGTACCAATACACTGTAAGTACGTACCAATACCCAGTGTAAGTATGCACCAATACACCCAGTGCAAGTATGCACCAATACACCCAGTGTAAGTATGTACCAATACACCCAGTGTAAGTATGTACCAATACACCCAGTGCAAGTATGCACCAATACCCAGTGTAAGTATGTACCAATACCCAGTGTAAGTATGCACCAATACACCCAGTGTAAGTATGTACCAATACACCCAGTGTAAGTATGTACCAATACCCAGTGTAAGTATGTACCAATACCCAGTGTAAGTATGCACCAATACACCCAGTGTAAGTATGTACCAATACCCAGTTTAAGTATGTACCAATACCCAGCGTAAGTATGTACCAATACACCCAGTGTAAGTATGCACCAATATACCCAGTGTAAGTATGCACCAATACCCAGTGTAAGTATGTACTAATATGCTTTCTTTTAGATGAGATCAGCTTTCTTGCCTAAGATGTTTTTGTGAGAAAGGAAGGGGAAAAGGAAAATTGTAGGAATGGAATTTCATCACCATAAAAACACCACCTTTTAACAATGCAAAGACTCTTATACTATTCTAACTGTTAAACCATCACTTATGGATTATATAGCCGCAAAGACATTTATTCCCATGCTAATAGGTTAAATATCCAGTCATATGTAGACTAGAAGGCTTGACAAACCTGATTTGTGCGAGACTAAGAGGTTCCTTAACTGTACTAACTCTTGAACCATGATAGGTATGTAGGCAAATATGCTGCATAAGCTAGAGGTAAAGAGAAATGAAAGATACCTTGAATTTCATTTTTCACCCTAGATGTTAACTCTTATGATCAAGCCGTTACACTAACTAGCAAGCCATCACTACTAACTAACTACACTAGCTAGCAAGCCATCACTACTAACTAACTACACTAGCTAGCAAGCCATCACTACTAACTACATGTAACTACACCAGCTAGCAAGCCATCACTACTAACTAACTACACTAGCTAGCAAGCCATCACTACTAACTACATGTAACTACACCAGCTAGCAAGCCATCACTACTAACTAACTACACTAGCTAGCAAGCCATCACTACTAACTAACTACACTAGCTAGCAAGCCATCACTACTAACTAACTACACTAGCTAGCAAGCCATCACTACTAACTAACTACACTAGCTAGCAAGCCATCACTACTAACTAACTACACTAGCTAGCAAGCCATCACTACTAACTAACTACACCAGCCATCAAGCCATCACTACTAACTAACTACACTAGCTAGCAAGCCATCACTGCTAACTAACTACACTAGCTAGCAAGCCATCACTACTAACTAACTACACCAGCTAGCAAGCCATCACTACTAACTAACTACACTAGCTAGCAAGCCATCACTACTAACTAACTACACCAGCTAGCAAGCCATCACTACTAACTAACTACACTAGCTAGCAAGCCATCACTACTAACTAACTACACTAGCTAGCAAGCCATCACTACTAACTAACTACACTAGCTAGCAAGCCATCACTACTAACTAACTACACCAGCTAGCAAGCCATCACTACTAACTAACTACACCAGCTAGCAAGCCATCACTACTAACTAACTACACTAGCTAGCAAGCCATCACTACTAACTAACTACACTAGCTAGCAAAGCCATCACTACTAACTAACTACACTAGCTAGCAAGCCATCACTACTAACTAACTACACCAGCTAGCAAGCCATCACTACTAACTAACTACACCAGCTAGCAAGCCATCACTACTAACTAACTACACTAGCTAGCAAGCCATCACTACTAACTAACTACACTAGCTAGCAAGCCATCACTACTAACTAACTACACTAGCTAGCAAGCCATCACTACTAACTAACTACACCAGCTAGCAAGCCATCACTACTAACTAACTACACCAGCTAGCAAGCCATCACTACACTAACTACACCAGCTATCAAGCCATCACTACTAACTAACTACACCAGCTAGCAAGCCATCACTACTAACTAACTACACTAGCTAGCAAGCCATCACTACTAACTAACTACACTAGCTAGCAAGCCATCACTACTAACTAACTACACTAGCTAGCAAGCCATCACTACTAACTAACTACACCAGCTAGCAAGCCATCACTACTAACTAACTACACCAGCTAGCAAGCCATCACTACTAACTAACTACACTAGCTAGCAAGCCATCACTACTAACTAACTACACTAGCTAGCAAGCCATCACTACTAACTAACTACACCAGCTAGCAAGCCATCACTACTAACTAACTACACCAGCTAGCAAGCCATCACTACTAACTAACTACACCAGCTAGCAAGCCATCACTACTAACTAACTACACCAGCTAGCAAGCCATCACTACTAACTAACTACACTAGCTAGCAAGCCATCACTACTAACTAACTACACTAGCTAGCAAGCCATCACTACTAACTAACTACACTAGCTAGCAAGCCATCACTACTAACTAACTACACTAGCTAGCAAGCCATCACTACTAACTAACTACACTAGCTAGCAAGCCATCACTACTAACTAACTACACTAGCTAGCAAGCCATCACTACTAACTAACTACACTAGCTAGCAAGCCATCACTACTAACTAACTACACCAGCTAGCAAGCCATCACTACTAACTAACTACACCAGCTAGCAAGCCATCACTACTAACTAACTACACCAGCTAGCATAGCTAGCAAGCCATCACTACTAACTAACTACACCAGCTAGCAAGCCATCACTACTAACTAACTACACTAGCTAGCAAGCCATCACTACTAACTAACTACACTAGCTAGCAAGCCATCACTACTAACTAACTACACCAGCTAGCAAGCCATCACTACTAACTAACTACACCAGCTAGCAAGCCATCACTACTAACTAACTACACTAGCTAGCAAGCCATCACTACTAACTACACTAGCTAGCAAGCCATCACTACTAACTAACTACACTAGCTAGCAAGCCATCACTACTAACTACACTAGCTAGCAAGCCATCACTACTAACTAACTACACTAGCTAGCAAGCCATCACTACTAACTAACTACACTAGCTAGCAAGCCATCACTACTAACTAACTACACCAGCTAGCAAGCCATCACTACTAACTAACTACACCAGCTAGCAAGCCATCACTACTAACTACACTAGCTAGCAAGCCATCACTACTAACTAACTACACCAGCTAGCAAGCCATCACTACTAACTAACTACACCAGCTAGCAAGCCATCACTACTAACTAACTACACTAGCTAGCAAGCCATCACTACTAACTAACTACACCAGCCATCAAGCCATCACTACTAACTAACTACACTAGCTAGCAAGCCATCACTGCTAACTAATTACACCAGCTAGCAAGCCACACTACTAACTAACTACACCAGCCATCAAGCCATCACTACTAACTAACTACACTAGCTAGCAAGCCATCACTACTAACTAACTACACCAGCTAGCAAGCCATCACTACTAACTAACTACACTAGCTAGCAAGCCATCACTACTAACTAACTACACTAGCTAGCAAGCCATCACTACTAACTAACTACACTAGCTAGCAAGCCATCACTACTAACTAACTACACCAGCTAGCAAGCCATCACTACTAACTAACTACACTAGCTAGCAAGACATCACTACTAACTAACTACACTAGCTAGCAAGCCATCACTATTAACTAGCTAGCAAGCCATTACTACAGAATATTAGCAAGTCATTACTACTCACAAGTTATACCATTAATAATGAGCTAGCTACAGCAAGCTAGTGCCACAACTGTCAAAACTAGCTACCCAATAGCAAAGCCATTAGCTACATCTAGAAACCCACCAGTAGCTGTGCAACACGAACAAGAGTCACCAGCTGTTTCCAGGCATTGTCCTTCTCCCTGTATGCTCCAGCAAATACTTCCCAAGCAGGAGGAGCTCTCCACTACAATAAGCTTGTTCTACTTGAAGCTAAACAGCTGATGTGGCAGTCCATCACATGCTAAGTTCTAGCATTTTGATTGGTCAGACGCTAAACGCTCGACACTGGAATAGAAGTACATCCTATTCCATCATAAATTTATCGTATTGTCGTAATGTGTCGTGTCGTACCGTAACGTTGCTGGTTCACAACGCAACGGGTTCGGCGAGCATAGCAACCTTAATGCACGGCTGCACAACCAGATGCCCAGTAAGACAATGGGCTGGCTGTTGGCGAGAACAGAAATGTAGGCATGAAACCAGGCTGAGAGAGAGAGGAAGATTGTGTTGGGTACAAAGACTTGGAAGAAGCTGCCCCAGAGGATGCAAAGCAACCAGGAAGAAGGCCATCCAGAAGCTGATGAGAACCTCAGGCACCATACATGAGATCATTGGAGAGAACTTGCTGGAAGACACAACTATCAGAGGAGACCATACAATAGCCGACAATAGCTTCAGACACGTTGTTAAGATATTTTGCACTCTTGATCTGCTCATGTGCCGAGTATCTCCACCATTAGCCTCTAGAGAGTAGCTCTCCTCCATTGCCTCTATGCAGTGAGTTATCTGTATACCAACTACACAGCCGCTCATGACAACATGGTGAAGCCAACTCTGTTTGTTGAGGAGATGAGTAGCTATGCCACACAGGAACTCCAACATCTCTCCAGATAGCTACTACCTATGCAGCCCGTCAAAACTCCATAAGACAGGTGAACAATTCGTATTTTTGGGGGGGGAGGGGAGGGGGGGGGGGAACGTATGACAGATAGATTTGCAGGCACACGGTGTTTCATATGGGGAGAGGGGGGGGGGGGGGGGATTCCCCACCTCAGACCAGTCATCCACATCATTACTGGCATGTGCAAGATTTCTTTCAGGGAGCATCACTACCAAACATTTATGCCATCTAGCAACAAAAAATTCTTCACACAACCCTGTCATTAATAACGCAGATACATACACGCGCGGGTGTACAGAGTTTCCCATTCAGTTCCCCAGGAGGACTTGCTTCCCTTGCTCGCCAATAACACCCACACCTTAAGCCCTCAAAAAAAACAGAAGGAAGAAATATTTAAAAAACTTCAGAATAAAAACCTGCCTACAACTTTAATAAGAGAGAGAAACTCCCGACCAGCATCGGCATCAACAACACTGACCCCATGCACCACGGCCTCGCTACAACACCATGCCGCACCTGTGGTTGACGGACAAAGTTGAGGATGTAGTCGATGATGATGTCGATGTACTCCAGGTTGAGCCGGTACATGTCAGCACTGGTCCCCGGCTGCTGCACCCACTCCTTGAACTGCTTGCTTGTCACCCTCGTGATGGATGGGTCCGCGTTCACACCGGTAGTGGGCTTTTCTCTGGGGTCGTAGGGTTCACCTGACAGAGTTTTCTTTAGGCTGCTCTTGCCTGCATTCAAATATACACTTAACAAATAAATCTAGCTCCTCCCATCACCCTTCTGTGTGCCGCTCCCTATTTCTTCTAAGCATAAATCTAGCTCCTCCCATCACCCTTCTGTATGCACACTTCCTTTCTTCTAAGCATAAATCTAGCTCCTCCCATCACCCTTCTGTATGCACACTCCCTCTTTCTTCTAAGCATAAATCTAGCTCCTCCCATCACCCTTCTGTATGCACACTTCCTCTTTCTTCTAAGCATAAATCTAGCTCCTCCCATCACCCTTCTGTATGCACGCTCCCTCTTTCTTCTGTGCATAAATCTAGCTCCTCCCATCACCCTTCTGTATGCACACTCCCTCTTTCTTCTATGCATAAATCTAGCTCCTCCCATCACCCTTCTGTATGCACGCTCCCTCTTTCTTCTACGCATAAATCTAGCTCCTCCCATCACCCTTCTGTGTGCCTGCACATTCTCCAGCCAACTCAGTGTTTCTTCTATGCATATCCTCACACCCACTTGAACACACCCACTATGTCACACCCGATTACACTTTCAGCATGTGGACTTCGCTGCGACATCATGCACTAGACATGCCAATCACCTGATCCAGTGTCTCCGATGAGCATCACTCGAACTCTGGACTCCAGCTGGCTAGCGTACTTGACAGCGCTCAAGAAGCCTCGCACAATGTTCTTCTCCTTGCGGTTCATCTCAAGGATAGCCTTCTCAGCTACAGTGCATGTAACCATGGATACAAGTACATAGGCACACCACAAGAGCACAAGACATGAAGGGGAACACATCTTCAGTTCAAGAAATCATATAAGCAGTCATGTGATTTTACAGATCATGTTAGCTAAAATCAGCTAACCAACTTTGGGTCATCGCACGACTCATGGTTGTGCTACACTGTGTGACCACCACATAGAGCTGCCTCAACCCAGTGTGATGTTGGTCCAGTGTATGTCGCCATAGAGCTATTATCAACCTACTTCAACCTGCCTCAACCCAGTGTGATGTTGGTCCAGTGTATGTCGCCATAGGGCTATTATCAACCTACTTCAACCTGCCTCAACCCAGTGTGATGTTGGTCCAGTGTGTGTCCCCATAGAGTTATTATCAAACTAGTTCAACCTGCCTCAACCCAGTGTGATGTTGGTCCAGTGTGAGTCCCCATAGAGCTATTGTCAACCTACTTCAACCTGCCTCAACCCAGGGTGGAGTTGATCCAGTGTGTGTCGCCATAGAGCTATTATCAAACTAGTTCAACCTGCCTCAACCCAGTGTGATGTTGGTCCAGTGTGTGTCGCCATAGAGCTATTGTCAACCTACTTCAACCTGCCTCAACCCAGTGTGGTGTTGGTCCAGTGTGCGTCCCCATAGAAACCTACTTCAACCTGCCTCAACCTAGTGTGATGTTGGTCCAGTGTGTGTCCCCATGGAAACCTACTTCAACCTGCCTCAACCCAGTGTGGTGTTGGTCCAGTGTCTGTCCCCATAGAAACCTACTTCAACCTGCCTCAACCTAGTGTGATGTTGGTCCAATGTGTGTCCCCATGGAAACCTACTTCAACCTGCCTCAACCTAGTGTGATGTTGGTCCAGTGTGTGTCCCCATAGAAACCTACTTCAACCTGCCTCAACCAAGGGTGATGTTGGTCCAGGGTACGTCCCCATAGAGCTATAGTCAACCTACTTCAACCTGCCTCAACCAATGGTGTTGGTCCAGTGTATGTTCTAGAAGACACTTGCTTGAGCAAAAACATTCAAGAATGAACTCCTCTTCCGTGCAATCTCACCATGCTGCTGCTCCACATTCAGCAAGAGCCGTTCAGCGTCCCATTGCTGGTACTTGTGAGCCACCATATAAGGGGTCTCCCCAGCATTGTTCTCAATCATCTGGTCTGCCCCTGCCTTAACGAGGATGTTGATGAGATCCTTGGAGCCGTGCTTTGCTGCGTGATGCAAAGAAGTGTAGCCTGCATCATTCTGAGAGAGAACCGCATCAGTGTCTTGGTCCCGACCTAGTGTGTGTGTGTGTGTGTGTATGTGTGTGTTTGTGTGTATAATTACTGAAAGCAATTAGCACTAATTTATTCTTCCAAGTGTCATGATATGCACATGATATCTGTACAAACACTAGTACATTTTTTTAGATAAACTTTCACATTCAGTTAAAGTGTGGCTCTATGGAGGTGGTGTGGGAATCCACTTAGTGGGAGGATTCACATGGATTCCCCCCCCCCCCCCCCCCTCCCCCCCTCCTCCCCCCACTCACAAACACTCGCACATGTGAGAGCTTTACATCTTACGTAGCCATTGGTTGATTCATGTCGATGTCTGCTGAAGCTAAACTCAAACAAAGCTTCAGTAGGATGATGCAAGGAAGTTTTGTAAGAAATCGAATAGGATTGGGGCATTGTAAATGTTCAGCCCCCTAGCTTACGACCCGCCGAGATGTGACCATCCCTTTTCCCTTTTTACTCTCCTCACTAATCCCAGAATCAGCCATGGACGTCCAGCATTTAGACAATCCAGGAGCCATGGACGTCCATGTTTAGACAATCCAGGAGCCATGGATGTCCATGTTTAGACAATCCCAGAATCAGCCATGGAAGTGCAATGATCAAAGTTGTTGGCCCTTTCCTCCTCTGAGCTCTCACTCTAGCCCTACAGTCCTAGCCCTAGCCCTAGCTCACTCTAGCCCTGCAGCCCTATCCCAAGCCCTAGCCCAAGCCCTAGCCCTAGCCTAGCTCTCACTCTAGCCCTACAGCCCTAGCCACACACCCAACCTTAGCCCTACAGCCCTAGCCTTAGACCTACAGCCCTAGCCTTAGCCATAGCCCTACAGCCCTAGCCTTGGCCATAGCCCTAGCCTTAGCCCTGCAGCCCTAGCCTTAGCCCTAGCCTTAGCCCTACAGCCCTAGCCCTAGCCTTAGCCCTACAGCCCTAGCCACTCTTAGTTTGGCAAGAAATTTGAACTGTGGAGACCCAACAGTTGATCCTAGGATTGCCTAAGGCATCACCGGACATACACAATTCTTTTTCCCGACTTTTTCCCGACTTTGTCTGACCTTTAACCTATTAAGGGAGTCATCACATATTTAATCATGCAAAATTTTAAATGTGTATAACTTCATTGTCGTTTATCCACTAAATATAATTTTTTTAAATATCATAAAATATTAAAATCACCTTCTCAATAATCAACTTCAATTTTTATTCACTCGACATTTCGACTAGATGCTCTAGTCTTCATCAGGAATAATGAGACGCTAAGGCTCGCGTGAGCCTGTTATATACCAGTAGCTATCTATCATAAAATAACTTATTTTACAGGCTTTCTAATGGTATCCTTATGGCCAGTTTCAAACAAGTATTCAGTCCACCCTACCCTGCCCTACCCAAGTCACACTAAAAACTATCCAAAATGGGAGACAAATTGCAACATCCATTTTTGAATGTACCAGATAAAACACTGAAGATGTGTTAACACCAAAACTATGACAATGAACCACACATGAGAGTCAAGGTGGTCGGCCATAAAAGTGGGCCTCACGCACCCGTGTACTACATGTGACATAATCCTTCAAATGAATGTCAAAACATGAAGTAGAGAATAAGCTAATGACATATGATAAAGCAGTATTCACACATGTTTTTTTGTGAGATATTAATTATTAAATACTAAAACCACTCATTTTGGGGGAAATGGGTTAGACTGTATACTTGTTTGCATAAAGCACATCATTAGAAAGCCTATAAAATACATGATATTAAAATTACACACGGAAGTTACAATTTCGCATAATTAAATAGGTGACAGGTCGCTCAATACGACACATTTTCATTCACAGTGTGAAGATGTTCCAGTAAAAATTAAGAATAAATTTTAACTCGCCAACACTCACACACATGCTGATCCTTTACCTACAATGGCATGCACAGCCTCCACATGACCTCCGACAGACGCACGATGAAGACATGTCTCTCCTCGGTTATTCCTCACCGTTACAGAAGCTCCAGCCGCCGTCAGCATCTGACAGATTTCTCCTACACAGAGAGAGAGGGTGAGGGGGTCTTAAAATAATGCCGAGAGTGCATGTTTGCCACAGGATATTTGAACATGCCACACAATATTGAAATATCGACTCGCTAACTCCGTTGCTCCAGCGTGTTGCTGCTTAACAACACCGTGGAAGGCTTCCTGGCATTTCACTCTGCCACAGAAAGGCCCACCACTGAATACAGCCAATTATATGTCCAAGAATTTTTAAGTACTGAGAGGAAGTGGATGGGAGGAAGTGGACGGGAGGAAGTGGATGGGAGGAAGTGGATGGGAGGAAGTGGATGAGAGGAAGTGGATGGGAGGAAGTGGATGGGAGGAAGTGGACGGGAGATTTTGTACTTTCCATCTCCACGTGCCCAAGGCAGTTTGCCTACCTGTTTGCCTACCATATGCATATTCTAAATATAAAACGCTCTCCCACCCTGAACATCGTGTATGTCTAGTGATTTATGACCATTGTTAATATTATGTATTAGTGCATCCTCGGGAATGGTCCATAGCTGTGCAGCAAAAAGTCTGGAGAGGGGGGAGAGGGGTGTAGTATCTAAACTCGTTCCATCTAATGACAGAAACTCACGTAATTTTCCAGCCACAAAATACAAACTTTGTCATTGCCTGTAAAAGTGATAAAAGTCTGCACTGCCGACAAGATCAAAGTAAAATCGACCGGCCAACACTCGGGTCACGTGGAACTAGCTAGTAATCTCTGTACTGCTCCACTTCTTGGTAATCTACAACTTTGAGTTGCAGAGCCAACCAGTTTGAAGCCGTGCTGACAAGGGCATTTTCTCCCATTTAAAATTAATTCTGGCTGCAATGCAATCCACCCATTGACAGAGGTTAGCTAGCCAGGTTTTTAATCTGGGTTTTGGGCGTTTAGGCATTTACTGTAACCAGGTAGGACAAACCCAACATTACAATCCTACCAAAGAAACATCGTTTAGTTCATTACCACATCATATATTAGTGACTGGACTCCCACCTTTCCTAACACCTCCCACCCCCCACACACACCAGATACCACACCACCTATGTGAAAGGGAAAGACGATGGTGGGGAGAAATTTCACACTCTACGCTGGAAGGGAAGGGTCGGCAAGTCAACAATAAATAAAGTACTGTACCCACCATTTCCAGCCTCTGCAGCCAAATGAAGTGCCGTGTCTCCCCACTCATTCCTATCATTAAGGCGAGCACGACAAGACTTGGATTGCAGCAGTCTCCTCACTATATCCGTGTTACCATCCCTCACTGAAGAGAATAAGTCAAAAGTGCTCATCTTTTAACCACCTTGACAATATACGCGGATACGCTGGTCATGGAAGTCACTCGCACGTCAAATTACAGGGTCGAACCCAACGAAAAAAAGCCACCCAGGCACTAATTCTGCGTCAGCTCACGCAGATAGTGTAATACACAATGGTTTAGAGGGGGAAAGGGGTGAGAAACCTCTGGGCCTTCCCCTTCCCCAGCTCCTGCTGAGGGTTACTCTTTCGTTCGAATTTGCCAAGAGAAGAAGAGAAGGGTGATTTACGTTTAAACGACCTCTGCAACTAATCTGAGGCTACCATTGTCTCCCTGGAGTCTACCTCGCTAGCAATCTGCTTACGTTGTAGATCTATAACGCAACTAATGTGAATGTCGTGGCTTCTAGCTGCGTTTAAAACCACTGGCTGCGCAGGCTGGTCTTCAAGTGCAAGCCCTTGATATTGCAATAAAATTGACCGACATTTCATTAAGAGAGTAAGGACTACGAGAACTTTTAACACTACCTTATAATCTTTCTTTTTTTGCCAGCTATAATTAAAGTCTTGGTTCAAATGTTAACTTATAATAATAATAATAATAAATATAACAAAAACAATAACAATAATAATATAATAATACGTAATAACCTAAGCATAATTTATTTCTCAAAAGTTAACTCACTTGATGTTTCGGCTAAATGGTCTATAGCATCTATATAGCCATTATAGCTGATGAAAGCTAGAAACATTGCAATCTTGTTATTTAGTATTGTTGTTGTTGTTAAAATAGTAGAATTACCCAGTCTTGTATGACTAAGACTTTCAGCTACCTTCATCAGAGTACAATGCCATTGGATCCTTAGCAGGTGGCACATTATACCCCCGATCTCTGTTCAGCCCTCTCTTTATAGCTTCTCATAACTATGGCCATCATGACAGTTCAATAGTGTGCAATAACCTAGAAAATTATTCCGTGAAATAATTCCTCTATAGAAATCTTCCAAACTTTAGCTGCTCGAAAAACAAGCACTATATAGTATGTCCAAACACTCCAGTACTTATGCCCAAACACTCCAGTACTTATGCCTAAACACTCCAGTACTTATGCCCAAACACTACAGTACTTATGCCCAAACACTACAGTACTTATGCCATGTATATAAGCAGCAATTGCCATGAGCAACTTGTCTTTGCAGAACCCTCACAAAATTCAAATCACCTCCTCTTTTCAAGTTTAGGTATGTTGATTATTCCTTACCATGTTAGCCCAGGATGACATTTCCAGTTTCAGAGAGCATCTCAACTGATTGGGAACATCAAGTTTACCCACAAAGTGATGGAAAATGATAAGTCGGGTTTTCTGACACCTTGATATATACATGTAGATATATACATGTACTGGGTGATGATGCTACCAAATGTATGATATAGCTAGACCTGGATGGACCAATATTTGAACTTTGAGTCCTCTACAGCACAAGAGGTCTGAAGGTCTGTGATCCAGTTGCTCTTGTACAGGGCTGATAATAGTGTAAACAACAGCAGAAAACACCAGAGTCGAGAAGCATAACATTATGTGTGTGTAACATGATGTGTGTGTTAGTCCTTAATTAAATGGCTGAGCCTTGGACCATTGATTAACATCCCCAAGAATTCATCCAAACCACCTCGTATTGGAAGAAAACCTAGCTTGTCCATTGGCCTTCCTTACATCCACGGCATCTCCGAACACCTAGAGAGATTTTTCAAATCCCATGGGGTGGCCATCTACCATCAACACAATGAGGAGCACGTTAATCAGACAAGCACCATATGAGAAAGGAATGTAATGTCATAGACCACCTAGAAAGCCAGGGCTCTGGGTAAAGCTACATAGAGGAGTCAGGAAAATCCTCGGAAGTAAGGTTCAAAGAACATCAAAACTTAGAACATTAAATCCGCAGTGATAGAGCAAGTAAAAGCCACTGGTCACAATTTCTCAGCGGAGGGCATTACAATCATAGCCACACAAGTCCATCTATGGAGAAGAAAGGTGAAGGGAGCAAAAGCTATGAGAGAAGAATCCCCAAAAATTGAACTCAGACCAGGGATATGCTCTGCCACCCATTTACGACCTGGTATTGTCGAGTAATCTTCGCTCATGTGACCTAACAACAGCACTCTGGCAATTATATAGGAATAATTAATTTTCTTCCTATAATTCTATCCACAAATACTCATGGAAGTACCGATAATTCCAGCCAGTAATTCCTTAGATAATTTTTGCTGCTTATTTTGGATCACTAGAGTTTCGATGAATCTTTTTTAAAGTGGATGTTTCTGTCAGTAAAAAACATGCTGTGCTGCTGGTGATGGTTGCAATAGTAAAACAGACTTGCATGCACTGGACATTATGGAAGTTCAGTTTCATGGTGCTCCACCATTCTAATTTGTTACCTCAGAAGAAACATTAGTCAAGTAAGTGGGTAGCTAGCTCCCTTTTCAATCCATCATCAACCTGATCATCCGTGTTTTTTTAAAGAAACAAATTTGTAATGGATACATGAAAACAGCTAGTACTGGTCCAGTATCCAGTCAAGGAATAGTACATTAATAACACAAAGAACAATAACAGAAAACATCAAACAAAAAGTAGTGGTTACATACATGGTATATACCATGTGCTTAACTAATGACCTTTTGAATTAAGGCAAAGAAGATTTTGCACAAACGTCTGAAGAAAGTGAGTTCCATGGGTGAATGGCTGATGGGAAGAATGATTTTGCCTGTGATGTTGTACACGCAACTGGAGACGAGTTATTGACGAACTCTATTTGATTCTCTTTGAGTGGCAGGAAGTGTGTCACAAATAGCAAGGCCATTAACAAAGTTATAGAGAAGACAGAGTTTCAGTGTCTGTCGCCTGATGAAGAGAGAAATAATGTCGGCAAGAACCAATAGACTATCATGAGCACTGTTCCAATTCCTTAAACAAACTCTCAATGCAAACTTCCGTACTCGTTCTAATTTCTCAACATCTTGGTGGGGATCCCAAATGGTACAAGATGGTGACGTGCTACCGCAGTGTAAAGATTTAGGAGAATGTCTGATTGTGAGTGAGTGTAAAATTTACTGTAAATCATTCCAATAATCCTCCTGCTTTTATTGCAGATGTCCATTATGAGAGGGCCATGATTTGACGCCCAGATATTTGTTATACTCAACATGGCTGAGCATCTCTCCCTCAATAACACGAGGAACAACTGGAACGCATGGGCTGGCCTTGCTGGAGAACATAATGTATATATATAGCTACATTAGGTGTTTAGTGCAAGGAAATTGGTTCTGGTCCATAGATTTAGTTGACATCATTTTAAACATACATGAAATATGTAGGTGACTATCACTTGGTATAATGCTATATCATTGGCAGAGACAACAACTTGTCATTAGAGATGACATATATAGTCGACGTCGTTAATGTGTATGAGGAACTGTAGAGCCCTGAGGAACCCCAGATGTTACGGTTAGAGATGGGGAACAAGCCCCATTAACAACAACAAACTGTTGAGACTTAATTGTGAACCCAATTGATGATGTGCGGATCCAGATTCTATATAAGGACTTTGTTGAGCAGAGGGGAGTGTGGAATGGAATCAAAGGCTTTGCTTAGATCGAAAAAGATCGAGCACATATCATGACCTTTATTAAAAGATTGAGAGCATGCATTCGTAAATGATAGCAGTGTAGAAGTGGCAGACTTACCAGGGAAGAATCCCCATTGGCATTGAGAAATGGGTGAATATTTCTTGAGGTGCTCTGAGATGAGTTTATGAATGATCCTCTCCAGGAACTTGCTTTAAAACTGATATAGGTCTATAGTTAGCAGGATTTGTTTTGCTCCCCCTTTTGGGGATAGGAACTACCCTGGCCTGCTTCCAACTGCTAGGTATGTTTCACGAATAGAGAGTTTGAATAGCTTGGAACAGTACTAGGGGCAGTAGCCTTGAGTATTCTGGTAAATATATTGTTAGGTCCAGTTGCTTTTCCACAGTCAAGAACTGTAATTAGGCACAAACCTGATCCTCTGTGCAGAGTAATGGCTATGAGGATAAAAAAAACCTAGAAAATTTGAATGGTGAAATGGTCATCCCAAGGGAACTAAATATGTGTAGGCTGGTTCAACACATGCATCTGCATAATTAATCAGTTATTGTTTGAGAGCTGCCTGTTCGGTGAGAGCTTTCTGGCAACTGCATCTGTATTTTGCCCAAGGAAGTGGAAGCATAAAGAGTGCCTACTTCTTCATACGCAACTGGTCCATCTCATTCAAAACAGTATGTGTCCTTCACAAAAGGTTCACCGACTATTTTCCTGTTTCCTCACGATCAACCCGAACAAGAGTAAGTACATGTAACCTCTCACCTTCTAATCCGCCCCTAAACTAGTTCTCCAACTTGACTTCATTTACATATTGTACACTCTCACTTCAAACCTCTCCTGGAATATTCACATCAAAAAAGTAAATCCAGGAAAATAAGTTATTGCAATCTCTATCACTACTTACCGACTCATGCATAGTCAGACTTGACACTACTCTAGTACTTCCTCATCTTATTTACTGCTCTTCTGTGTGGGCACTGCCCCTCCTCCCCTCGTTCCTGCATACCAAATTTGAAAAGCTCAAGAACACATCCAGTGCTTTGCCTGAAACTCTGCACTCACCTGATTATGCCTTCCTCCTCTCCACTCCTCGACTGCCTACTCTCTTAAACAGACGTGCTCATGCCAAGCTCCCTTTACTCTATAAGAAACATATCCACCTTTCTCCAGACTTCATCCAATCAGTTCTAACTCCTCTCATGACCTCTCATCATTATATACCATCCATCCAACCTCTTAATTCCTTCCTCGCGCACATCAGCTATGCAGTTTTCTTTGTTACATCTGCCATCACACTCTGGAACTCACTCCCAACCTCCATTTGATCCTACAACTTGCAAGCATGGTTGTAAGTGATAGTTATGTGAGTTCAGACGGTGGGGCTAGATCTGCACTAACATAACGATCACTTTCAACCATACTTGCAAGTTGTATATATGTGACAGAGTCCACCACTCGCTCACATGATTGTGACACCTGGTCCAGTCCCCATGACCTCACTCTGCATATTAAGTGCTGATGATTAATTCCACTTTGTACCTATTTACTTATAGGGCTAAAAAACTTGAAATCCCCTCAAAATGCTACCTAAAATTCTCAAAAACACCACTTAAAATGCTAGCATTATTCCAAAATTCTTTAGCAACTTATAATTCTCAAAGGATGATTTATCAAGGCCTACTGATGATGGGTACAAGATGTAGCTGAAAGTCATCTCATACAAGACCAAATAATATAATACAAAGGTATAATTCTAGAATTTTAGATATGTCTGTGTTGGAGAGTATGTACAGAATAACGTTTCAATTGAAGAATAGTCACCCGAGTTCTTCAGAAGATCCCGGCTCGGGTGACTATTCTTCAGAAGATCCCAGAAGATCCCAGGGCTAGGGCTACCACTAGGGCTAGGGCTACCACCATGACACCAGCCAGCCATACATGGAAATTGTGGAGAGGAGGGATGCGGATACTCTTCTTCCCATTGTGCAGTCAGTGGTACAACAAGGCACAATCATATCCACAGACTGGCATTCACACCCAGACTATAGAATCATATTGGAATAAACACAAGGCACACATCAAGATGATGTGAGGTTGCAGGCAGGATTTGCTGCACCAATATCTTCAAGAATTTATGTGGCGTGACAGATTCTCTCAGAATGCATTCCAGAGCCTGTGTGATCATATTGCTCTCCAATTCCCAATGTAGATCTACAGCAATCTATGCATGTACCATACATATGTTCAAATAAATACATGAAGTTACTCATTGAACTGTTTTCTTCCATCTTTTGATGTTCTACATTGAAAAACGAGTAACACAAACGTCAATAGGCGCTAGCCGCGTTCGGATGACTATTCTTCAGAAGGAGGGCGACTATTCTTCAGAAGGTCCCGGCTCAGGTGACTATACTCAGAAGGTTCTGGCTCGGGTGACTATTTTTCAGAAGGTCCCGGCTCGGGTGACTATACATCAGAAGGTTCTGGCTCGGGTGACTATTCTTCAGAAGATCGGGTTTTCCTCGTCCTGGGTGACTATTCTTCAGTTTATCCCAGAATAACTTATTATAATTATTATTGTTATAAGTAAAGGCGGTTAGACATTTAAATTTAAAACCCAACAATAACAGACACAACTTTCATACTAAATGTACAAGAAGACTTTTAAATTTTCTGTCGAGTGTCCGTGTGTTGCTGTTCTTTTATAACTTGCAAAGTTAGACCACAGAGTATCTACTTCTAAAGGCTATTGAAATAAGTGTGGTCCCTTCCCCCCTACACACACACACACACCCACCCACCCACACCCACACACTACCTTTTACCTTCTTTATCTTGGGGTCAATGATGATGGCACCTCTTTAAATTTCAGGAAAAGTGGCATTCCTACATGCACATAAAGCCTGGCCAGTGAGAAGAAGCCAAGTCAATTTGCTTTCTTATCATTTCAAGCTCCTTCATATAATGGTATCCTTCCAAAGAAAAGTGGCTTTCCCAGAGCCCCTTCCTAGAATTAGCGTCTGTCCCATGTCCCATCTTAGTTTATTCTCCACAAGCAAGGCAAACTGGCCTGGTTTATTTATGGAGAGGTACTAACAGAAGTAGCCTTGCAGGTAAAACCACTCAGGTGGGGGCATTTTCACATCGATGCCGTAGACTGGTGAACTGGCATTCCTGTAGCAGTACATAACCAGTATACGAGAGGTGCCGAAACCATTTCACTTCCCTTACCAAATATAGATGGTAAAGGATGGTAGCATAACTCGGTTACACGAGTTCCTTTTCTTTACACTCTATGAATATAGACAGCATACTTGTGCGCCAGTGGGGGTTAGCTGGGTCAGACAGATGGCATCATTTGCTGACTTTAGCTCTTTTCAGGTCGACTTTCGAAGTACAATATGAAAACTCATAGTAGCTAAAGAGCAGTGCTTGTGCAGAATTCTATGGAGGAAGAAGCCTAGTTGTGCCTACTGGTTAAGCGAGCAGAGGAAACAACATCTAACAATTATATTTTTTGCAGTAGTGAGCAGGGTTACACTTCTAATGCACCTAATCCAAGAAGAAGAAGGGTTTTATTTAAAGTGAACAAGAAAAAGTAGTTTCAAGATGCCTGCTTGATCAGAGGGAGAAATTCAATTCTGACAGCTACAGGTTGCTCAAGATGCTCGTCGCAAGCCACGTGTGAAACGAGTGAAGCACGTAATTTATTTTTAAATGCAGTCATAATGGGCAGGGGCAGATCCAGGGTGGGGCCCCCTTTTTGGTTCTTAAAAGAAAATAGTAGTTAATCAACAATATTAATCAACAACAAAGACATAATTTACACTCTAGGTACGACAGGCCACTAAAGACATGTTAAAATTTACACTGACTCTGTTGCAGCTGTTAATTTTTTTAATCAAAGGTCACAGTGAGTGGGCTGCATTTAAAGTTGAATCAGCTTTTGTGCATGGAAATGTTAAGAAAGAAGGATTCAAGAGTCTGCATGAAGCTGACTGCCATGTTAAAAAGGTAACCAGTTTAGTAACAATTTATATACTAGGAATAGGATGGTATAACTTCATAAACCTATAGGTCTGCTGATAAAAAGCCACCAAAGAAAACATCTGCAGTGTTTACCACAATGAACTCTGGTCCAGGTAGTAATGTTAGTGATGCTATTATCTATGAAGTGATCCAGACACCCCGATCACTTCAAGTGAAGTTCTTAGCAGTAATCTATAGATCCAACCCCAACCACTTCAAGCAGTGAAGCTATTGACTTGGGAGCAATGATCACAGCAGCATGTGGTTGTTTGAGAAAACTGGGGGAAAGAGTTGATGATATCCAGAGATTCCAATACCTCACTTCGCACACTGCACCAGTTCTTTCTGATACACTTTATTCTCATCAAGTCACTGAGCAGGGAAAATATCCTGGACAGTGTCTTTCCAGCATCACTGGCTTAAAAAGTTTCCACGGTTATCTTACAGTCAGGTGCTTGAAGGGGGAGATTTGTCGCTATTGTGTTCTTTTTCCAGAGCAACCCAATAGAGGAGGTTGCCAAGGGGCAAAACCTGGTTTGCTAGTGCTTTCAGCATAGCAAAAACCCTACACCAAGGCCCTAGGAAAAGATGGTATTCTTATTTGTCATGAGCAGAGCTCTATATCGTCACACTGCAGAATGGGCAGATCTCTTCAGGCATAATTATTGCAGTCCTGTAAGTAGAGTAGATAGCAGGCTTCTGAAACAACAAGAAAAACATGCAGAGAAAAACAGAGAAATTATTCGCAATGTCAAGTTTTTAGCAGGTCTTACCTTTTAGAGGTCATATGGAAGACAAAGTTGATTTTTCAGATTGCTCTGTTAATAGGGGAAGCTTTGTAGCCACATTGCAACTCCTTGGAAAAGGTAATGCTACTCTACAAGAGCATCTTCTTTTTTGCGATAAAAATGCAAGCAAAACTATACAAAATGACATTATTCATGTGAATTACTTGAAAAGTTAACCAATGAACTGAAAGCAAACAACTTACCTTTTACCATCATAGCAGATGAAGTAACTGACCCTCATGCAAATCAGGAAATGTGTTTGGTTTGTTGATCTAACTACTCCACAAAAACCTCATATTAAGGAGTACTCATTAATGTTGAGAGAGCAGCCTCTACAATTGCAGAAATTTTTTTGGAATCCATTTCACTCTATCTCCTTAAATGCTCGTAACATTCGTGGTCAGGCTTATGATGGAGCAGCTGTGATGTCTTCTGCAATAGCTGGTGTCCAACCAAAGATCAAGCAAATTTCCCCTCTGGCTCATTGCTTTGATCACTCCCTTAACCTTTCTATTGCAGCTTCATGCAAAGTAAGGAACCTCATTGGCATGATTAATGAGTCATATTTGTTTTTGAACAACAGTCCTAAGAGACAAAAAAATTTGAGCGAGCTTTGGATGTATATTTGCCAGCATCTCTACGTTCTAAGCTTCCTGGTCTTTGTAAGATGCGTTGGCTGGAGCGCCATTCTTGTTTTGAAATCTTTTTGGAGATGTATGAATGTTTTGTGACCTTTTTGGATGCTATTATTTCACCCAGTGAGTATCAACATTTGCTTTTGGATGACAAAAGCTGGAATTGGGACAGAGAAACCAAAGTGAAAGTTCAAGGATTGAAGTCTTCGCTAATCCATTGCTGTCTTGATGAAGTGAAGCCACTGGCTTCAAAATTACAGAAGCAAGATCATGATGTAGTCAACGCTTACAAGATGTTAGATTCCAGTATATTGAAAATATCAGGACTACTGGAGATAACATTGATGAAATATTCAGCTACTGGTACAATTCTGATTTGCTGATGCCATTGGTGTTTCTGAATGTGTTCCCAGAAAGACGAACCTTCAGTGGAACCGTACTAATGTCCCAAGTTATAGCCCACAGGAGCACTATAAAAGAGCAATTGCCATCCCTCTCTTGGATTCTCTCCTGGGTCAAATGAAGGACAGATTTTCAGAAGATCAGTGTCATACTAATGGCCGGCTCCACCTTGTACCCTCTATTATAACAAGAAGTACTTCTGTGAAAGAATCTGTTTGTTGGAAAGTTTACTTCATTTAGAAGGTGACCTTCCATTTCCAATGTCACTGGGAAATGAGCTTAGAAGGTGGAATATTCTCTGGCATATCAAGAAACACGAATTTGATTCTTCTGATACGGAAACTCATCTACCAGATAATCTGCTCCTAGCTCTTGGTGCTTGTGATAAGGATTCGTTCCCTAATATTCACTGCCTCCTAGTAATTGCTTGCCACACTACCCATTTCTAGTGCTGGGCAGAAAGGTCGTTTTCTCTTCTGAGAAGAATAAAGACCTATTTGAGGTCCACTATGAGCAAGGAGCGTTTGTCAGATCTTTCTGTTATTGCCATGCACTATGGGGAACGAATACCTGATAAAGTTTGTCAGGCATTTGTTCAAGCCCATTGAAGAAGATTGTTTCAAGCTTCTTTGTTTGACAATTAATTTATTATGATATGATTACATGATCTGAATTGTGGGTGTTGATAATGATATGCTAATAATCTGAATTGTGGGTGTTGGTGTGCATGGCCTACCATATATGGGTGTGGTTAAGGGTGTGGTCACAATGTGTAGGTGTGGTTAAAGGTATGGCCACAACAACCACCCCCCCTTTTTTTTTAATTGCTGGATCTGCCCCTTATGGGAATGACTATCTACTAGCAAGCATCATATTTGGAATGACCAAGGTGTGGCAAAGTGAAGGCTTTTAAGACAATGTCTAGGTGACCTTGTGATCGAGATGCTGTCCAAGGACCATGGGGAGAAGGAAGGGGTTCCTTGAGTTGGACATGGGGAAGCTTGTAGCTTGTTAGATGTGTAACATAGAATTGTTACTTATCCCTTAGTGGTATATATATTATATATCACAAGAAATTCGTGGACCTGAGGTTACATTATCCAAAAACTTTGACTCCTAGAATAAGTTCTTTTCTCCAGGGTTCTGTGGACAATGGGATTTTCTGTCTTGGCAGCCTGATTCTCTCCTTGCTCACCTTCCACTGATATGCTGGAGTTCTATTTGTTGTTGGTGCATCAAGTGCACTGGAATGTTGATTGTCTCTGCAGCTTGATAACTTAGATGAGGATCCGATGCATTTTTATGTCGTTGTATTATATTTAGCATAGATTTTTACGTGACTTCTGTGAGGTACAAGGTACATAATGAAACAGTAATCAGTTGTGACTGAAACAGGAATTCTGAAGAGAAGGGTCTTCTTCGTCATTATAAAAGGATTGAGGTGATAATTTCCTTCAGAAGATGTCTCAAACACATGATCAGTTTCATTGTCAAATTAAAATGCTGATTTTCAGATGACAAAACTCCAAATAGAAGATTTCTCTAAAAAGAGGTATCTTGCATTCAACATCATTGTCACCTGCTTCATCTCACTCTCCATAATTCAAGAGAACTAGAACTCCATGAGCCACTTTCAATTTGGAGTGTTAAACTTATAGTGATAAAGTAGTAGTAGTAACAACAATAACAACAACATTATGATATCATTATTATCACTGTCATCATTATTATCATTATTATTTTTACTATATACTATACTATATAATAATACTATCATTATTACCAACAATCAACTTAAATTGACTCATTCAATGTTTTGGCTAGATGTTCTAGCCTTCATCATAATAATTCCTGATGGATGAAGGCACCTAGCCAAAAGATTGAGTGAGCAAATTTAGTTGGTATCGAGAGAGTCGCAATTCTTTTATCAAGAGTTCGTTGAGAGACTATCATCTTCATCCATCATCCTACTACTACTTCTACTACTACTGCTGCTACTGCTACTGCTATACTGCCGTTACTACTACCACTACTACTGCTACTATATACCCATATCATCTCTTTTTCATCAACATATTTTACCACTACGACTATTATTATTATTATTGTTAGTAGAGCAGTAGCTCAAAAAAAATTCTCGTATTTGGCCATTATATTTCTGCCTATATATTATTTCTAGAACAGTCTCACTGCAAATGCAACAAGCTACAGTTTAGCTAAGAATCTGGAGGGGGAAAATCAGTAGCACCATATATATATATATATCTACAACAAAACTAACTGCAAAGATATCCATCTAGGAGCTCTGAAGGGATACTAGTAAGTGTAGGTGCCTGTGCCAAAATTCCCCCCCCCCCCCCCCCCCCCTACAACCCCAAAAACACCCCCCCCCCCCCCCCCCCCCCCCCCTACAACCCCAAAAACAACCCTTTACTGATTTAATCTTCATACTGCTGAGCCTGTTAAGGCCACCACATATATTTCAGTACAGTGTGACACTATGTAACAGTAACTAACTATATAATAACGATCTATATAAAAAAAATCAACAGTACTTAATTAATAATAATATCCACTATACTAAGTTATGAGTATCCCGCTGCGGGGAGGGGAGGGGACCAAAGATCATTCCTCAGCTTACCATATAACAGTTCCTTTCTCCTCTGCCACCACTTCCCTACCCAATACATAACACACTCACCTACCTCCTCCATCGCTGCATACTTACTCCCTCCACACCTTTCCCCAACAGCAATGCCACCTTTCATCCTTACCCACTCTTCTATATTCATCCAGCCACTGTCCCGCCTCTGCAATTCTGTGCACCTCATCCATCAGTACCAGCCGATTCCTCTCAAATTCCCCGCACACCACCAAGAAATGTTCCACATCTTCCCCTGCTCCACTATCACACATGATACACCTCTCATCCCTAACTACTCTACATCTCTTATCCTATAACAACCCAGCTGATGCAGTCCTCGGTCTAAATTACAGCCTCACACCTTCCTGACCATGCATGGACCTCACATACCTCGCCACCCCTGCACCATTCTTTGCCAATTTATAAAACTTCAGCGTACTCTTGCTGCTAACTTCCTCTTCCCAACCTTTCTCACCTTCATTTTCCCCTTCCACTATACTGACCCAACCTCGTTGTGTTTAGCTTGTATTTTCTTCATATTCTTTCCACCATCCAATTCCTCCATCCTCGCCAAGTTTATTTACAACTATTTTTACCTGTTCCAACACCTCTAATCTCTTACCAAACAAAACCCTTCATCTCTTCCCTCCTCTCTAGCTTTCTCCACCCAATATCTCCCTATATTGCCACTGCTGCTACCGTGTTACTTGCCCCCAACAATCTCCTACCCACTCTCATCTGTGCTGACTCCAACTTCTTGCAAGCATTATGTCCTCCTGTACCACACTTCGACTGCATACTCAGAAGCTCCACACCATTCTTCCTACTCGACTCCTAGCTCAGCTGTCTCCAACTCCTCTGCCATTCCCACCAAATAAATATTGAACAGAAGTGGAGACAAAGGACATCCCTGCCTAAGTCCATTCTCCACAGCGAACCACTTTGACCTCCTTCCATTCAATATCACTGTCGTCTCCACCCCACTATACAATACACATGTCCTCATAAGTTTCTCTTCTGCTCCATACTGCCTCAACTTCTGCCACAGTCCCTCCCTCCACACACTGTCATATGCCTTACTTATGGCCAGGAAAGCCAGATATAAATCTTTCTTCTCACTCTTCCTCACTTCACAAACTCCTCTTAACAACAACCACTGGTCCAAACATCTCCTCTGGCTCCTAAATCCTCCTTGTGCTTCCGTCAAAATCCTATCCTCAGCAAACCTTCCCAACTCCTCGCCAACACCTTCACCACACTACAATTCCCTACTTCATCCTCGTCGCCATCCTTGTGGAGAGGTAGTAGCAAACTCCTCTTCCAGTCCAATGGGCACCACTCAATCCTTCATCACCACATGCACCATCACCTCCACCAAACTTCTACCTACATACATCAGCATCATTCCATCACGACCTGGTGCCTTAAAAGGCAGTAAAAACAAAAATAGTAAAAATATTTTTAGTTCGTGAAAGTAGGTCTGATGAATGATCTGGTTTTGATCGGACCTTCCGCCGCCAATGCCTACTGGTCAAGACTGATGTAGGATTTCCGGTTATTCATGTCCTCAGGACCATTGGAGGGCGACAGGGTCAGAGTCGAAACATCGGCACCTGTTTCAGAGGTTTAATGTTTTTCCCTATTTTTTACTTTGAAAATTCGCGTCACCCCACCCACCTCTTCGGCGGAGCTCCACCTACTTCTGCTAGCTAGCTCGAAGCCGTAGTCAGTTCGCATAACTGCGTAGCCACAGCGATACCGCAGACTACTTTATATACCAAATGATTTGCTCAGAGATCTGATCAAATCATGGAGGCACCAGATCAAGATATCTTCTCATCCGACAGGAGCGCTCATTCATCTTCCGACGTTCGTTCTCAATCCAGTCCAGTAGACTATAAGGGACTGCAGAACAGACTCTACAACCTGTGCTTGGAAGAGAGCCTCACTGACTGCGACAGCGAGGGTGTAATGAGGTTCCGGTCAGAGTGTCAGTTTCGCGGAGCATTCATGGAGATGAAAACTTTAAAAGATGCCAAAACACTTTGTGATGTGGTTCTAGAGGTGGAAGGAGAGAACATTCACTGCCATAGGGTCGTTCTTGCATCCCTCAGTGCATACTTCAGAGCCATGTTTACTGGCGATATGGCGGAGAGCAAGCAAAAAGTGATCGCCATTAATGGTGTAGATGCAGCATCGCTGAGGTGTCTGGTGGATTATGCCTACACAGCTTCTATTGAGATATCAGAGAAAAATGTCCAAGCTATTCTGCCTGCAGCAAGCGTCCTGCAATTTGAAGAGGTGAAGCGTGCTTGCAGCAGATTCTTGAGGAGAAATTTGGACACTGACAACTGCCTTGGGATCAAGATGTTTGCCGAGGTGCATGGGTGTGAGGAGCTTCAATCCGCAGCGACGGTTTACTCCAGTCACTACTTTTCCCAGATCCAGAAAAAGGAGGAGTACCTCAAACTTCCTTTTGAGGAGGTGAAAACATTTCTGAGCAGGGATCAGCTTAATGTCAGCTCGGAATTTGACGTATTTCGAGCAGCAATGGCCTGGCTGGTGCAAAAGGATGAGAGGAGGAAGCACGTCCACGAGATACTCGATCTCGTCAGACTCCCGCTCTTGGATACTAAAGAATTACTGACCAGCGTGGGGCGGAATCCTCTGGTTGTGCAGGATTCAAGGTGTGTGAAGATGCTAATAGATGCCATGCAGTGTCACATTCTCGCAGATTCCAAGGCTGAGGTTAGTTTTCACAATATTGGGTTACCACATAATACTTTTGTGCTTGCGATATGGAAAACTGGCATATACGCTTTTCAAGCATTCTTTGTACCTAACGGCTCTGTAGAGGACTTTGATGTCTGTTACGTATGTGAGCCAACACAGGTGCCACTCCCCCCTCCCCCTTGCCACTCCCCCTTGCCAATCCCCCTTGCCAATCACTCTGCAGGCCTTGCAATATCTGTGCTCTTTAAACTTTAGGGTTAAACTTCAGTATCCTTGGTGTAACAGTCTGGTGTGTGTATGTGTGTTCACTTCCTCGTATTCAAGTAGTAACAGCTGTCTTGTTCAATTGCCCATAATTATGAATGATTAATTGTGTGTGTGTGTGCGCGTGTGTGATTGAAATATTTAAGTGATCGTCCCTCCCCCCCTCTCTCCCAGAACAAGCGCACGTACACATTGCCATTCAATAGGATAGTGTATTCACATAGACCAAGTAACATGTACACATGTAGTTCTTCCAATAATTTGCTCAAAGTCATGGATAAAAGAGAGTTGAAGTATATCTTTCCACTTGTTAGGTTGGCCGTGTGTACATTTCTTCCTTTCATATCAAAGCGGAATCTTTGAGGTATTCACCTCACCATCCCTGCCGCCGTCCCTGCTGCCATCCCTGCTGCCATCCCTGCTGCCATCCCTGCAGCCATCCCTGCTGCCATCCCTGCAGCCATCCCTGCAGCCATCCCTGCTGCCATCCCTGCAGCCATCCCTGCTGCCATCCCTGCTGCCATCCCTGCAGCCATCCCTGCTGCCATCCCTGCTGCCATCCCTGCTGCCATCCTTGCTCTGGTGTTCCTCTAGCTCCACACATTCACTCCTACAAGCCATTGGGTCCCGGAGCACTAGTTTCCATCGAAAAGGTCTTTCCTGATCGTATGCATTTCCTTTGACAGTCTTCTTCTTGAGGAAAGAAGGTTTCTACACGACTGATTTTATTTTCCTTATAAATAGAAGCATGTGTTGCGTTTGCTCCTCTCCTTCTTCTAGAGAAGCCCATTTCTCCTCGTGTGTCCCCAACGCGTGTGGAATTTATCGTATCAGTGATACTGTTATTGCCATCTCTAGTGGCTTCATATGGGGATAGCTGGTGCTGTGTTTTCAGGTATTTCTTCCGCAATCAAAATCTGGGCGGCGGCAATTACTAACAATACAATGCAGATGAATTTCCCTCAAATATCGGCTACACGAGGGTGAGATTGTCTGTGTAGTGTGTTGTAGGTGCTGGACATTATGTAGGACTATAGATCAGCAAGTAATTAATATCAAAGAGAATTTGCTTTTGCAATCTTCTTTCTCTGACCACATCAAAGGCAATCTGAAACCTTTTGGAGTGGAGTAGATGCCCTTGCCAAAAAAAACGACTTTTTTGATGTAAATGTTTTTTTGATGTCGACGAACACGTTCTTCTGCTTCCACTTGGCGTTAGTCAAATGATCAAGAACAAGCCGGTTTACATCACCGGATAAACGTTAACACTAGTTTTGTTTCAGTCTTTCAGCAATCGACATGTCTCCCTCCATCCTCCCACGAGCAGAGTTCTGTTGGTAGTTTTAGCTTTGTATGCTATCCGTCTCACCCACCCTCTTAATGAAGTAATGACACTGGGCACGTGCAGGGCGATTATTATTTATTTTTTGCTGATTTCATCAGAAATGGGTTTTGTTTGCTCGGCCAGATGTTGAGCAGCTTATGAGCTATAGGACAGTTGAGAGAGTGTAGCTCTAGTCTACAGCCATGGTGGTGCAATGGTTGGGCTTGAGAAGGGGTAGCTAGTCTATAGCCATGGTGATGCAATGGTGAGTCTTGAGAGAGAGTAGCTAGTCTACAGCCATGGTGATGCAATGGTGGGGCTTGAGAAGGGGTAACTAGTCTACAGCCAT
Source organism: Cladorhizidae sp. MBARI D1340-BT2 (assembly GCA_028752905.1). Lineage (NCBI taxonomy): Eukaryota > Metazoa > Porifera > Demospongiae > Poecilosclerida > Cladorhizidae > Cladorhizidae sp. MBARI D1340-BT2. The sequence continues at coordinate 32,938,432 of JAQNBH010000008.1, forward strand.
GGTGGTGCAATGGTGGGGCTTGAGAGGGGGTAGCTAGTCTACAGCCATGGTAATGGTGGTCTGAGAGAGAGAGTAGCTCTAGTCTATAGCCATGGTGGTGCAATGGTGGGGCCTGAGAAATCTCTTTGATGTCATAAGTTTAAAGCTGTTGTCTGCCCAACCCTCCTAGCTCTGGCCTCAGCCCTACTATATACTTAACCCTAGCTCTGGCCTCAGCCCTACTATATACTTAACCCTAGCTCTGGCCTCAGCCCTACTATATCCTTAACCCTAGCTCTGGCCTCAGCCCTACTATATCCTTAACCCTAGCTCTGGCCTCAGCCCTACTATATACTTAACCCTAGCTCTGGCCTCAGCCCTACTATATCCTTAACCCTAGCTCTGGACCCAGCCCTATCCTTAGCTCTGACATCCTTAGGCCTAGCCCTAGCTTAGCCCATCCCTGTGTCCTTAGCCTTAGGGCTGGTTCACAACACGACGCTGGCCGAGCGTTGCATTGCATTGCGTGTTGTCAATTAACCCTTTGACCCAAGCCGCTGCCGACATGCGATGTTCTGATTGGTCCGACGCTGCATTTCAGCAGCTGGATAAGGACTAATCCAGCGTCTGAAACACAGCGTCGGATCAATCAGTGTCCATTTTTGTTGAGCGCAATTAGAGTGTCAAAGGTCAATTGACTACACGCAACGCAACGCTCAGCCAGCGTTGTGTTGTGAACCCTTTAGACCTAGTCCTATATCCATAGCTCTAGTCTCAGCCCATATTAGGTGGGGAACTTTTGAAGTTTGGACCTCCATAGATGAATCGTCATGACATCACTAGACACATACATACATACATAACTATGCGGTCTGAATGGAATGGAATAGCACATGCTTGTCACCATTTTAGTGTTTGTTCTGAGTGAAGGAAGTGGGAAAGTGTGCACATCATTGCATGACTTGGCCATGGCCAAATTGTCTCGTACAGAATAGGGTCTTAGAGTCCAATCTGCACTGACCAGTGTGTCTCGTGATGGAGATGGAGTGTGTTCCCCCCCCCTTTTTTTGTGTGTGTGTGGGGGGGGGTGGGGGGAGGGGGGGGCAGGAGGAGAGATGAGGACGGAGGGGTGATACCCTGTGCTTATGGCATCCTGTATCATGTTGACATTGCCCAACTGTTTTGCTGTGTAGATGAAAATGATAAAAGCAGGTATCTACATATAACGATAATAGCTTATCAAGAACTTGCGCTGATCACAGTTCAGAGTGCAACACTTGGAGTTGGTCAAATTTGATGATGAAATCTTAGACATCTTCAAATAACCGCTAGGCGGATATAACAATGGAACTTCTAATCTCAAACACTTTGCATATTGTCATAGACATGGTAATTCACATTTCTTCGAGTTCACGGAATATTCATTCAAGTAGAAGTGTGTGATTTGATCAAGAAGTGGAGCCTGGACTTTGAGGGGTGTGTGTGTGTGTGAAGGGGGGGGGGGGGGGGGGGGGAGGGGATGTGATGGAAACTGGACTCTGAGAATGTTGGGGGGTGTAATAGAACCTGGACTTTGAGGGGGTGTTGGGGGGTGTAATGGAAGGGGGGAAAGGAGGGAAGAGATCACATGACACACCCCATTTTTGTATGAAACACTTCCTACCACAGACCACAATTTTATTACAGACTTTTTCGAATCCACCAGTGCTTTGCGGTTGTCTGTGACAGTGCTATGTGATGCTTAGAGTTGCTGTAATTTTTTTCTCTCTCCAAGGATAGGACTTCCCTAACCATTCGAATGCACACATAAATAGGGTTCAATTTGGTGTGTGTAAGTCTGGGGCTCCATGGACGCAAGCAAGTAAAAGTTAAGCATCAGTGCATCATGTCTGCAATAGCTTACAGCAGCCTACCCACGAGCGACTGCTTTCTCAAGAGCTGGGGATTTAGAGAGAACAAGAGATTTAGAGAGAGCAAGGGATTTAGAGAGAGCAAGAGATTTAGAGAGAGCAAGGGATTTAGAGAGAGCAAGGGATTTAGAGAGAGCAAGGGATTTAGAGAGAGCAAGGGATTTAGAGAGAGCAAGGGATTTAGAGAGAGCAAGGGATTTAGAGAGAGCAAGGGATTTAGAGAGAGCAAGGGATTTAGAGAGAGCAATGGATTTAGAGAGATCAAGGGATTTAGAGAGAGCAAGGGATTTAGAGAGAGCAAGGGATTTAGAGAGAGAGCAATGGATTTAGAGAGAGCAAGGGATTTAGAGAGAGCAAGAGATTTAGAGAGAGCAATGGATTTAGAGAGAGCAAGGGATTTAGAGAGAGCAAGGGATTTAGAGAGAGCAAGGGATTTAGAGAGAGCAAGGGATTTAGAGAGAGCAAGGGATTTAGAGAGAGCAAGGGATTTAGAGAGAGCAAGGGATTTAGAGAGAGCAAGGGATTTAGAGAGAGCAAGGGATTTAGAGAGAGCAAGGGATTTAGAGAGAGAGCAATGGATTTAGAGAGAGCAAGGGATTTAGAGAGAGCAAGAGATTTAGAGAGAGCAAGGGATTTAGAGAGAGCAAGGGATTTAGAGAGAGCAAGGGATTTAGAGAGAGCAAGGGATTTAGAGAGAGAGCAATGGATTTAGAGAGAGCAAGGGATTTAGAGAGAGCAAGAGATTTAGAGAGAGCAAGGGATTTAGAGAGAGCAAGGGATTTAGAGAGAGCAAGGGATTTAGAGAGAGCAAGGGATTTAGAGAGAGCAAGGGATTTAGAGAGAGCAAGGGATTTAGAGAGAGCAAGGGATTTAGAGAGAGCAAGGGATTTAGAGAGAGCAAGGGATTTAGAGAGAGCAAGAGATTTAGAGAGAGCAAGGGATTTATAGTGGTTCCGGGTAAGCGCAGCTGCCTCTGCAGTTTTTTCTATGAAGAAGGACTTCCAGAGACAGCAGTGAAGGTCATCAATGGACCGTTTTATGATGCCAGTTGCGTTTGTCAGACATAAATTAAAAAATCTTCGTCCTTCTCCCTCTATTGATCTTTCTCTCCCATTAAAGTGGAATTCAAGTTTTATAACTGGACACAGTAGTCTGCTGGGCATGTGCAGGTAGAACTATCTGGTGTTTAGCATCCAGGGTTCATTTTTTTTTTTTTTTGCAAATGATGTCCGATTTACAGATATATCCACTTGACGGCTTCGGAGCCTTCTGAGGACCTAGGTTAGATTTTTTTTGGCTAATACATCATCGAGTTAATATCATCGGCATGCTCTATCTAGCCATTGCCCTGGCTGTTTACCTAGCCCTACCCCGGCCCTGGCCTTATAGCCATTGGCCTAGCTCTTACCCTTTATCTCTGCCCTAGCACTACCCACAGTAGCTGAAGGCCTAATCTAGCACAGGTATTCATGATGTCATCATGATGATGTAATGTTTAGGAGTGTGATAGGAGAAAGTTATCTTGCGAAGGGATTGTTAAGTGTCCTCTAGTGTAGAAGGTCTTGTTGAAGTGTCCTCTAGTGCAGAAGGTCCTTGTTGAAGTGTCCTCTAGTGCAGAAGGTCTTGTTGAAGTGTTCTCTAGTGTAGAAGGTCCTTGTTGAAGTGTCCTCTGGTGCAGAAGGTCTTGTTGAAGTGTTCTCTAGTGCAGAAGGTCTTGTTGAAGTGTTCTCTAGTGCAGAAGGTCTTGTTGAAGTGTTCTCTAGTGTAGAAGGTCTTGTTGAAGTGTCCTCTAGTGCAGAAGGTCCTTGTTGAAGTGTCCTCTAGTGCAGAAGGTCTTGTTGAAGTGTCCTCTAGTGCAGAAGGTCTTGTTGAAGTGTTCTCTAGTGTAGAAGGTCCTTGTTGAAGTGTCCTCTAGTGCAGAAGGTCTTGTTGAAGTGTTCTCTAGTGTAGAAGGTCCTTGTAGAAGTGTCCTCTAGTACAGAAGGTCCTTGTTGAAGTGTCCTCTAGTACAGAAGGTCTTGTTGAAGTGTTCTCTAGTGTAGAAGGTCCTTGTTGAAGTGTCCTCTAGTACAGAAGGTCCTTGTTGAAGTGTCCTCTAGTACAGAAGGTCTTGTTGAAGTGTTCTCTAGTGCAGAAGGTCTTGTTGTGTTCTCTAGTGTAGAAGGTCCTTGTAGAAGTGTCCTCTAGTGCAGAAGGTCTTGTTGAAGTGTCCTCTAGTGCAGAAGGTCCTTGTTGAAGTGTCCTCTAGTGCAGAAGGTCTTGTTGAAGTGTCCTCTAGTACAGAAGGTCCTTGTAGAAGTGTCCTCTAGTACAGAAGGTCCTTGTTGAAGTGTTCTCTAGTGTAGAAGGTCCTTGTTGAAGTGTCCTCTAGTGCAGAAGGTCTTGTTGAAGTGTTCTCTAGTGTAGAAGGTCCTTGTAGAAGTGTCCTCTAGTACAGAAGGTCCTTGTTGAAGTGTCCTCTAGTACAGAAGGTCTTGTTGAAGTGTTCTCTAGTGCAGAGGGTTTGTTGAAGTGTCCTCTAGTGCAGAAGGTCTTGTTGAAGTGTCCTCTGGTGCAGAAGGTCCTTGTTGAAGTGTCCTCTGGTGCAAAAGGTCTTGTTGAAGTGTCCCCTGGTGCAGAAGGTGGGTTTGAGAGTTTCCTTCTATCCAAGTCCAGTGCACCTGTAGGTTTTCTAAAAAAAAAATATTTTTTAATTATTTTAAGGAAATGCGATTTTCAAGTTCATTTGAAGTTACGGCAACAAGTTTGCTTTGTTGGGCTGTATGTTTACCCTCGCTGTTTAGCCCCCACTTCCTGTGCCACTTCCTGTGGTTGAGGTCATGCCCATGCATTCGTGCTGTGGTCGGCTTGATGTGTCATGCTCCTGCTCATAGCCTAGCTTCTCTGTCTCTTGTCACAATTCCTCTAGACCTTTTGGGATAACAGATCGGTGTGGTAGTAAGTGCGACATATTTGATCCCTATTGTGGTGACATCATCTACACCGTTGTTGTTGTTTATAATTATGGAATGTTGTGGTCATACGGTAGAATTGTCAATTCTAATCATTGACCTTTGTAATGGAACGCCAGCAATTGCAGCAGAAATCCATACTGTCTTTAGTTTTTTAAATAGAACACTCGTTAGGTTTTGATTGCCAGTGTTGCTACCCATTCCCAGTGTTGCTATGCAAATGAAGGGAATTTGCAGACTTAGCAGCTGGTGCTGCACGCCTTGATCACGATTAGATGGCAATCATGATAGAAGGCAGCTGCTGCTTTTGAGTATCCCTTCAAATGTCCTCTCGTTGTTGGTGTATAGTGGCCTTCTCTCTGGAGTCCACAAATGACTCAAAACTCTACCGGCTCCTCTCGAGTCTGTCTGTCTTCCATGTTTCCCTATCGGCTGTGTTTTCTAGAATGTTTGTTGCCTATGGAGTAGCGTTCACTCGAATACCGGAGACCCCGTCGCATAATGTTTGATTGGTGGTGCACTTGTAATGGAATAGTAAACTCTGACTGGTGTTGACCCTAAACTAGTGCATTTTGGTCGCTATGGACAACTGTTTTTCTGTACCAGAGGTAGAGACATTCAAGCAGTCTAGAGCACTGTATTTTTTTTAAATGTCATCCACTACTTATTGTACAACATTATCTGCCACTCCCACCCAGGGGGGAAACTCGCCCAATGTTAGGCACATCCACATGGAGGAATATTTGTGTGGGGGGTGAGGGGGTGGCGTAATATTCGCATGATTCGTTGTGTACCTATTTGCGGGTTCAGTGACGGTTCTGACGGTCTGCGAGGACATTGGATGATCTAACATCGTATCATTCCACAGAACTTACTTCCTAATAATATTATGGATTGTCTAGGGGTCAAGGACTGTCTTTTCATTTTCTGGCTTCGTGTTCGTGCAACTTCCCCCACCCCCACCAAGCACGACATCGTAGAAATCTGGTAAAGGGTCTAGCTTGCGCTTCGTCATTTTGCGACCGCCTTTTCAAAAATCTCAAAAATCCGGATTATGACTACATTACCATGGTAATCGATAAGGTCAGGGACCCTTTTCCTACAATAGATAATTTAATATTTGGCCACTTTCATTTTGGTTCATCATGAGGTTAATTAATCAACCAAAACATTAATTACTAATTGATGAGTAATCATCCAAAACATTCCAAAACATTAATGACTAATTAGTAAGTTATTGATGAGTGTTTTTTTTAATTAATTGGCCGCAAGTTCTGTGGAATGTTTGGAGGGAAAGGAAAACAACAACCTCATTAGCTCCTCTTCCATCCTCTCCTCCCCACAGAGATAGTGTGGAATTTCATCCCAGTGATCTTGATAATGATCAAAGCTATCTGTGTGCTTTAGGCTGTGGCTAGTGCCTACTTCCTCTATCATTGCAAAACCCTCTGTTTTTTAAGAGACACTCTAATTATGCGTCGTTAGTTTCTAATAAGGTCTCAATTCTATGCGTGTTCACGTCCGATTAGTAGGCTCTGTGACTTTGACTGTTGCTGGGCCTTCCTTCTCTAATCCACCTTGCAATGGTAGGAGCCTCTCTAACCTTGTGTGGCTTCCAGTATATATAGTCTCCCAGGCAATTCAGCTCCTCATTGGCTAGTACTTGGCAGTTGGTCTCGTCTTCCTAGTAGCAAGCAGAAGTACTGAACAGCAAACAGGATTCCTCAGCCACTATACTCAGTCCTAGAGCATACCCAGTATTTTCAAACAGCCATGTATTTGAGGTCAAAGTTGTATTTAAGGTCAAGGTTGTACATTGTATGCTAATAATGCTAATAATGCAGCATTTCCGGTGAGCCAGCAGCAATATCAACAATATCCTTAGAAATGAACTTTACAAGTGCTGTGTGTGTAGCTAGTGTGTGTGTAGCAAGTGGTGTGTGTAGCTAGTGGTGTGTGTAGCTAGTGGTGTGTGTAGCTAGTGATGTGTGTAGCTAGTGGTGTGTGTGTGTGGCATGTGGTGTGTGTGTAGCAAGTGGTGTGTGTGGCAAGTGGTGTGTGTGGCAAGTGGTGTGTGGCAAGTGGTGTGTGTGGCAAGTGGTGTGTGTGTAGCAAGTGGTGTGTGTGGCAAGTGGTGTGTGTGTAGCAAGTGGTGTGTGTGTAAGGGTGTCTAATTTGCCAGCACTTCAAACAGCTATTTATATCTCTCATCCTTCAAGACCACTTCAAAGCAGACTGGAGTGTTGGAGATACCCTGCCAAGAAATGTTCTCTTGATGCTTCATAGTATGGCTAGGATTACTTCTCTAAGATGTGGGAGTGAGTTAGCTTCACTGAGGTCGTGACCTCAAGTGTTTGCATGTGCATTGTTGCAGTGCAGTGGTTCTATTTAAAGAACACCCATGCCGTGGTGATTAGGATAGTATAGAACAGTGCAGCATTCTTGTCACTCGGTCCAGGACCCGGCAGCTTCTGTTCAGGTGGGCCAGAGTTTGGCTGACCCCTTTTTGAGAGCATAAATTATTATTGCGCGCCTGGTCCACTCCGAATCCAAAGTGGTTTCCTTTGGAAAGAGGCAGTCCACCTCGACATGCACTTTTAGTGAAGCTGGTGATGCACAGGATCTTGTTTATGCTGATGCAGCAGCTATTTCGGCTGATGCAGCAGCTATTTCGCCAGGTGCATTGTTACTTACAGTAGCTAGGTATAGCAACTAAGGTGCTTTGGAGATGGTGGACTTCTTCTCTTCCCATCAGCTTAAAACATTTTTTACCACGTCCAATCAATAGGCTTTGACCTCTTTCCTTCCAAAGAAGACTCGGAGCATTTTTTGGCGGGGGGGGGGGGGGGGGGGGGTTGAAAAGTTGGTCATGAACTATTTTAATGAAGTGTGTGCAGTTCATTGGGGTCATTGGGGTGCTTGTTGACTGTTGCAGTCAGGGGCCAATGGGATGGAATGTTGAAATTGAGGCCCCCCTCCCCTCCTAAGTGGAATTTACATGCCCTCTTTACCTCTTAATTGGTCAACTGTTATGTATATCACAGTTGTGGCAGTCTAACTCTGTGGCCCTAGTGGGGAACATGGGTCTACAAGTACCTATGTGGGAGAGATGTTAGCTGCAGCAGGTGTAGTAGCTCCCTGTGTTATGACCTCACAAGTCTGAAGGAGGAACCACACCAGCTGCTGGCACTTGCTAGGGATGAGGGAGGGGGGTGTAGCTCATTATCTTCTACATGGGGTTTGAATATAACGTTTCCCCCTAGAAGCTTAGAAGCTAAGCCAGGCCTATCCCTCCCTACACACCACCAGCCACCTCGAATGCTCACTCCTTGGGAATTGCTGCTGAAGCCTGACATCTTAGGTAACTGCCTATTCTGAGGTTGTACAGAGCGTATGAGCATCTTTAACAAACAGTGAGTCTGGAGGCCTTGCACTACCATAGCCATGGGGTGACTGCTAGTGGTGTTGCTTGGCAGCCACTAGGCACCTATAAGACCCAGCTGGTTGTGTCTAGTTGCCTAGGTAACCCCAACAGCAGCACCCAGCAGCTAAATGTAGTCCATGTAATAGTTTGTTTGTTTTTCCTCTTTCAAACACAATTATACATAAATCCCCAACATGAGTCCAGCCCATAGTTAGCACCCCCCCTCCTAGTGAAGCCCATCCTGAGCAGTTGGTACTGACGCAAGGCAACTCATTAGTTATAGGAGTGGGCAGGGGGAGGGAGGGCTTCTGTGGACTAATTTGTATTTAACACCTATTCAGATAAGAGCAATGGTCCAACACTTGGCAGGTTTAGCTTCAGTCTTGAGTGATTTGTGTCAACATTTACATCTCCTGGTTCTTTGAAGTGGTCAGTGTGCTCCCTCAAGGGAAGAGGACTGATTTTGTCAAAGGTAATGTGTTTTGGTGCACTTGCAGTTGACCTATCGACATGCAAGCTGATCTTCCTTTGTTGGTCTGGCTGTTTAGCCCTGCTGTTCAAGCTATTCAGACTCCCACTTCCTGGGCCACTTGTTGTGGCTGAGGTCAGCAGCCACGCACTCTGTTAGCGTGTCAGTGCTCCTACTCTGTCCTGGCATTAGATGTGTCCTCTCTGTCACGCTTCTCTACACAAGCCTCTTGACCTCTGGGGAAGGAGCAGGTGCCACATATTTGAGTGCTAGCATGGTGATGCATTGTTTCAAACCCAGTCTAGAAATGGTTGAGGCCACGTGCAAATCGGTGTTTGTAGTTATCTGTCCATTTATGTTAATTAATATCGAAATTCTCTAATTACATATTTCAACTTCGACCATCTACCTTGAGTATTAGAAATTCAGCACTGGTGAGATTTGTCATCCAAAGCCTAATCGGGGTCTCACTAATGTAGTACTCTGTGTAGGTCCAGTATTCTTTCCTGCTTAGCTCATGTAGGTTGGTCATGGACTCATGGTGGATACTTAGTGGTCAGTGCACTTCCATTGTTACCTTTGAATCCCTGAGTCATTTCTGTGCAAAGTATTCTAGGGCTAGGGCTATTCTGGGGGGTGTTCCAACGTTGGGTGGGTTATCCTATAGTTGGCATTCTAGGGTATTCTAGGGCTAGGGGTATTCTAGGGCTAGAGTATTCTAGGGCTAGGGTATTCTAGGGCTAGAGTATTCTAGGGCTAGGGTATTCTAGGGCTAGGGGTATTCTAGGGCTAGGGGTATTCTAGAGCTAGGGTTATACTATGGTTAGAGTATTCTAGGGCTAGGGTATTCTAGGGCTAGGGTATTCTAGGGCTAGGGGTATTCTAGGGCTAGGGTATTCTAGGGCTAGGGATATTCTAGAGCTAGGGGTATTCTAGGGCTAGGGTATAGGGCTAGGGATATTCTAGAGCTAGGGTATTCTAGGGCTAGGGTTATTCTAGGGCTAGGTTATTCTAGGGCTAGGGAGCTAGGGGTATTTTAGGGCTAGGGTATTTAGGGCTAGTGATATTCTAGGGCTAGGGTATTCTAGGGCTAGGGGTATTCTAGGGCTAGGGGGGATTCTAGGTCTAGAGTATTCTAGGGCTAGGGGTATACCAGGGCTAGGTTATTCTAGGGCTAGGGGTATTCTAGAGCTAGGGGTATTTTAGGGCTAGGGTATTTAGGGCTAGCGATATTCGGGCTAGGGCTAGGGGTATTCTAGGGCTAGGGTATTCTAGGGCTAGGGTATTCTAGGGCTAGGGTATTCTAGGGCTAGGGCTAGGGTATTCTAGGGCTAGGGTATTCTAGGGCTAGGGTAATTCTAGGGCTAGGGTATTCTAGGGCTAGGGTATTCTAGGGCTAGGGTATTCTAGGGCTAGGGTAATTCTAGGGCTAGAGTATTCTAGGGCTAGGGTATTCTAGGGCTAGGGTATTCTAGGGCTAGGGTATTCTAGGGCTAGGGTATTCTAGGGCTAGGGTATTCTAGGGCTAGGGTATTCTAGGGCTAGGGGTATTCTAGGGCTAGGGTAATTCTAGGGCTAGGGTATTCTAGGGCTAGGGTATTCTAGGGCTAGGGCATTCTAGGGCTAGGGTATTCTAGGGCAAGGGGTATTCTAGGGGTAGGTTATTCTAGGGCTAGGGTATTCTAGGGCTAGGATAATTCTAGGGCTAGTGTATTCTAGGGCTAGGGTATTCTAGGGCTAGGGTATTCTAGGGCTAGGTGTATTCTAGGGCTAGGGGTATTCTAGGGGTAGGTTATTCTAGGGCTAGGGTATTCTAGGCTAGGGTAATTCTAGGGCTAGGGTATTCTAGGGCTAGGGCTAGGGTATTCTAGGGCTAGGGTATTCTAGGTCTAGGGGTATTCTAGGGGTAGGTTATTCTAGGGGTAGGTTATTCTAGGGCTAGGGTATTCTAGGGCTAGGGTAATTCTAGGGCTAGGGTATTCTAGGGCTAGGGCTAGGGTATTCTAGGGCTAGGGTATTCTAGGTCTAGGGGTATTCTAGGGGTAGGTTATTCTAGGGCTAGGGTATTCTAGGGCTAGGGTAATTCTAGGGCTAGGGTATTCTAGGGCTAGGGTATTCTAGGGCTAGTGTATTCTAGGGCTAGGGTATTCTAGGGCTAGGGGTATTCTAGGGGTAGGTTATTCTAGGGCTAGGGTATTCTAGGGCTAGGGTAATTCTAGGGCTAGGGTATTCTAGGGCTAGGGTATTCTAGGGCTAGGGTATTCTAGGGCTAGGGTATTCTAGGGCTAGGGTATTCTAGGGCTAGGGTATTCTAGGGCTAGGGTATTCTAGGGCTAGGGTATTCTAGGGCTAGGGTATTCTAGGGATAGGGTATTCTAGGGCTAGGGTATTCTAGGGCTAGGGGTATTCTAGGATAGGGATATACTAGAGCTAGGGATATACTAGGGCTAGAGTATTCTAGGGGGTATTCTAGGGCTAGGATATTCTAGGGCTAGGGGGATTCTAGGGCTAGGGTATTCTAGGGCTGGGGCATTCTATGGCTAGGGTATTCTGGGGCTAGGGTTATTCTGGGGCTACGGTATTCTAGGGCTAGGGTATTCTAGGTCTAGCAATATTCTAGGGCTAGGGGTATTCTAGGGTAAGGGGTATTCTAGGGCTAGGGGTATTCTAGAGCTAGGGTATTCTAGGGCTAGGGTATTCTAGGGCTGGGGCATTCTAGGGCTAGGGTATTCTGGGGCTAGGGTTATTCTGGGGCTACGGTATTCTAGGGCTAGGGTATTCTAGGTCTAGCAATATTCTAGGGCTAGGGGTATTCTAGGGTTAGGGGTATACTAGGGCTAGGGGTATTCTAGGGCTAGGGTATTCTAGGGGCTAGGGCTAGGGTATTCTAGGGCTAGGGTATTCTAGGTCTAGGGGTATTCTAGGGCTAGGGGTATTCTAGGGCTAGGGGTATTCTAGGGTTAGGGGTATTCTCTGTATCTATGGCTGGCTAAGACTTTAGTGTTCTTGGGGTACTCTAGGACTAGGGGCAAGGATATCCCAGGATAGTCCAAGTGTGACGGGATATAAGCACTCCAAGCTCCATGCTGCGTGATCAGTCACCCTCGCGAGAGACATCTTGGGATAGTCCCAGTAAATCCTAGTAACGCTGGTGGCTGAAGCCCTCACCTCCTCTCTCCATAGGCCAACAGCACTGTCCTTAATAAATCCTATGGGCACAGTGAGTCCTCTCTTCATAGGTCAACAGCACTGTCCTTAATAAATCCTATGGGCACAGTGAGTCCTCTCTTCATAGGCCAACAGCACTGTCCTTAATAAATCCTATGGGCACAGTGAGTCCTCTCTTCCATAGGTCAACAGCACTGTCCTTAATAAATCCTATGCGCAGTGAGTCCTCTCTTCATAGGCCAACAACACTGTCCTTAATAAATCCTATGGGCACAGTGAGTCCTCTCTTCATAGGTCAACAGCACTGTCCTTAATAAATCCTATGGGCACAGTGAGTCATCTCTTCATAGGTCAACAGCACTGTCCTTAATAAATCCTATGAGCACAGTGAGTCCTCTCTTCATAGGTCAACAGCACTGTCCTGAATAAATCCTATGGGCACAGTGAGTCCTCTCTTCATAGGCCAACAGCACTGTCCTTAATAAATCCTATGGGCACAGTGAGTCCTCTCTTCATAGGTCAACAGCACTGTCCTTAATAAATCCTATGAGCACAGTGAGTCCTCTCTTCATAGGCCAACAGCACTGTCCTTAATAAATCCTATGGGCACAGTGAGTCATCTCTTCATAGGCCAACAACACTGTCCTTAATAAATCCTATGGGCACAGTGAGTCCTCTCTTCATAGGTCAACAGCACTGTCCTGAATAAATCCTATGGGCACAGTGAGTCCTCTCTTCATAGGCCAACAACACTGTCCTTAATAAATCCTATGGGCACAGTGAGTCCTCTCTTCATAGGTCAACAGCACTGTCCTGAATAAATCCTATGGGCACAGTGAGTCCTCTCTTCATAGGCCAACAGCACTGTCCTTAATAAATCCTATGGGCACAGTGAGTCCTCTCTTCATAGGTCAACAGCACTGTCCTTAATAAATCCTATGAGCACAGTGAGTCCTCTCTTCATAGGCCAACAGCACTGTCCTTAATAAATCCTATGGGCACAGTGAGTCATCTCTTCATAGGCCAACAACACTGTCCTTAATAAATCCTATGGGCACAGTGAGTCCTCTCTTCATAGGTCAACAGCACTGTCCTTAATAAATCCTATGGGCACAGTGAGTCATCTCTTCATAGGCCAACAACACTGTCCTTAATAAATCCTATGGGCACAGTGAGTCCTCTCTTCATAGGCCAACAACACTGTCCTTAATAAATCCTATGAGCACAGTGAAATGTATTGACAATGCACGCATCTGTTATCAGTTTTTAATTTAACACTATGGCACAGATCGAACCTCACAGACTTCGCCCACGCAAGCCGCACAAGCAACTCTATGCCATTGGAGGTTGGGATGGCAACACGGCAATCGACATGGTCGAGTGCTACGACACGGAAACCAGCCAGTGGGAGACTATAGCCTCCACCCACATCGCCAGGAATGGGGTGGGGCTTGCTATCTTGGATGGGCTATTGTATGCCATTGGTGGACATGATGGACAGAGATTCCAGAGTATGGTGGAGGTGTATGACCCACGGTTAAAAAGATGGAAGATCACAACCCCTCTCAAACACAAGCGAGCAAGTGCAGGTAATTACCTATTACATAGCTAGTAGCACGTGCCAGAGGCAGGTAATTACCTATTACATAGCTAGTAGCACGTGCCAGAGGCCTACTCAACCAACAACACCACACTGGGTTGAGGCAGGTTGAAGTAGGTTGATAGTAGCACACACACTGGACCAACATCACACTGGGTTGAGGCAGGTTGAAGTAGGTTGATAGTAGCTCTATGGGGACACACACTTGACCAACACCACACTGGGCACACTGGGTTGAGGTAGGTTGAAGTAGGTTGACAAGAGCTCTCTGGGGATACACACTGGACCAACACCACACTGGGTTGAGGCAGGTTGAAGTATGAAGTAGGTTGACAATAGCTCTATGGGGACACACACTGGACCAACATCACACTGGGTTGAGGCAGGTTGAAGTAGGTTGATAGTAGCTCTATGGGGACACACACTTGACCAACACCACACTGGGCACACTGGGTTGAAGTAGGTTGACAAGAGCTCTCTGGGGATACACACTGGACCAACACCACACTGGGTTGAGGCAGGTTGAAGTAGGTTGACAATAGCTCCATGGGGACACACACTGGACCAACATCACACTGGGTTGAGGCAGGTTGAAGTAGGTTGACAATAGCTCCTGGGGATACACACTGGACCAACACCACACTTGGTTGAGGCAGGTTGAAGTACAGTAGGTTGACAGTAGCCTTATGGGGACACACACTGGACCAACACCACACTGGGTTGAGGCAGGTTGAAGTAGGCTGACAATAGCTCCTGGGGATACACACTGGACCAACACCACACTTGGGTTGAGGCAGGTTGAAGTACAGTAGGTTGACAGTAGCCTTATGGGGACACACACTGGACCAACACCACACTGGGTTGAGGCAGGTTGAAGTAGGCTGACAATAGCTCTATGGGGATACACACTGGACCAACATCACACTGGGTTGAGGGAGGTTGAAGTAGGTTGACAATAGCTCTATGGGGACACACACTGGACCAACACCACACTGGGTTGAGGCAGGTTGAAGTAGGTTGACAATAGCTCTATGGGGATACACACTGGTCCAACACCACACTGGCAGGTTGAAGTAGGCTGAGAATAGCTGTCTGGGGATACACACTGGACCAACACCACACTGGGTTGAGCAGGTTGAAGTAGGCTGAGAATAGCTGTCTGGGGGTACACACTGGACCAACATCACACTGGGTTGAGGCAGGTTGAAGTAGGTTGATAGTTATTAGTAGCTCTATGGGGGCACACACTGGGCCAACATCACACTGGGTTGAGGCAGGTTGAAGTAGGCTTAGAATAGCTGTCTGGGGATACACACTGGACCAACACCACACTGGGTTGAGGCAGGTTGAAGTAGGCTGAGAATAGCTGTCTGGGGATACACACTGGACCAACACCACACTGGGTTGAGGCAGGTTGAAGTAGGCTGAGAATAGCTGTCTGGGGATACACACTGGACCAACACACACTGGGTTGAGGCAGGTTGAAGTAGGTTGACAATAGCTCTATGGGGACACTCACTGGACCAACACCACACTGGGTTGAGGTAGGTTGAAGTAGTTGACAATAGCTCTATGGGGACACACACTGGACCAACACCAATCTGGGTTGAGGCAGGTTGAAGTAAAGTAGGTTGACAGTAGCCTTATGGGACAGACACTGGACCAACACCACACTGGGTTGAAGTAGGTTGACAATAGCTCTATGGGGACACACACTGGAACAACACCACACTGTGTTGAGGCAGGTTAAAGTAGGCTGACAATAGCTCTCTGGGGAAACACACTGGACCAACACCACACTGGGTTGAGGCAGGTTGAGTGAAACCTACAAGTACACGGTTCAACTAGTTCTGAAGTGACAGTGTTTAAACTGACACAAGACATACAAGTACATGTGTTGACTCAACTACTGTAAACTCTGGTTGCTTAGCGCCCACTTCACTCTCAACCTGCAAGAAAATGGGCACGTTAACTGAGAATAGACGCTTACTAAACACTATATTGCTAAATAAAGTACAATCACTAGAGGATTACTTTCCATAATTTTTTAGACAGAGAACTGAGGACCTAATCTTGCGAGCTAGTCTAAGAAGGAGCTAAATTTCTCAAACTGACTAAGGAAGACCCGATCTCTATAGGCAGTTTACGCAGGAGGAAGTCTCTCGAGGGAAGAACTAGCAATGACCATTCAAGCGTTTGACTTTTTCCCTTTGAAACAGGTTGGCTCTAGAACTATTTGGTCATCCTTCTCATGGCAAAGAGCTCCTTTTAGCCACTGATGAGAACAATTATTTCGACAGGCTCGCTATTGGAATCCTTCACAAGCAAGAAGTACAGTCACTGGGTGTGTTGGTGAGTGCTTTGGAACTTCATAGCCCATGGAAGAGTTACCGGTGCTTCTGGAAAGGGGTCAGAAGTCCTCTTAAAATAGTCCTCTGAAAATAAGCAGCAAGTAGCTCGTCAGGATATGACGAACCACTAGAGACAATTGAAGCTAATAATGGACGTGTTCATACTAGTAAAATCCTTGCCTAAATATTTTGTTGAAATTCGTTGCCTGGGCGGCAGTGCAGCTAATCTCGTGTGCATAATTGGTGCCCTTTTCAACGGCATCGATGTCAGCGCTTCCCAGCGAGGTACCATAAGGATGCCTAGTGTTGTAACGACAAGGAAATGGGCTCTTAATTAACAGCTTTATCTGCGCTAAACATCAAGAGGCTTAACAACCAGTGTTTGCTGTATTTCACTAATTCCTGATTAATGGTTAGTTAGTGTAACAAGGGTTGGTGTGATACAATTTGTGTAATGAGTTAGTGTGACACAAAATAAGTCGGAAATCAGTTGTGCAATTCTCTGCATGTGTGTTGTGTGTCTGAGTGTGGGTGTGTATGAAACAAAGTTATGGAGACTGTTGGATGTCTGTCTTTCTCTGAGTGGAGCAGATATATACCAAACTATTTGCAAATGCATTGGCCGTACAACAGATGAAGAACTAGGAATGTGCACAAAGGAGCGGTTCTGGAATTCAGATGTGTGTGTGTGTATGTGTGTGCGTGCTATGTGTGCGCGTGCATATGTGTGTGCATGTGTGTGTGTGCGTGCATATGTGTGTGTGTGTGCTAGAGTTATGTTATGGAAGAGTCTGCTACATATCTGAATGAAGGCTATAGCATCTAGTCGAAACGTCCAGAGAATACAATTTCAAGTTGATTATTGAGAAGGTTATTAACCTTCTCAATAAGCAACTTGAAATTGTATTCTCTCGACGTTTCGACTAGATGCTCTAGCCTTCATATATATAATATTTAGATATATAGAGAGATTATATTAACAGATTATTTAAAGATACATTGTATGGATATAGAGGAGGTCAGAGGGAGAGGGAGAGGGCACATGTGTTAACTAGCTGTAAGCGATGCCAGTAACCCACTCCATGTAGTCCAGCCATTTCTATGATGTTATAGTAGTCTAACCTCCCCTCCCCCCCCCCCACACCTCCCCCCGCCCCACCTCTCTCACCTTTCCTGGCTTCTCTTCCAATCATGATCATCATTTGGAGAGTTTTACATGATGCATGTTTTCTGGTGGTGTGGGTGGGTGGGTGTGGTTTACACTAAGGCAGGGTTAATGCAAGGCTAGAGCTGGTAAGGTTAGTGTTAGGAACACTAGGGCTAGGAGGCTAGGGTTAGGGAGACTAGGCTAGGAGGCTAGGGTTAGGGACACTAGGGCTAGAGGCTAGGGTTAGGGACACTAGGACTAGGAGGCTAAGGTTAGGGAGACTAGGCTAGGAGGCTAGGGTTAGGGACACTAGGGCCTAGGGTTAGGGACACTAGGGCTAGGAGGCTATGGTTAGGGAGACTAGGCTAGGAGGCTAGGGTTAGGGATACTAGGCTAGGAGGCTAGGGTTAGGGACACTAGGGCAAGGAGGCTAGGGTTAGGGAGACTAGGCTAGGAGGCTAGGGTTAGGGAGACTAGGGCTAGGAGGCTAGTGTTAGGAACACTAGGGCTAGGAGACTAGGCTAGGAGGCTAGGGTTAGGGACACTAGGGCTAGAGGCTAGGGTTAGGGACACTAGGGCTAGGAGGCTATGGTTAGGGAGACTAGGCTAGGAGGCTAGGGTTAGGGACACTAGGGCTAGAGGCTAGGGTTAGGGACACTAGGGCTAGGAGGCTAGGGTTAGGGAGACTAGGCTAGGAGGCTAGGGTTAGGGAGACTAGGGCTAGGAGGCTAGTGTTAGGAACACTAGGGCTAGGAGACTAGGCTAGGAGGCTAGGGTTAGGGACACTAGGGCTAGAGGCTAGGGTTA
Source organism: Cladorhizidae sp. MBARI D1340-BT2 (assembly GCA_028752905.1). NCBI lineage: Eukaryota > Metazoa > Porifera > Demospongiae > Poecilosclerida > Cladorhizidae > Cladorhizidae sp. MBARI D1340-BT2. Next base: position 32,956,238 of record JAQNBH010000008.1, read on the forward strand.
GGGACACTAGGGCTAGGAGGCTATGGTTAGGGAGACTAGGCTAGGAGGCTAGGGTTAGGGACACTAGGGCTAGAGGCTAGGGTTAGGGACACTAGGGCTAGGGGGCTAGGGTTAGGGAGACTAGGCTAGGAGGCTAGGGTTAGGGAGACTAGGGCTAGGAGGCTAGGGTTAGGAACACTAGGGCTAGGAGGCTAGGGACACTAGGGCTAGGAGGCTAGGGTTAGGAACACTAGGGCTAGGAGGCTAGGGTTAGGAACACTAGGGCTAGGAGGCTAGGGTTAGGAACACTAGGGCTAGGAGGCTAGGGTTAGGAACACTAGGGCTAGGAGGCTAGGGTTAGGGACACTAGGGCTAGGAGGCTAGGGTTAGGAACACTAGGGCTAGGAGGCTAGGGTTAGGAACACTAGGGCTAGGAGGCTAGGGTTAGGAACACTAGGGCTAGGAGGCTAGGGTTAGGGACACTAGGGCTAGGAGGCTAGGGTTAGGGACACTAGGCTAGGAGGCTAGGGTTAGGGACACTAGGGCTAGGAGGCTAGGGTTAGGGACACTAGGGCTAGGAGGCTAGGGTTAGGGACACTAGGGCTAGGAGGCTAGGGTTAGGGACACTAGGGCTAGGAGGCTAGGGTTAGGGACACTAGGGCTAGGAGGCTAGGTTAGGGACACTAGGGCTAGGAGGCTAGGGAAAGGGAGACTAGGGCTAGGAGGCTAGGGCTAGGAACACTAGGGCTAGGAGGCTAGGGTTAGGGAGACTAGGCTAGGAGGCTAGGGTTAGGGACACTAGGGCTAGGAGGCTAGGGTTAGGGACACTAGGCTAGGAGGCTAGGGTTAGGGACACTAGGGCTAGGAGGCTAGGGTTAGGGACACTAGGGCTAGGAGGCTAGGGTTAGGGAGACTAGGCTAGGAGGCTAGGGTTAGGAACACTAGGGCTAGGAGGCTAGGGTTAGGGATACTAGGGCTAGGAGGCTAGCGTTAGGGGAGACTAGGGCTAGGAGGCTAGGGTTAGGGACACTAGGGCTAGGAGGCTAGGGTTAGGGAGACTAGGCTAGGAGGCTAGGGTTAGGGATACTAGGGCTATGAGGCTAGGGTTAGGGAGACTATGGCTAGGAGGCTAGAGTTAGGGACACTAGGGCTAGGAGGCTAGGGTTAGGGAGACTAGGGCTAGGAGGCTAGGGCTAGGAACACTAGGCTAGGAGGCTAGGGTTAGGGACACTAGGGCTAGGAGGCTAGGGAGACTAGGGTTAGGAGGCTAGGGTTAGGGACACTAGAGCTAGGAGGCTAGGGTTAGGGAGACTAGGGCTAGGAGGCTAGGGTGAGGGACACTAGGGCTAGGAGGCTAGGGTTAGGAACACTAGGGCTAGGAGGCTAGGGTTAGGAACACTAGGGCTAGGAGGCTAGGGACACTAGGGCTAGGAGGCTAGGGTTAGGAACTAGCTAGGGTTAGGAACACTAGGGCTAGGAGGCTAGGGTTAGGAACACTAGGGCTAGGAGGCTAGGGTTAGGGAGACTAGGACTAGGAGGCTAGGGTTAGGGAGACTAGGACTAGGAGGCTAGGGTTAGGAACACTAGGACTAGGAGGCTAGGGTTAGGGACACTAGGGCTAGGAGGCTAGGGTTAGGAACACTAGGGCTAGGAGGCTAGGGTTAGGAATACTAGGGCTAGGAGGCTAGGGACACTAGGGCTAGGAGGCTAGGGTTAGGGACACTAGGACTAGGAGGCTAGGGTCAGGGAGATTAGGCTAGGAGGCTAGGGTCAGGGAGACTAGGCTAGGAGGCTAGGGTTAGGAACACTAAGGCTAGGAGTCTAGGGTTAGGAACACTAGGGCTAGGAGGCTAGGGTTATGGACACTAGGACTAGGAGGCTAGGGTTAAGGAGACTAGAGCTAGGAGGCTAAGGTTAGGGACACTAGGCTAGGAGGCTAGGGTTAGGGACACTATGCTAGGAGGCTAGGGTTAGGGACACTAGGGCTAGGAGGCTAGGGTTAGGGACATTGGGGTAGGAGGCTAGGGTTAGGGAGACTAGGGCTAGGAGGCTAGGGTAAGGGACACTAGGGCTAGGGTTAGGGACACTAGGCTAGGAGGCTAGGATTAGGAACACTAGGGCTAGGAGGCTAGGGTTAGGGAGACTAGGGCTAGGAGGCTAGGGTTAGGGACACTAGGCTAGGAGGCTAGGGTTAGGGAGACTAGGCTAGGATGCTAGGGTTAGGGACACTAGGGCTAGGAGGCTAGGGTTAGGAACACTAGGGCTAGGAGGCTAGGGTTAGGAACACTAGGGCTAGGAGGCTAGGGTTAGGAACACTAGGGCTAGGAGGCTAGGGTTAGGGAGACTAGGGCTAGGAGGCTAGGGTTAGGAACACTAGGGCTAGGAGGCTAGGGTTAGGAACACTAGGGCTAGGAGGCTATGGTTAGGGAGACTAGGGCTAGGAGGCTAGGGTTAGGGAGACTAGGGCTAGGAGGCTAGGGTTAGGGACACTAGGGCAAGGAGGCTAGGGTTAGGGAGACTAGGCTAGGAGGCTAGGGTTAGGGAGACTAGGGCTAGGAGGCTAGTGTTAGGAACACTAGGGCTAGGAGACTAGGCTAGGAGGCTAGGGTTAGGGACACTAGGGCTAGAGGCTAGGGTTAGGAACACTAGGGCTAGGAGGCTAGGGTTAGGGAGACTAGTCTAGGAGGCTAGGGTTAGGGAGACATACTTGGGCTACTCCTGACAATGCATATCTCGTGACTCTTTGTGATGCTAATATGGCGTAGACCCGAGTCCTCCTCTTCCTGGGCGTGTCTGAAAAGATCAATGAGAACAGATCATGTCTCATCAGTTTTTATTATGGTTATGGCAGGTAGACCCATTGCAACCAATCTGATTGGTAGTTGGCTTCAGTCTGACTAACGCCTGGATTGAACTCTAGAGTTTATACCAGCATCTCTTGATTCCATTCCACCATCTCTTGATTCCATTCCACCATCTGTTGATTCCATTCCACCATCCCTTGAGTGCATTCCACCATCCCTTGAGTCCATTCCACCATCCCTGAGTCCATTCCACCATCCCTGAGTCCATTCCACTATCTCTTGAGTCCATTCCACCATCCCTTGAGTCCATTCCACCATTCCTTGAGTCCATTCCACCATCCCTTGAGTCCATTCCACCATCCCTGAGTCCATTCCACCATCTCTTGAGTCCATTCCACCATCCCTTGAGTCCATTCCACCATCCCTTGAGTCCATTCCACCATCCCTGAGTCCATTCCACCATCTCTTGAGTCCATTCCACCATCTCCTGGTTGGGTACTTCTAATTTGCCAACTAAATGGTGTCGGTGTTGGTAACCATGGCGACATGTTCTCTCAATTGAGGTATCTATTTTGATTGTAGGCTGAAGTGTGGTGCAATTAGCTAATTAGTGCCTGCTGTCACCAGCTAGCACATTTAATGTCTAAAAGATTTATCTGTTCAAACCTGTATCCGTTATGACAACTTTGAACGCTGGAGTTGCTAATGGAGACACCTTCATTATGGGTTAGGCAAGCCCAGATATGTGGTGGGGGCATGGTCAAATTGGTGATAATTGGTGGCACATCATGAAGAGTGGTTCAAATTGGGTTAGAAGATTATCGAGTTACACTTGTGGGAATTCGAGCTATGAGTCCAGCCAAAGTGCTGCAGGCTGTAAGTGGCATGTGAACTGGTGAATGTGGGCTTGTGCATAAAACTCAATTTTCCTTGACTGCTACAGGTGCAAACTAACTCAGTTGCCGTTGACGACACAATTTTTTTATTTGATGAACTGTGCCCGCTGAGCCTGTTATCTAGTTGGACATGTGCAGTTGAGTTCTGTATTGAATGAAGTAGCTGCTTCCAGTTTGAAGGTGAATGTGGGAGGAAAAAACAGAGGGAAAAGTAATATTAGAACCAGTCAAAGTTGCAGCTATGAAGCTATGAACAGCTCTGCTTTCTGCCTTGCTGTCCTTTCTGCAGTCAAAGTTGCAGCTATGAAGCTATGAACAGCTCTGCTTTCTGCCTTGCTGTCCTTTCTGGAAGCTCCTCTGCTGAGGGAAGCTGCACAGGCAACCACACTGCAGCTTGCTATATTTGCAACCGCAACGGAGCTGATTCTAGTACCAAACTGCAGCTTGCTATATTTGCAACCTTAATGGAACTGATTCTAGTACCAAACTGCAGCTTGCTATATTTGCAACCGCAACGGAGCTGATTCTAGTACCAAACTGCAGCTTGCTATATTTGCAACCTTAACGGAACTGATTCCAGTACCAAACTGCAGCTTGTTATATATGGAAAACCTCAATGGAACTGATTCTAGTACCAAACTGCAGCTTGCTATATTTGCAACCTTAACGGAACTGATTCTAGTACCAAACTGCAGCTTGTTATATTTGCAACCTTAACGGAACTGATTCTAGTACCAAACTGCAGCTTGCTATATTTTCAACCGCAGCAGAGCTGATTCTAGTACCAAACTGCAGCTTGTTATATTTGCAACCTCAGCAGAGCTGATTCTAGTACCAAACTGCAGCTTGTTATATTTGCAACCTTAACGGAACTGATTCTAGTACCAAACTGCAGCTTGCTATATTTGCAACCGCAACGGAACTGATTCTAGTACCAAACTGCAGCTTGTTAATGTTATATTTGTAACCTTAATGGAACTGATTCTAGTACCAAACTGCAGCTTGTTATATTGTGCAACCGCAATGGAACTGATTCTAGTACCAAACTGCAGCTTGCTACCTCAAGGAGCTGATTCTAGTACCAAACTGCAGCTTGTTATATTTGTAACCTTAATGGAACTGATTCTAGTACCAAACTGCGGCTTGCTATATTTGCAACCGCAACGGAGCTGATTCTAGTACCAAACTTCAGCTTGCTATATTTGCAACCTTAATGGAACTGATTCTAGTACCAAACTGCAGCTTGCTATATTTGCAACCTTAATGGAACTGATTCTAGTACCAAACTGCAGCTTGTTATATTTGCAACCTCAAGGAGCTGATTTTAGTACCAAACTACAGCTTATGTTTGCATTCTAATAGTATGGATAGTTTGAAAAGCCTGTTCTCGACAAAAAAGTTTCAGCTACGAATATAATTGTTACAAAAAAGAACCAGTTGTTGGCCAATTTGGTAAGCAGCATTCTGCATTCTAGGGCGGAGTCTAGCACGAAACTCTGTGGTCACCATATAAAGTGGGACAATTGGCAAGGTCAAGCAGAGGTCACCGAGTCACACGATCTTTAACATGAACTTTCTAATGACATGAACTTTCTAATGACATGAACTTTCTAATGAACAGTTTATTCTTAAAAAGTAACGCAATAAAGTGATTGGCCAATCGGCTGTCGCACACGTGCTCACACGTGCTGTGCGTTCGCTTCGTCCAATCTTGAAAAGCAGTTGTCATTAGAAAGTTCATGTCATTAGAACGTCATTAGAAAGTTCACGTCATTAGAAAGTTCATGTCATTAGAAATTAGAAAGTTCATGTCATTAGAAAGTTCAAGTCATTAGAAAGTTCATGTCATTAGAAAGTTCATGTCATTAGAAAGTTCACGTTATTAGAAAGTTCATGTCATTAGAAAGTTCATGTCATTAGAAAGTTCATGTCATTAGAAAGTTCACATCATTAGAAAGTTCATGTCATTAGAAAATTCATGTCATTAGAAAGTTCATGTCATTAGAAAGTTCATGTCATTAGAAAGTTCATGTCATTAGAAAGTTCATGTCATTAGAAAGTTCATGTCATTAGAAAGTTCACGTCATTACATGTCATTAGAAAGTTCTTCTATGCAGGTGCTAGTTCAATGCAGCGGTCTCTGCTAGGCAGGTGCTAGTTCAACGCAGCGGTCTCTGCTAGGCAGGTGCTAGCTCAATGCAGTGGTCGCTGCTAGGCAGGTGCTAGTTCAATGCAGCGGTCTCTGCTAGGCAGGTGCTAGCTCACTGTTTATCATTTCATTTGGTGGACGACGTCTGAGTTTGTGGGTGTGGCCTCTATTCTGGCCAACCAGTTCACCAGACAAAGAGCAATGAAACATTATTAATTAATAAATAACAACATAAATAACAATAACAAGAATAATTATAAAGGGTCAGGTGATTCATTTAATGTCGTCGCCATGCATTGTATTTGGATGAACATAAGATCACAAATAATCCCTCTGGAGCCTTGGACTCCACCCATTGGTGAAGATCGATAATATGCCGCCTCTCTGGTATTCCCATAGACAATACTCACTCATCTCCCTCCCCCCCCCCCCTCCCCACCATTATATTCTCTATCCACTCCTGCACGACACAATGTGTGTGTGAGTGAAGGTTCAACCAGATATCAGATATCGCATATAATGACGAGCTGTTGAAATATGATTTTGTGTTTAGTAGATTTGATTGGACTATCAGAATCTTGCAGTTGGGGACTTAAGCTCACATAAAATAAGCTCTCGTGTAACAGGTCAGACTAGCTCTCTCAAGTAACAGGTCAGACCAGCTCTCTCATGTAACAGGTCAGACCAGCTCTCTCATGTAACAGGTCAGACTAGCTCTCTCATGTAACAGGTCAGACCGGCTCTCTCATGTAACAGGTCAGACCAGCTCTCTCATATAACAGGTCAGACTAGCTCTCTCATGTAACAGGTCAGACTAGCTCTCTCATGTAACAGGTCAGACCAGCTCTCTCATGTAACAGGTCAGACTATATAGCTCTCTCATGTAACAGGTCAGACTAGCTCTCTCATGTAACAGGTCAGACCAGCTCTCTCATGTAACAGGTCAGACTAGCTCTCTCATGTAACAGGTCAGACTAGCTCTCTCATGTAACAGGTCAGACCAGCTCTCTCATGTAACAGGTCAGACGAGCTCTTATCCAACAGGTTAGAATAGTATTCATGTCAGAGTAGCTCTCTCATGTAACAGGTCAGACCAGCTCTCTCATGTAACAGGTCAGACTAGCTCTCTCATGTAACAGGTCAGACCAGCTCTCTCATGTAACAGGTCAGACTAGCTCTCTCATGTAACAGGTCAGACCAGCTCTCTCATGTAACAGGTCAGACTAGCTCTCTCATGTAACAGGTCAGACCAGCTCTCTCATGTAACAGGTCAGACGAGCTCTTATCCAACAGGTTAGAATAGTATTCATGTCAGACTAGCTCTCTCATGTAACAGGTCAGACCAGCTCTCTCATGTAACAGGTCAGACGAGCTCTTATCCAACAGGTTAGAATAGTATTCATGTCAGACTAGCTCTCTCATGTAACAGGTCAGACCAGCTCTCTCATGTAACAGGTCAGACCGGCTCTCTCATGTAACAGGTCAGACCAGCTCTCTCATGTAACAGGTCAGACCATCTCTCTCATGTAACAGGTCAGACTAGCTCTCTCATGTAACAGGTCAGACCAGCTCTCTCATGTAACAGGTCAGACTATATAGCTCTCTCATGTAACAGGTCAGACTAGCTCTCTCATGTAACAGGTCAGACCAGCTCTCTCATGTAACAGGTCAGACTAGCTCTCTCATGTAACAGGTCAGACTAGCTCTCTCATGTAACAGGTCAGACCAGCTCTCTCATGTAACAGGTCAGACGAGCTCTTATCCAACAGGTTAGAATAGTATTCATGTCAGACTAGCTCTCTCATGTAACAGGTCAGACCAGCTCTCTCATGTAACAGGTCAGACCGGCTCTCTCATGTAACAGGTCAGACCAGCTCTCTCATGTAACAGGTCAGACCAGCTCTCTCATGTAACAGGTCAGACTAGCTCTCTCGTGTAACAGGTCAGACTAGCTCTCTCATGTAACAGGTCAGACCAGCTCTCTCATGTAACAGGTCAGACTAGCTCTCTCATGTAACAGGTCAGACCAGCTCTCTCATGTAACAGGTCAGACCGGCTCTCTCATGTAACAGGTCAGACCAGCTCTCTCATGTAACAGGTCAGACTAGCTCTCTCATGTAACAGGTCAGACCAGCTCTCTCATGTAACAGGTCAGACCAGCTCTCTCATGTAACAGGTCAGACTAGCTCTCTCATGTAACAGGTCAGACCAGCTCTCTCATCTAACAGGTCATACCAGCTCTCATCTAACAGGTCAGACTAAATCTCTCATGAGCTCTCACATACAGGTAAGACTAGCTTTCTCATGTAACAGGTCATACTGGCTCTCAACTAACTGGTCTTGTACACGAGGCAATTTCTTGATAGATATTGCAGGGACCTGATGATACTAACATCACCGTTAATTATTATTACCATTTTAAAATTTCTAGGTGTGGCTGTGCACGACGGTTATGTCTATGTCATTGGGGGCCAGGACGGCACGCTGAGACTGAGATCTGCTGAGCGATACAGCCCCAAGACGGGTGAGTGGGAGGCCATCTCCAGCATGAACATGAGGAGAGACAGTCCGGGAGTCGTCACGCACAAGAACAGCATCTATGCCATTGGTGGTTGCCATGCCTGCATGTTCTTGGACACCGTAGAGAGATACGACCCCGAGCTAAACAGATGGTCTTCGTCGAAGCACATGAACCATCACCGCAGTGCTGTGGGAGTGGTGAGTCTCGGTGATTACGTGTACGTCTTCGGCGGGCATGACGAACAGAACAGCCTGTGCGCGCTGGAGCGATACAATCCCGATGACAATTCTTGGACGACACTGAGTCCAATGAATTCCCCACGAGCTGGAGTAGGCGGAGCCTTGCTGGACGGGAAAATCGTGGCTGTGGGAGGTTTTGATGGGACGGAACAGCTGGCCAGCGTGGAACAGTACGATGTGGAAACAGACACCTGGTCGTACATGATGGCCATGAAGTACGAACGGAGTTATGTGGGGGCTATTTCAACTATCAAAATTATCTAAAAAAAATTGTCAGCCATTTTCTCTTTCTGCACCTGCCTCTAATTAAAACACCTTTCAAGTCTCTTCTATTTATCATTTATTACCCTTCAAACTTGGTATGTAAGTTAACTGTGCTCCTATTGGTGTCGACATTCATCATTTTATGCAATGACATGCATTTGGTCTCGCTGCTGGGATGACCGGATATGAAGGGGCAAAGTGGGGCAAAGTCATGACAGTAAAAGCTAATGCACAAAAACTAATGCACATTGAAAGCTAATGCATTTTGAAAGCTAATACACTTTGAAAGCTAATGCACTTTGAAAGCTAATGCACTTTTAAAGCTAATGCACTTTGAAAGCTAATGCACTTTGAAAGCTAATGCACATTGAAAGCTAATAAAATAATGCAAGCCAATACACATCAAAAGCTAGAAAGCTAATGCACATCGAAAGCTAGAAAGCTAATGCACATTGCAAGCTAATGCACTTTGTAAGCTAATGCACTTTGAAAGCTAATGCACTTTGAAAGCTAATGCACTTTGTAAGCTAATGCACTTTGAAAGCTAATGCACATTGAAAGCTAATGCACTTTGAAAAGCTAATGCACTTTGTAAGCTAATGCACTTTGTAAGCTAATGCACTTTGTAAGCTAATGCACATTGAAAGCTAATGCACTTTGAAAGCTAATGCACATTGATAGTCAAAAGCTAGAAAGCTAATGCACATCGAAAGCTAATCACATTGGAGGCTAGAAAGCTAATGCACATTAAAAGCTAATGCACATCGAAAGCTAGAAAGCTAATGCACTTTGAAAGCTAATGCACATCGAAGCTGCTAGAAAGCTAATGCACTTTGAAAGCTAATGCACATCGAAAGCTAGAAAGCTAATGCACATTGAAAGCTAATGCACATGAAAGCTAGAAAGCTAATGCACATTGAAAGCTGATGCACATCGAAAGCTAGAAAGCTAATGCACATTGAAAACTAATGCACATCGAAAGCTAGAAAGCTAATGCACATTGAAAGCTGATGCACATCGAAAGCTAGAAAGCTATTGCACATTGAAAGCTAGAAAGCTAATGCACACATTGAAAGCTAATGCAAGCTGATGCACATCGAAAGCTAGAAAGCTAATGCACATTGAAAGCTAATGCACATGAAAGCTAGAAAGCTAATGCACATCAAAAGCTAGAAAGCTAATGCACATTGAAAGGCGAAAGCTATAAGCTAATGCACATTGAAAGCTAATGCCTTCATGCGTTTGTTCAGGAATGACTTGAGAGCTGATTACAGATGTCTTGTTTGCTTGCAGATGAGAAACCTGGCATCATTAAACAGTACATAATTATCGGTCTGGGTTAGGGCGGCAGGGCAATGGCTCGAGCAAGTAGATGCTCATGATGTCACCTGCTATGTAACGCCAGGATTCAAATTATTATTGGGGGCCTGAAGCTCACTGTAGAAGGGTTATGATATTGTGGTGGCACTTGCCTCCACCACTGACAACTAGTAGCAAGATGAAGACAAGCCAACCATATCGAGGAACAGTCCAAGCCAATCTAACCAGACATCAGATTATACTTGCATATACAGGATTATACATGCATGTACAAGAGTATACATGCATGTCCATGATTATACGTGCATGTACATGATTATACGTGCATGTACAGGATTATACATGCATGTACATGATTGTACATTCATATACAGGATTATACATGCATGTGCAGTATTATACATGATGACATGTACAGGATTATACATGCATGTACATACATGCATATACAGTACTCATGAACTAGCTCATGAACTAGCACTATACACAGCCTTATAAGGAAGTAGCTGGGTGGGCAGGCAGTCTTATTGTATTGTAACTGAGAGGCTCACTGAGAGGCCCACTGAGAGGCCCACTGAGAGGCCCACTGAGAGGTCCACTGAGAGGCCCACTGAGAGGAGGCCCACTGAGAGGCCCACTGAGAGGCCCACTGGGAGAGTGTGCAGTAGTGGATAAGTGGTACATCTTACCACAGATATTAAGAATTGATCCCGATGTATTCAGCACTGACAAGATGCTTCGATGTGCTCCGAAGTCTGTGTCAAGTCCCAAATTGTGCTCTAAATAGGTAAAGGGAAAGGGTCATCAAACTGGTTGTGTTCTACATGGGTACACTTATTCCGGAATTATATCATTTTCTAAGGTCAAAGATTAAATGTCTGGATCGAGAATGGCTTGATGGATCTCAACTTGGCAGGCAGATTAAGCATGCACCATGAATGGCCTAATAAACATTAGTGGGCAGGGTTCTGCCTTCTACTGTGTTGCTTCTCATGCCTGATGATCATTACCTTCCACCAACCACCTTTTTCCCTCCTTTCTCTCCCTTTTTGTAGTCGAGAAAATTAGTAATGCCAAATGTTTGGAGTTTTTCTTGTGATTGAACATATCATACGAGTTATGTAGGTGGGAGAGTGAATGATCGGTAGAAGAATTTTGAAGACCGGTTTTGTATATAAGTCAACCAATAGCTATATAGACACACTCGAAGTTTTCTTGAGGGGCCGTAACCAGTTGCCAAAATTAGTTTTAGTGAGATAGGCTTTCAGTAGTGCAGGAAGGTGAAACTTCATTGGGGGACAGGAGGAGAGGAAGAATTGTGCACCACACCCAATACATACCTTATTATTACACCCCTGCCCTAACCATTTCTTATGAAAATTTGTATTAAAGTATTCAACAAAGTTTATGAAAATGCAATGTAATAATTGTTTGTACAATTATCAGCTGTCCAAATTAACCGATTCTTCTTCGAATGAATTCAGAGCAATGTCTTTCAGCTAATATTTGCTGATGAATATGTAATACAATACTAAACGGTACTGCATCATTGAACTTCTCAAATACATTTTCAAACGTTTCATGTGGAAGAGTTACGCTCTGCAGAGTTCAGGAAATTGTCAGATTTAATTTGAGTAGCTTATGAATTCAATAATTCTTGAACTCACAATTGACATAATTACATTACAATAACCTTCTCAATAACCAACTTCAAATTGTATCTTTCAAAGATGAATGAGGCATCAAATTTACAAATTTAAGCTAAATTTGGTCATGCCTTGTTGCAGCATGCACCTGACGATGTGGCTCGAGCTCGGCTTTTGGCTGAATCTGGAGTCGGAGGATCTGGTGGCAAGTGACCCCCAGTTACCTAATCCTAGTATATACTGAGTGTTCCCCCAGTCACTGAGTACTAGGCTCCTTTAGGATTCTATGACCGCCCCCCCTACACACACACCAAACCTCTTATCCTTGTCTGGACAAAGTAGCGAGCTCGAGGAGTGACAATTCTACCATCAGCGACTAGGGGCTCCACTAGCGGTGTCCACTTGCTACTTCATCCTCAGTTTAGCTTGACCATAGCTGACTTTATACAGAGGACAAACCATAGGAACTGTCTGGAGAGATTGGTACAAATCTCTCTGGAGACTTGTGATAGTTTCTGACTCCACTAGCTCTTGGTGTCTGTTCTTCAACTTCAACCCATCATTATAGGTTGTTATTAATAATAAATGTGAAAGAGAAAATAGCAAGTCCATCCAATTCACTGGAATACTTCCCATTCTACACTAGCTAGGTTGGGTTTGAACTTTTGACTGAGATTGTATTCCTCTCAACAAACTAAGTGACTTGCTTTAATCAACTTGAATTGATGCTTCTGGCTACGTGAAAGCTGGACCATCTAGCCGAACGTCGATTTATCGCTTGTTTTGGAAATGGTCATAACAATTGTGGATTGCCCCCTAAAGATGGTCAGTATCGCCAAAATGACTGTGACAACAATATATAGTTACCTGGATTTATTAGGTTCAATATTTTAAGCAGAAATCAACTATTTTGTGGCATTTGATATGATGCAGTTAGCAAAGTCTGGAGGATTATGGATAATAATATTAAAACAACAGAAGGATAAATGTCATATATTTTCCTTGCTCTTTCTAACCGAAGTATTATTTGTCCAATATCAATCATGGTTTGGCAATCTCATGGTTTGGCCTTCATCAGGGTGATGATGATAAATTATTTGCTTCTGCCATGGCAACAATTAAAATTGGGTGTGGTTGTGCATAGTCTTGATAGTTGATCCAGCAACTACGATAGTCAAGCCCTACATCTCTGCTGAAGCTCTTGATCCTTAGGTTTGAGTTGGATGTGCAGAGCTTCTTTCACAAGAAAATCCCTCCATTTGAAGTCATCTCACAACAAGATTGGATGGTAATGGTACTATGAATGTTTAGCGACGTCATGCTCCACGTGTTACTTATACTCTGGTCGCCAAGCTCCTCTGTTCTCCCATGTATAGAATTTCCCATAGCTGCATGGAATGTGATATATAAATATTATTGTTCTAGTTCCTGATGCAAGATGAACACTTGTGTAGCTTGTGGGGGAGCATGCTTTCAAGGTACTGGATTATATACCCAATATGTTTCATTAGAAATGTCCCTAGACTCCCAAATGCCAAGCATTTTCAAGAACAAGAGATATAATATGTTTCCTAAATAGAGTAGCCAGTATGAAATTAACCTCAGGCAGACACAAAATGTAGATCTCTCGTCTGTAAATAATAATTCAAAGCTTATCCATCAATGGCAACTGCTGTGATTTGTCTTGGACAGGAAGTAGTATGACTCATAGTTGTTGACATGGTGAAGACTTAATCGGTTAGCAAGTACCTTCGTTATTACATTTTCATGCTATTGAATATGACCAGGAAAATATGTGAGGCCAATTAATTTATTGCTTTAGTGGTGAAAATTCACTTCCGTTCCCTACAAGAAAATCATTATACCTCTATTGATATTTACCAGTATCAGTGACTCCCTGGTACTTGGTGACGGGGGTCACTGAGAACTAGGATACAGTGACCCCCAGGGAAGTCACCAGATTGCAATAACCTACACTCCATCCTCAGATAGGTCACAACTAACATCTTGGCATAACTATATACTCCAGTCACAGATGCTTTTCACCTCACTGAAATTTAGTACTATCTATGGTCATGACTCATGAAATGCCTCCCAGACAACCACCAAAATAGTGACAGGGGTGTCACTCCACCCCCGATAGACAGCTCCCAACAAACTCGGGTAGGGTACTCCATTCAGAGGTAGGAGGGATCTCTGTCACTGTTCTCTCATTCAAATGCACTCTGCATTCTCAGATAGGTGCAAGACAAATATTTCCCCCTATTCTAAAATGCAATCCTCAGCTGCCTGCCTCACTGAAAGGATCTAAAATGAACTGCATCCTCTGAAGATCGTGGATGCGAAGTATATAGTTACATGTATAGTCAAGTACAGTAGTCACTGCTTCCTTACACAACTGCATCTACTAATATCTGGCAATAACAGATGCATTATTCCCCTCACTGAATCTAGTATATGAACTGTCTCATCCGCTGATCATTGATGAAAAAGGGGGTCACTTCATCCCGCGGTGGGTCAGTTGTATACTAGGATACAGTGACTCCCCCGGCCACAGTGTCCTAGTACTTGGTGACTGGGATCAGAGAACTAGGATACAGTGACCAGATACTACAACACTTGTCCATGGCTAAATGTCCTCTCCATCTCATCCCTGGGTTTGAGGATGGATGACAATAACCATCGGGGGTGCTGTGGGTTTCCGCTTGGGCTCCACTTTGTGTCGCCCCCATAACTGCCAGCACTGTGGAGCAGAAGTGGGTTGCTCGCCGGTCTTAGCTGCACGAGGAGTGAAGGACGTTTCTACCGTCATACCGCCATGAACATCCGCTTCTGGATATCGTCATCTGCAGGTGGCTGGAATCGTCAGGTCTCTTTCGTTCTGACGGGGAAAAGGCCTGATGTGGTAACCATGGTGACATGGAAGAATGGCAAGCAACCACATAACCCTTTTCCTACTCCCCTAGCTTTGTGTTATTTTTTTGGTTTCGGAGGTCCATTTTGAAATTTTGGTCAAACTGCACAAAGCAAGATCTCGAGGGATTAACTTTTACATACCAGACTTGGAATCAAGAATCATGGCTAGGCACAGGAAGACGGGGAGTTGTCCGGTACTAAAGTTGGTAGTTGATTGCTAGCAGGGAGTGAGATTGAAGACAAGCTTGGCGAAAGGTACATTGAATGGATTTTAGAGCTTACATCAGCCAAAACCAGTTTAGGTAATTAAGAACCTGCCGAATTAGTTTTTAGCAGATACATGACCACCGCTTCTCCCTCCCCTCCCCCCCAAGTGCGGATTTTATTTTGTCGTTTCATAACAATGCTCAATCCACACCCATATCTTTTCCAGTAACAAATAAGCACATCTACAAACATTAGCATCGCTCGGTGTTCCTTGAATCACAACATCCTGTGACTTCCCCAGAAGCAAACCAGATTAAGGATACCATGTCCTGTTTGATATGAAGCACAGGAATGGAAGGAAAAAAAGGAAAGAATGCGACAAGAAAACCTCAAGCTACTTGATATCCCTCTAATAATATTTTTAAAGGCGTGTTAAATGGATTTTTTTCTCTAAGATTCTCTCTCCCTTTTAAATGGAGAATTCCTAAATGACACACCCATACACAGAATTCATCATCTACTTGGCCTCATCCTTAGCAGCATTTAAATGGTTGTTCCAATGATACTTCCAGCACCCCTTGCATCCTTAGCTAAGGTGGTAAACTGGCAGCATGTAAAAACCATTTTATTAATTTTAGTACCAAATTTTCATAAAGGTTGTTGTCAGATGGGCAAGGATAGATCACATTAGGGTGGATTAGAATCCTGACAAGCTTGATCACGCCCTGTAAGATTAATCAGGGTGGAGCAGGATGCTCACAAGCTAGATCACACCCTGTAAGATTAATCAGGGTGGAGCAAGATCCTGACAAGCTTGATCACACCCTGTAAGATTAATCAGAAGCAGGATCCTGACAAGCTAGATCACACTCTGTAAGATTAATCAGAAGCAGGATCCTGACAAGCTTGATCACACCCTGTAAGATTAATTAGGGTGGAGCAGGATCCTGACAAGCTTGATCACACCCTGTAAGATTAATCAGGGTGGAGCAGGATCCTGACAAGCTTGATCACGCCCTGTAAGATTAATAAGGGTGGAGCAGGATCCTGACAAGCTAGATCACACCCTGTAAGATTAATCAGGGTGGAGCAAGATCCTGACAAGCTTGATCACACCCTGTAAGATTAATCAGGGTGGAGCAGGATCCTTACAAGCTTGATCACACCCTGTAAGATTAATCAGGGTGGAGCAAGATCCTGACAAGCTTGATCACACCCTGTAAGATTAATCAGGGTGGAGCAGGATCCTGACAAGCTTGATCACACCCAGTAAGATTAATCAGGGTGGAGCAGGATCCTGACAAGCTTGATCACACCCTGTAAGATTAATCAGGGTGGAGCAAGATCCTGACAAGCTTGATCACACCCAGTAAGATTAATCAGGTGGAGCAGGATCCTGACAAGCTTGATCACGCCTGTAAGATTAATCAGAAGCAGGATCCTGACAAGCTATATCACACTCTGTAAGATTAATCAGAAGCAGGATCCTGACAAGCTTGATCACACCCTGTAAGATGTAAGATTAATCAGGGTGGAGCTGGATCCTGATCACACCCTGTAAGATTAATCAGGGTGGAGCAGGATCCTGACAAGCTTGATCACACCCTGTAAGATTAATCAGGGTGGAGCAAGATCCTGACAAGCTTGATCATGCCCTGTAAGATTAATCAGGGTGGAGCAGGATCCTGACAAGCTAGATCACGCCCTGTAAGATTAATCAGGGTGGAGCAGGATCCTGACAAGCTAGATCACGCCCTGTAAGATTAATCAGGGTGGAGCAGGATCCTGACAAGCTAGATCACGCCCTGTAAGATTAATCAGGGTGGAGCAGGATCCTGACAAGCTTGATCACACCCAGTAAGATTAATCAGGTGGAGCAGGATCCTGACAAGCTTGATCACACCCTGTAAGATTAATCAGAAGCAGGATCCTGACAAGCTATATCACACTCTGTAAGATTAATCAGAAGCAGGATCCTGACAAGCTTGATCACACCCTGTAAGATTAATCAGGGTGGAGCAGGATCCTGATCACACCCTGTAAGATTAATCAGGGTGGAGCAGGATCCTGACAAGCTTGATCACACCCTGTAAGATTAATCAGGGTGGAGCAAGATCCTGACAAGCTTGATCACGCCCTGTAAGATTAATCAGGGTGGAGCAGGATCCTGACAAGCTAGATCACGCCCTGTAAGATTAATCAGGGTGGAGCAGGATCCTGACAAGCTAGATCACGCCCTGTAAGATTAATCAGGGTGGAGCAGGATCCTGACAAGCTAGATCACGCCCTGTAAGATTAATCAGGGTGGAGCAGGATCCTGACAAGCTAGATCACGCCCTGTAAGATTAATCAGGGTGGAGCAGGATCCTGACAAGCTAGATCACGCCCTGTAAGATTAATCAGGGTGGAGCAGGATCCTGACAAGCTAGATCACACCCTGTAAGATTAATAAGGGTGGAGCAGGATCCTGACAAGCTAGATCACACCCTGTAAGATTAATCAGAAGACAAGCTTGATCACACCCTGTAAGATTAATCAGGATGGAGCAGGATCCTGAAAAACTAGATCACACCCTGTAAGATTAATCAGGATGGAGCAGGTTCCTGACAAACTAGATCACGCCCTGTAAGATTCGAACAAGCACGAGGCAAGACGAGGTGCCGATGTAGTGTGAAATGCAATAGGTAAAGGGTGGGCATGTTTACTCTGTGGCAACATGTGACCAAGAAACACAGCACTCCACTAGTCAGGAAAGCAGCGTATCTGGTGGCAGCCTCCTAATGTGTATGCATGTCTTCATATTCGGCTTCCTCCTACAACTGGAGGCATGCCTCAACCAATGAGAATTGGGTCAAGTGTACATGGTCTACCATGGGGCCAATCTTTACACCTTTCCTTTTTTGGACAAGTCAAACCAAAAATAGTTTGTTGATTTTTAAATGTGATGCTTCAAAGAACGAGCATGAAAGATGCAAGATTTGCTATAAATCATAATCAGAGATGCCATAAATAAGTGTGAGCTGAGAAACTACTTTGGGAATCCATCTGTTATTCTATCTTGGTTGCTTTGCCATTCTCCTTTGCTGATTTAATGAAAGGACGCTTGAGAATTGAGTACAGTATGATCCAGCCAATAGGCAGTATGTGGCAGAAGAAGTTCACTGAGTAGATGAACTGTGGAATAGAAGAGAAAATACATCAGTACACCAAACAATAGTTGCATGGGGACACACACTGGACCAACACCACACTGGGTTGAGGCAGGTTGAAGTAGGTTGAAATAGGACACACACTGGACCAACATCACACTGGGTTGAGGCATGTTGAAGTAGGTTAACAATAGCTCTATGGGGACACACACTGGACCAACACCACACTGGGTTGAGGCAGGTTGAAGTGGGTTGACAATGGCTCTATGAGGGCTCACATTGGACCAACATCACACTGGGTTGAGGCAGGTTGAAGTTAGTTGACAAAAGCTATGGGGACACACACTGGACCAACATAACACAGGGTTGAGGCAGGTTGAAGTAGATTGACAATAGCTCCACATTACACACTGGACCAACATCACACTGGGTTGAGGCAGGTTGAAGTAGGTTGACTATAGCTCTATGGGGACACACACTGGACCAACATCACACTGGGTTGAGGCATGTTGAAGTAGGTTAACAATAGCTCTATGGGGATACACACTGGACCAACATCACACTGGGTTGAGGCAGGTTGAAGTAGGTTGACTATAGCTCCACAGGGGCACACACTGGACCAAGGTTGAGGCAGGTTAGGTTGACAATAGGACACACACTGGGTTGAGGCAGGTTGAAGTAGGTTGACCATAGCTCCACAGGGACACACACTGGACCAAGGTTGATGCAGGTTAGGTTGACAATAGCTCTATGGGGACACACACTGGGTTGAGGCAGGTGGAAGTAGGTTGACCATAGCTCCACAGGGACACACACTGGACCAACATTTCACTCAGGTAAATCCAACCTTGTAGCATTGTGACCACTCCAGCAAAATGAAGGCTGTCATCGGATACATGAGGAAGCAACTCTTGACAAAGAAGGCCGCCAGTGTAAGTGGAAGTCGAACATGAAGTTTCAGATCAGTCAGCGGATGACTGAAGAGCCAGTAGTAGTATGTGATGAACTGCAGACTGACATGGCAACCCTGACCTGAAATTAGATGCCGTGACAAAACTTGAAATAGCAGAACTTCTGCACGAGTCAATTCTACAGAATAATAAAATTGGTACCAGTTCAAAGAACACTTAACTACCTAGAGAATGGAACTCGAATCAGCTTATAGATCCATCTTGAATAAAAGATTAGCATCCCTGAAGGCAGAGGCTAAGCATTTAAAGGCACACAGACTATGCACTGGGTAAGTAACTGCCAGAAGCCAAGTGACCTCTGTCTGACCTTGCCAATCATACCACTGTGCTGTGCTGGCGATTGCAGGCTCTCTTGTTCGGCTCTTCCCTAGACTTGCACAAAGTGGGTGACTTGCAGCTGCTGCTTGGTCACAATAAGCTGCACCAACAGAAAGCTGCACTCCACTCACACAAGCACGCTCAACTTTGGCCCCTCCCAATAGCAGTAGGCAAACTGTGAACTTTGCAGGTATGCTATGATTATTTCATTGGGTCTAAAGGTTGTGGGTTCATATAACTCACCACAGCACTACCTGTAGTCATCTAGACGAGCGAGCCACAGCTCCGCTCCAGTGAGGAAAAAACCAACTACTATATCTACCTATATATTTATGAGAGAAATCTTTCTGTATAATCAATCTACACACACAAGTCCATACCTGATGAAAATAATTGTGATATTAAAATCTACATCACTGCAAACACACACAAGTGGAGGGGGAGGGGCCTATGTGGCATTACACTGCCAGTATTATGTGCACGTGAATATAGTCATCCAATCTCTCAATGCAGTGGGCGTGACTACAAAACAAGCTCCCTCTAATTATGGCTCAGCCAGCTGGAGCAACAATCAACAATTCATGGTCATGTTGAGTGTACCCTGCCGCAGCAACATTCACAATTCATGGTCACATGAGTGTGCCCTGCTACAGCAATATTCAACAATTCATGGTCACATTGAGCGTGCCCTGCTGGAGCAACATTCAACAATTCATGGTCATGTTGAGCGAGCCCAAAACCTCCCTCACTAGCTGTTTCTTCATCAAGACAAGTATGGGGCACAGAGCATGCTGATGGCAGGTGAGCTCACCTCATACAGCGTGGGACATGCATGTGCCAATGACTACAGCCATTTCTGTAGCATGTTCACCACAGAATTACCAAAACTCAACTCTCCATCATTCACTCCTAGTCATCACCTTACCTTCCTCTCCATCATTCACTCCTAGTCATCACCTTACCTTCCTCCATCATTCACTCCCAGTCACCACCTTACCTTCCTCTCCATCATTCACTCCTAGTCACCACCTTACCTTCCTCCATCATTCACTCCTTGTCACCACCTTACCTTCCTCCATCATTCACTCCTAGTTACCACCTTACCTTCCTCCAACATTCACTCCTAGTCACCACCTTACCTTCCTCCATCATTCACTCCTTGTCACCACCTTACCTTCCTCCATCATTCACTCCTAGTCACCACCTTACCTTCCTCCAACATTCACTCCTAGTCACCACCTTACCTTCCTCCATCATTCACTCCTAGTCTCACCACCTTACCTCTCCATCATTCACTCCTAGTCACCACCTTACCTTCCTCTCCATCATTCACTCCTAGTCACTCCTAGTCATCACCTTACCTTCCTCCATCATTCACTCCTAGTCACCACCTTACCTTCCTCCATCATTCACTCCTTGTCACCACCTTACCTTCCTCCATCATTCACTCCTAGTTACCACCTTACCTTCCTCCGACATTCACTCCTAGTCACCACCTTACCTTCCTCCATCATTCACTCCTAGTCACCACCTTACCTCTCCATCATTCACTCCTAGTCACCACCTTACCTTCCTCTCCATCATTCAATCCTAGTCATCACCTTACCTTCCTCCATCATTCACTCCTAGTCACCACCTTACCTTCCTCTCCATCATTCACTCATAGTCACCACCTCACCTTCCTCCATCAATCACTCCTAGTCACCACCTTATCTTCCCCTCCACTATTTATTCCTAGTCACCACCTTACCTTCCTCCATCATTCACTCACTCCTAGTCATCACCTTACCATCATTCACTCCTAGTCACCACCTTACCTTCCTCCATCATTCACTCCTAGTCACCACCTTACCTTCCTCTCCTCCTAGTCACCACATCACCTTCCTCCATCATTCACTCCTAGTCACCACCTTACCTTCACCTCCATCATTCACTCCTAGTCACCACCTTACCTTCCTCCATCATTCACTCCTAGTCACCACCTTACCTTCCTCTCCATCATTCACTCCTAGTCACCACCTTACCTTCCTCTCCATCATTCACTCCTAGTCACCACCTTACCTCTCCATCATTCACTCCTAGTCACCACATCACCTTCCTCCATCATTCACTCCTAGTCACCACCTTATCTTCACCTCCATCATTCACTCCTAGTCATCACCTTACCTTCCTCCATCATTCACTCCTAGTCACCACCTTACCTCTCCATCATTCACTCCTAGTCACCACCTTACCTCTCCATCATTCACTCCTAGTCACCACCTTACCTTCCTGCATCATTCACTCCTAGTCACCACCTTACCACTCCATCATTCACTCCTAGTCACCACCTTACCTTCCTCTCCATCATTCACTCCTAGTCACCACCTTACCTTCCTATCATTCACTCCTAGTCACCACCTTATCTTCCCCTCCACTATTTATTCCTAGTCACCTCTTACCTTCCTTTCCGCAATGATGAGCAGCATCTCGAGAGTGAACGTAATGTAGTAGCCAGGCCACACCCCATGCCACAGGCTGATGAAGAGCTAGGTCAGGAACCACGAGAGCGTCCTGCTGCCCAGACACTTCAGTCTCTTGAATACATACCTAGAGGCATTGCAGGTAAACAAACCATGTTCATTCATCACCATGATGATGCACGTCCTCCTAGCTCCAACATTACTGGCTTGTTAGTTATGGGTGTGCGACCATTTTAATCTTATGAAAAAGGAGGAGTGGCCAGAAGTGAGGAGCAGGAAGAGCCATAAGTGAGGGGAGGAGGGGCCAGAAATGAGGGGGAGGAGGGGCCAGAAGTGAGGACAGGGAGGGGCCAGAAGTGAGGTGGGAGTGGCCAGAAGTGAGGGGGGAGTGGCCAGAAGTGAGGGGGGAGGGGACAGAAATGAGGGGGTGGAAGGACCAGAAGTAAGGGTGGGTTGGTGGGAGGGGCCAGAAGTGAGGGGGCCTGGAGAAATAAGTGCCATTCTCCAAGTACAGGTTAGAATATTGATCCCACTATCTGATTATTGCTCGCATAAAACGAACATGAGGGCCTCCGCCAACCTGTAACATTAGCCACACCCACACCAAACCTAGCCAGTCATCGGACTATAATTATTCATAGCTACTGTATGCAAATCTCTCCTCTCGCTACTCCACACATGCACCAATAATTACCCACCCACCCCAACATGAAGTCAACAGGTCAGCTACTGTTGGATCATGTGCACAGCGCTGGTGGCAGAGGGGAGGAGCTATCTTTGAGAAGTGAACTATAACCTCATACAAGCTTGACAGACTATCTTTGGAACTGATGCTCTAGAGGCAGAACAGACCAACTGTAAAATCATATGATAGTGTCCATGTAGCAGATCCTCACATATCCGACCATTGGGACACACCCTAGGCAGATAATAACAAAACCCATGAATTCCATTATAAACTCATGAATATAATTAAAATCCTTGCCTCGGGTCTTTGTGGACAAGCAATTGATATTTATCTGCAGGGCATGGGATGTGAGCAGCTTTACTTCCTGGTCCTCTTATGAGGAGCAGCTGTGTCCTCACTGGCTGCCATGCTGCCTTACACCCATACACCCATTTACAGTAGTGTTGATGTACTGTGTGTGTAAGCAATCGTTGATCACTGCTAGATCTGTACATGCAGTATTATACGATCCAAGAGCTTCAGGTTACCATCATCTATTGGCATGCCAGATGTCTCACTCCTTTAAGAACCACCAGTGACATCTCAGAGGATTCAGAACACACTGCCTGCAGCACCTGGTAGTAGTCTATCCCACGACATTACGACCTGACCTCATCCCCTGACTATCAAGGGTGCTTCAAACTCTCCAGGTTTCTTGCTATCATTACCTTCACTGCCACCGCCTTCTGCCAGTCCAGCTTGATTAGCTCCTTTGGATATCTTACTGAGTAAACAGCTAATATATATATATATACATACATACATATATATACTGTATATATATATATACATACATACATATATATACTGTATATATATGTATATACAGTATATATATATGTATATATATACATACATATATACACTGTATATATATATATATATACTCACTGTAATATTTTCCTATAGGCATGGACTTAAATATTCTCCATATTCCACCAATGGTCATTTTTATGTTCTACTCTGTATGCACGCACGCTATACTGCACGCACGCTCTACTGCACGCACGCTCTACTGCACGCACGCTCTACTGCACGCACGCTCTACTGCACGCACGCTCTACTGCACGCACGCTCTACTGCACGCACGCTCTACTGTGCACGCACGCTCTACTGTGCACGCACGCTCTACTGTGCACGCACGCTCTACTGTGCACGCACGCTCTACTGTGCACGCACGCTCTACTGTGCACGCACGCTCTACTGTGCACGCACGCTCTACTGTGCACGCACGCTCTACTGTGCACGCACGCTCTACTGTGCACGCACGCTCTACTGTGCACGCACGCTCTACTGTGCACGCACGCTCTACTGTGCACGCACGCTCTACTGTGCACGCACGCTCTACTGTGCACGCACGCTCTACTGTGCACGCACACTCTACTGTGCATGCACGCTCTACTGTATGCACGCTCTACTGCACGCACGCTCTACTGTGCACGCACGCTCTACTATGCAAGCACGCTCTACTGCACGCACGCTCTACTGCACGCACGCTCTACTGCACGCACGCTCTACTGCACGTACGCTCTACTGCACGCACGCTCTACTATGCATGCACGCTCGCTCTACTGCATGCACGCTCTACTGCACGCACGCTCTACTGTGCATGCACGCTCTGTGGCACGCACGCTCTACTGCATGCACACTCTACTGCACGCACGCTCTACTGTACACGCACGCTCTACTGCACGCACGCTCTACTGTGCATGCACGCTCTACTGCACGCACGCTCTACTGCATGCACGCTCTACTGCACGCACACTCTACTGTGCACACACGCTCTACTTTGCCATGCACACTCTACTGCACACACGCTCTACTGCACGCACGCTCTACTGTGCATGCACACTCTACTGCACGCACGCTCTACTGCACGCACGCTCTACTGTGCATGCACACTCTACTGTGCATGCACGCTCTACTGCATGCACGCTCTACTGTGCACGCACACTCTACTGTCCACGCACGCTCTACTGTGCACGCACGCTCTACTGTGCACGCACGCTCTACTGCATGCATGCTCTACTGTGCACACACATTCTACTGTGCATGCATGTAGTCATTAACTACTTATTCCCCAAGAATTATGGAAATGTTTACCAAAAGGCAGCAGAAGCAATTTTTTTGGATGGCGAAGAAGTTAGGCAATTGATTGTCCGCAATACAGCTTAAAAAAACAGCCAAGCCAATTGGAAATGACTTGAACATGTCAATCCAGACCGACCGCTTTATGAAGTACATAGTATTTCTTACGAGTATGTCCAGTATAGAGCATACACTCTCGTGGAATGTGGCGAGTCATTTCAATCGCAAGCTGTAGGTTCGCTCGCCTGTGGCTGATGAAAATAAAGACCGTGCTTGTGCAATAACTCGCCACACTCTAACGCACGTAAAAAGATCTGACATACATCGAAGAGTTCTTGTTCAACAAAAACAGTAGTACTATTTACTAGTAAAGGAAAATGTGACTGTTCCCATGTAGACCATAAACATTTGATGACCCTTTACCATTGAATGATGTAGAAGACAAAGGCTTCTCTAAATGTTTGTGGTCTACACAAGCAGCCTTGCTTCCTCGTTCTCTGTTAGTTGGTTTATTTGTTTTTTTGACCAATATAATATATATATATATAAACAGTACCATAATAGTAATATAAACAATAATATTAAAAACTAATATCTTTACTTCAACTTATATAATATATATTTAACTTCTTATATTAAAAAAAAAATTAAAAAAAATAAAATAAAAAATATATAAAAATATAAAAAATATATATATATATATATATTTATATACATATATATAGTACATATAATATATAATATATGTGATATATATTATATATTATATATACATATATATACACACACACCAGTGTTCTCCCCATTGTAAGGGATATTGTCATGTCATCGGTGGAGTAGCAGAATAATAATTCACTGCCATACTTCCAGGTCACAAACAAAGGGCTAGTAATTACAAAGATAACGGCGGATCAACACAATACTTCACAATACATCAATAAGTAACTAAACCTTATTTACTAACTATTCATCGTCCGTGAAGTAATTCTTCATCACACTGCTACCAGATTTGTTGCTTTGAACATGGCCAATAAGAATGTCAAAGCAGTAGCAGCACATCTCGGGACAGATGACTTTAGACTTAAGCACCCCATTCACTACTGGATTACCTTGTTCACTCACACATTTTGAGGCCATTTTCCAACATCAACTAAACTACTCCTTCCCAACATAACATAACTTCAATAAGTGCCCTCCCCTCCACCCCCCTGGTAAAGGTCGTCATTAATGGGATGCGAAAGCGTCGATCATGGCCCATTGTCACAGTTTAAAATATTACCATCTTGGTTTATTACCTCCCTTGGTTTATTTCATCCCCCTTCCACTTTGTTTTCTCCGCTGCATCTGTGTTCAGTAGTGATTTTCCGCCGCCAGCTTGGGCACCGCTTATGTGGACTTTGACTTGAGGCATTTTTGTGTTACGCTAAATGTTGCACGAACAGTTGGTGAAGGGTAAAGGTGTTGGTGTTTAGAGAAGTCGGGCCATAAGAAGCTTTGGAAATAATGCTGATGCTTGGCCAGGCCTTCTTGCCCTCAAGCATGTGGAGTGAGTGGAGTCAAAGGTATACTATCAGAGAAGAAGGAATCTGCCTACCATGTTTGGTAAAGATTGGTCAAAAAATAATACACATGTACACAAGCTCAAAGATGCACAAACTAAGACAATGCTTTGTAATACCTAGTGATCTATATGTGTGTGTGTGTGCGTGTGTTTATATGTGTATAGATCGAAACAGCTATCATAATTAAACATCTTTGACCAGCCATGTGATGACCCATCACTTCTTCATTAATGTATGTATGTGGATATGCTTGTATGTGTGTATGTATTCATGTATGCATGCATCCCTTTAGTAGAAGATGACGAAGCTTTTTCTGAATTATGATGGGGCAAAAGTGTCTTACAGGTGGATCTCAGACGAAATCTTCTCTGGTTTCTATGGCATCACAGTTGCTCCATTAAGACATCTGTAATCATTGTGATCCAAGCTCTATAGGTATGAGGTGATCTTTGCAGAAGCAAATGATTGACATCGATGATGGTGCTTGTCTGGAATGGCGACCCTGAATCTCCTGCCACTTAACCACTAGACTCCTTGCTGGTCCACTTATATATTTGTTTATTTGTGTGTTTGTGTGTGTGTGTGTATGTTTGTCTGATAAACCAACACAACTGCACCATACTTGGAGGTCAAAGTTTACAATATTCAGCTCATGTGACTGTTATCTTAGTTCAGGCCCTACCTGCGCTGATCTCGCTTGAAAGCCGATGATGAGTGATGCTGTTTTTTCACTTCTAAAATGATACCTCCAATGCTGCCTCCAATGCTGCCTCCAATGCTGCCTCCAATGCTACCTCCAATGCTGCCTCCAATGCTGCCTCCAATGCTGCCTCCAATGCTGCCTCCAATGCTGCCTCCAATGCTGCCTCCAATGCTACCTCCAATGCTGCCTCCAATGCTGCCTCCAATGCTGCCTCCAATGCTACCTCCAATGCTGCCTCCAATGCTACCTCCAATGCTGCCTCCAATGCTGCCTCCAATGCAGCCTCCAATGCTACCTCCAATGCTGCCTCCAATGCTACCTCCAATGCTGCCTCCAATGCTGCCTCCAATGCTACCTCCAATGCTACCTCCAATGCTGCCTCCAATGCTACCTCCAATGCTGCCTCCAATGCTGCCTCCAATGCTGCCTCCAATGCTGCCTCCAATACCTACAATGCTGCCTCCAATGCTACCTCCAATGCTGCCTCCAATGCTGCCTCCAATGCTACCTCCAATGCTGCCTCCAATGCTGCCTCCAATGCTGCCTCCAATGCTACCTCCAATGCTGCCTCCAATGCTACCTCCAATGCTACCTCCAATGCTGCCTCCAATGCTGCCTCCAATGCTACCTCCAATGCTGCCTCCAATGCTGCCTCCAATACTGCCTCCAATGCTGCCTCCAATGCTACCTCCAATGCTGCCTCCAATGATACCTCCAATGCTACCTCCAATGCTGCCTCCAATGCTGCCTCCAATGCTGCCTCCAATGCTGCCTCCTGCTGCCTCCAATGCTACCTCCAATGCTGCCTCCAATGCTGCCTCCAATGCTGCCTCCAATGCTACCTCCAATGCTGCCTCCAATGCTGCCTCCAATGCTGCCTCCAATGCTGCCTCCAATGCTGCCTCCAATGCTGCCTCCAATGCTGCCTCCAATGCTGCCTCCAATGCTGCCTCCAATGCTGCCTCCAATGCTGCCTACCTCCAATGCTACCTCAAGTGCTAGCATTACTCTAAAAAAAAGTGCATTTTAGGCAGAACATGGAAATTAATTCACACACAGTGTTGATGTGGTTTAAAGTTAATTGGTGTCCTTGCTCAGATTAGTTAATATGCTAGCATGCTTAGCTTAATTACATTGTGTACAAGCATGCTCACGCAGTCCTCACTTGGCTGGAGTTCAACAAGAGCTTGTTTGACTTAGAAGTGTTATCAACATTTGATTAAATACCTGTGTAGTAAGATACAAGGTTTACCAACCTACCCAAAGTCATTTGGCAAAGAACAGAAATGTAGGCTGAGGCAATGGGCAACTTCTTTTGAAGTGAAAGATGGCCTTTTTTATCGTAATGAAACTCAGTATTTGGTGGCTCTCACCTCTGCCGTGTTGTGGTGGATACAAAAGAACAAGAGAGGCTTATCAAAGTTTGTTGATGGTGGTCACTTTGGAAGAGTCAAGACCATGAGTGAGATTTGTCTCTTACAAAACTATGTTTGCTTAGCTAAAGAGTTCTCCCCATGGGTCAGAGAAGTAGCAGCTTTAAATTGTAAGTTTGAATGTGAGAACACCCTGACCTGCTCATTTCCTTTTGGAAAAGGAGGTGGAGCATCACTTGCCTCAAAGCTGCATGACATCGTTTGCCATCTCACAGTTAAAATATTACTTGGACAATGTTGGCATTTAGCATTCTGTTGTAAGCTAGTGGGCCCATTGAATTTTGTTTCATTTTCATCTGTGAAGGTTTCTGAGGCATATTTGGTGGAAAGGAGTCGTAAATGATGTTGAGGAATATTGCAGGAGGTGTGAATATGTCGGAGGGTAAACAATTGGCTAGGAGTGCCCACGGCTGAGTCACATCCGGTCCCTGTTTAGAGCAAACTTGGCATTGACCTAGTTGATACAGTGTGTGTTTCTTATCTTGCAATGAATCCTTCTCTATTTATACTATACCTCCTACTGCCCTTTTAGTGTATGCAGAATATACGGATGTTTGGTATCAAGAGAGAGAACAGAGAGAGGCCTACGTGGATTTCTTTACTTATTAATTATCCACTCATTATAGGTCACTTTCCTGAATCACAGCGAGGAAAAAAATCTTCATTACTGTTACTTATTACGTTTCTAAGTGGCCTGAGGCTGCACCTGTTTCCAACGAGACAGCGATTGGCGAGGCTGATTTTATTTTTTCTGTTTTTCCCCCCGACATGTGTGGCACACAATCATATCTGCTCAAGGGAGTGAGCACCAGTGAGATGAGAACATCTACTCAAGTGCCAAGCAAGGAAGGAAAAGATGGGGCACATGTGAGGGTGTGTCACCAAAGATTGTGGCAGGTGCATTCACTGTTTGGACATGCACCAAGTGACACTGATGGTGTGCACATAACATTACACATGCAGACAGTGATGGTGTGCACATAAACACTGCACATGCAGACAGTGATGGTGTGCACATAAACACTGCACATGCAGACAGTGATGGTGTGCACATAAACACTACACATGCAGACAGTGATGGTGTACACATAAACACTGCATATGCAGACAGTGATGGTGTGCACATAAACACTGCACATGCATGCAGACAGTGATGGTGTGCACATAAACACTGCACATGCAGACAGTGATGGTATGCACATAAACACTGCACATACAGACAGTGATGGTGTGGACATAATCACTGCACATGCAGACAGTGATGGTTGCACATAAACACTGCACATGCAGACAGTGATGGTGTGCACATAAGCACTGCACATGCAGACAGTGATGGTGTGCACATAAACACTGCACATGCAGACAGTGATGGTATGCACATAAACACTGCACATACAGACAGTGATGGTGTGCACATAAACACTGCACATGCAGACAGTGATGGTGTGCACATAAACACTGCACATGCAGACAGTGATGGTGTTCACATAAACACTGCACATGCAGACAGTGATGGTGTGCACATAAACACTGCACATGCAGACAGTGATGGTGTGGACATAAACACTGCACATGCAGACAGTGATGGTGTGCATATAAACACTGCACATGCAGACAGTGATGGTGTGCACATAAACACTGCACATGCAGACAGTGATGGTGTTCACATAAACACTGCACATGCAGACAGTGATGGTGTGCATATAAACACTACACATGCAGATAGTGATGGTGTGTACATAAACACTACACATGCAGACAGTGATGGTGTGCACATAAACACTGCACATGCAGACAGTGATGGTGTGCACATAAACACTACACATGCAGACAGTGATGGTGTACACATAAACACTGCATATGCAGACAGTGATGGTGTGCACATAAACACTGCACATGCATGCAGACAGTGATGGTGTGCACATAAACACTGCACATGCAGACAGTGATGGTGTGCACATAAACACTGCACATGCATGCAGACAGTGATGGTATGCACATAAACACTGCACATACAGACAGTGATGGTGTGGACATAATCACTGCACATGCAGACAGTGATGGTTGCACATAAACACTGCACATGCAGACAGTGATGGTGTGCACATAAGCACTGCACATGCAGACAGTGATGGTGTGCATATAAACACTACACATGCAGACAGTGATGGTATGCACATAAACACTGCACATGCAGACAGTGATGGTGTGCACATAAACACTGCACATGCAGACAGTGATGGTGTGCACATAAGCACTGCACATGCAGACAGTGATGGTGTGCACATAAACACTACACATGCAGACAGTGATGGTGTGCACATAAACACTGCACATGCAGACAGTGATGGTGTGCACATAAACACTGCACATTCAGACAGTGATGGTGTGCACATAAACACTGCACATGCAGACAGTGATGGTGTGGACATAAACACTGCACATGCAGACAGTGATGGTGTGCACATAAACTCTGCACATGCAGACAGTGATGGTGTGCACATAAACACTGCACATGCAGACAGTGATGGTGTGCACATAAACACTACACATGCAGACAGTGATGGTGTGGACATAAACACTACACATGCAGACAGTGATGGTGTGCACATAAACACTACACATGCAGACAGTGATGGTGTGCACATAAACACTGCACATGCAGACAGTGATGGTGTGCACATAAACACTGCACATGCAGACAGTGATGGTGTTCACATAAACACTGCACATGCAGACAGTAATGGTGTGCACATAAACACTGCACATGCAGACAGTGATGGTGTGGACATAAACACTGCACATGCAGACAGTGATGGTGTGCATATAAACACTGCACATGCAGACAGTGATGGTGTGCACATAAACACTGCACATGCAGACAGTGATGGTGTGCATATAAACACTACACATGCAGATAGTGATGGTGTGTACATAAACACTACACATGCAGACAGTGATGGTGTGCACATAAACACTGCACATGCAGACAGTAATGGTGTTCACATAAACACTGCACATGCAGACAGTGATGGTGTGCACATAAACACTGCACATGCAGACAGTGATGGTGTGCATATAAACACTACACATGCAGACAGTGATGGTGTGTACATAAACACTACACATGCAGACAGTGATGGTGTGCACATAAACACTGCATATGCAGACAGTGATGGTGTGGACATAAACACTACACATGCATACAGTGATGGTGTGCACAAACGCTGCACATGCAGACAGTGATGGTGTGCACATAAACACTGCACATGCAGACAGTGATGGTGTGCACATAAACACTGCACATGCAGACAGTGATGGTGTGGACATAAACACTGCATATGCAGACAGTGATGGTATGGACATAAACACTACACATGCAGACAGTGATGGTGTGCACAAACGCTGCACATGCAGACAGTGATGGTGTGCACATAAACACTGCACATGCAGACAGTGATGGTGTGCACATAAACACTACACATGCAGACAGTGATGGTGTGCACATAAACACTGCATATGCAGACAGTGATGGTGTGCACATATTCACTGCACAGATGGTGTTGCTACTTGCATCATAATTACGCTTGAAGCCAATATATTTTTTATAAACTTCATCAGAAATTACTGCTCTTCCACCAGTCCTAGGAGTTAATCAGCTCTGGTTTTTAGCATTTCAAAGTAAAATACTTGTAATCTTTCACAAACTAGTGTGTAAGTGGCAACAAGTCAGTGACTACCATAAAATCATGTCGAGTTTATAAAGAAGACCTCAACACACTAGAAAATCACAAAATCCATAGTGGATAATTCATCATAAAGGTGCACTGATAATACTGTATCAGATCAAGATGTGTTTAACCCTGGTAATATTTGATATATACATGCCTTCAGTCATATTGCTGAGATTAGTAAAGGCAGCCACTCACTCTGGGTGTGGTTACTTTTAAACATCAGAAGGAATCGTTCAGCATTATTGTGCTCTTAATAAGCATGTACTGTAGAATTTCAAGTTAGTATTATTTGAATGCATATATTTCTTCACAGATA